>LPNX010148075.1:850629-1038585 GCA_001517045.1 Pseudotsuga menziesii | reverse complement strand
ACTTTGTTTTTTTCGATTCAAAAAACCAACAAGTGGCATCTCAAATTCATCATTTTGCAATGTATCTGCTGATCCCTGTCCTTCTGTGGTTTGTGTAATTTTCATGCCCTCATGTACCATACTCCTGGTACATCGCTGAACAGGGCGTGGAGGCCGCTGCGAACGGGAAAGAACTGCAACAACGAAAAGACCATTTTTCTTAGGTTGAAAATTGATTCAAATCACTATTTCATTGTTTTGATAAACATTACAATATCACTTTTTACAATAACAGTGATTTATCAGAGGTTTAGTTGAATGGTAGATAGGATATTTACCCCCATAGGCGCATCTATTCGATTTAAGTTGTAATCGATCAACAACTCTTCACCTAGATCTATTTTTTTTATTGCACATACAAATATACGATTTCCTTCGCATCCCTCGAAAATGCAATTCGGTTTCTTAGTTGTTGTCACTGGTCGTGTACTGTTTATAAATCCTGCAATGTTTCCAAAAGATTTTAGCCTCCCATAAATATACATTGTCTCCCCTTTGTGGAGATTGTTTTCTACAATTTGTATATAATTTGCGGCAACTCCATATCTCCGCATACTTCGAGTATATTGGGACAACAAAAACCAGTGATTGTATCTGTATAATGGGCCGACATACTCCATCAATTCATTTACAGTGCCATAACTGACATTTATGCCATCCATGGAAAATAGCCCCAAGCCATGTAAGGACAAAGGAGCGACGCGATACATCCTCCCACTGATGAAGAAATATGTGTCCACCTGAGGTAGCTCCTTAGGTACCCATCGTTGCACTAGATAGAGATACCTTAAGGGAAATTCAATGTCACATATGCTCTCATCATCATAATTACACGACCCTTCATTGGCAATAAAAAATTGCATGCGTCTACGAAATGTTTTCCTGACCTTTTCAGATCTAGTTGATCTAGATCCAGTAGATCTAGTAGAACACATCTCGCTTTCAATCTCTTCGAGTATATCTTGATCATCACTCGAGGAAGATAGATCTGAAAAATACCTATTTGGTGGTACCTACATCATTCATCTTAATGATGTTAGTGATACAGTTTTCAACATCCACTTCTCCATTAATGTGACTACATGTGAAGAAATCAAAAGATAGATATCCAATTTGTCATGGTTTAAGCATTCACATTTACCAATAGTGGCATATATTGTTTGAAATGTTACATCTAGAAGATCAATGAGATGAGCCAATTCAATGTTCTGATTGTGAATATGGAATGTGATACATCCTAGAAGTTATCTAGAATATCTAATTTAGGAGCTTTGATTTCCATGTCCAAATGCATTTTTATAGCCATGATGAGGGTTGATAATTATTGAGAGTCCCTAGTTTGAGAAACATTCCAACATGAGCAACTTCATAGCAAGTCTTAGGGTTTCTAGGCTTCTAGGCCATAAAAATGCAACAAAGCTCCCAAAAATTCACTAACGCCAAAGATAAAGAGGTCTAACCTAGACCACAAGTGTCAACTCTTAATAACACGCCCAAGACAAATAATGATTTTCAGTCAAGCAAGTTTGTATTTTCCATTTCTTAAATGGTATGCAAACAAGTATGTATATTTATTTAAATGTTGGTTAGACCACAAGTGTCAACTCTCTTGTTGGTAATTAGACCACAAGTGTCAACTTACGAGACCACAAGTGTTAATTTATGACCTATCTTTTATTTTATTATGACTGTCATAAAGACTAGAATCCCAACACTTTAAAGGCATGGTCTACATATACTGCGAGCTCTTGATGTAGGTGGAGCAACTTGATAGAACCTCTGTTGTGGAGACCATCCTTTGGTTGGGATTGACACCATTGATGCATGGAGGGATGAGACTAAGAATCCTGTCATGGAGGAGGTCCTTAAGTTACAAGAGGATGTTCCTGGGGAGGTGGAGGGGGCAGGTGTGCTGTATTAGAGGAGGATGTTCCATAGAAGCCACCACCTTTAGAGGAGGAGGATGTTGAGACTGAGAGTGCACCACTACTTTCATAGACACAAACAGGGACACAAGCACTTAGTAGAAGATGTACTCTAGTGCTAGCCCTAAGGCCTTGTTTTTCTAGAGGAAGAGCCATTACCTTTGCTTATAAAAGGGGTTGAGGGAATTGAGAATTTATTTATCTAATTTCGTTCTAGATGGCAAGATACACGTATTATATTTTTGATGATATTTTAAGACTCATGGTTTGGGACTTTGGACAGGATTTAGTAATGATGACTTATCTGACATCTTATAGGTCTTATATATCAGTTTCTTTTCATATTTATGTGGAAATGCATCTATTTGATGCTGATGCTGCCTTAGATGTTTAAAAAATTGAAAAAATACTTTTGTAATTTTTTAGAAGTTTGCCAATATTCTCCTATATTTTCTCTGATGTCGCCTATAAGTTTCTTTGCATTGCCGACAGTATATTCACCAAAAAAATGTTTGCAAAATTGATTGCAAATACCTATGAAAAGTAGGTAGAGATGGGATCAGGACAATGCTAAAATGTTGTCCCTGTCCCATTGAGCTTCTTCATCTGATTAGAATCTACTCCAAGGAGAAAAATCTTGAAGCCAAGGTAAATTGGGCTTTCTCTGAGAACAATTTAAATGTTTCAAAAGGTCACGATCTTTATTGATTTTTTATGTAGGTGTATCAAGCTTCTTATGCAAAGACATTTTATCTCTCTATATTGACTTTCCATGTTTAAGTAGTTGTAGTAATGGTTGGCTTTCTTTAAGAATATTCTATTTGACCATAGCATTAATTTTAACCTTTGCAGCCTTCTGGCCTCGGTTTAATTTTTATAGAGTGATGTCATTGAATAAATTATACATTCTACCCCAATTCAATTTCTCCATTCAGTGAATACAAGAACAGTCCTAGGGGGATTGCATTTAATATCTGACAGGTTTGACAAAGAAATCCAAACTCAATGTTTTCCCACACAAGATGAGAGAATCTCTTTTAAGATTCAAGATGTTCCTCTTCCTTCAGAGTAAATGTCGTGTACTATTCAAAAGAGATTGGAATGTTTCATAATTGGACCTAAAATTACTTTGTTGCATTCAAATTATATGTTTCTTCAGTGAAGGAACTGATAACCTTCATATATTTCAACTTCTAAGATGCTACCAATCATTTGGAGAAAAATGAGCAACTCAAGCTTTGGATAATCCCAGGTATGAAGCCATCGGAGAGCTTAACCTGGTCTGCTTTTTGAATGCTTAGGCATTTAATTGTCTTAAGTGCTGCTCACATCACAGATGCCTCCATATAGGCCTCAGTTTTCTTTACAAGGGTCGAGTTAGTAAACAAAGTTTTGGGCGATACATTTCATATATCTCTAAGTTCGATAGATTACACTAGAATCTATACGACAGAACTATGAAACTGTAGAGGACTAGGATCAGCACCAAAGAGAAACAGAATAAGTCAGCTATAACATTAGAAAGACAAGTTTTTTTCTGCTTTACAAAACCAAACTTAGCAATGAATCTCTTACTTCTATTACGGATTTTCATGGGAAGGGTGGTAATGCAAGCATTAAAGAGGAAAGAGTGGCTTCAGGAGGGATTTGCCTCCATCTGGAACCCTGACTTCATGAAACTTGAAAAGAAGAAAAGAAATTATGTTGGAAGTTTGGAACACTAGATCTCATTACCCTTTGCTGAGAACTAATCTACAAGAAACTTTTATATAATGCCTATGCCCCCTACAGCTGGCAAAAAAATTAATGTTGGCACTCCATCCATAATAACAGACTTAGTTACCCCCCCACTCAAATAGAACAATAGCAGGAGACTTCAACAAAGTAGCTGACCAAAAATATCAGAGGTGGAGATGATATGATCCAGATAACAGCTAGCATGAGCAGAAAAGTCAAGCATAACCAAAAACAAGTATGCATCAAACTTTATTATTGCTTTAAATTAAAAATATGCCAATCACATAAAACATAACCTTCATAAATGAATAGAATTATTTTGTAAACGTAAATCTTGTTTCCTTCTGAACCACTTCAAAACAACAAATACAATATTTTGATTTCACCTAGGAAACATCAAATATAAAGATTTTTTCCATGGGATTTAAAAAAATTGTTTGCTTCTATAGTAGGATTCAAAACTCATTTTGAATCTCTAACAATAAAAAAATAGGCGAGGTTAATAGATTGATTCTATTAAAGAACGTTTTTCCCTACAAGAATTGTTGTTTTTCATGTTTTGGAAGTGATTGTTCTTGATTCCAGAAATGGCAAACTTTCTCTTGAGGGAGACTACATTATTTCAATTCCCTCAATTTACTACAATTTGCATGCCTAAAACTTTGCTAAAACATATGAAACCCACTAAAAAAGGCAACGGCCTTAAAAATTAAAAGAGATGAAATTGAAAGCATGCTTTCTATGTCGTACAAAAAATTTACTAATTAGTTCAGACTTTCCTAAAAATGCAAGCATTTATGGAGCTTCAAATAGGTTAAATATAAACTTACAGTATTGTAGTTTCCACCTTGCTCAGAATTTGCAGAAGCCATTTCCCCAAACGTGACTGATGATGTTGTAAAAGGCTTTGTGAAAGTAACTCTTGATTTCTTGTTCCAAGTGGTCCTTCTCCAGATATGCTTCCGAGTTAAGTCTTGACAATGCAAGCTAAAGTTAGAAAAGAAGGAAAGGAAGCAATCAGAATCCACTAAGATCCTCTTTTATGGAGATAATAATTATGCTAAGCCCGCTACTCCTTTGGCCGGGATTGTTGACTTAATGAAGTAAAGCCAAAACACTAACCATCCAGAAATGTATAAACCAATAAAATGCCAAAAGTAAGACACAGAACGTCACTCCCCAACCCAAATTCACTGTCAGATCCTACTATCTTTTGTATCCACAAATCAAATAGCATACCAGACCTGTTCCAGATCAAGAATGAAGTATTTGAAAATAGCATTCTATGTCTGCTAATATTTGTATAAAATTCCAAAAAAGTACATCAATGATGTAATATCGGGCCATAAGATATGTCCCCGCCCCTCCTTAACCAAGCAAAGCAAGAATCCCTCCCAAACCCCTAGGGGGGATGAGAAAACAGCACCCAAAACAATACACATAAAGTAAATACCTTGAAAATGCAACCAAATGACCAAATGGGTAAACAGGCAAAATGACCCATATCAAAAGTAGTATCCTGGACGTCTCAGAAGTTACAGAAACAGGCTCAAATTTGCTAAAAATATATTGGGGAAATCTATAGAGTACCTTCTGAAAACACAGTTTAGGACAAGTGCATGAGTGCCTTGAGATAACTTCCTAAACCTATTCAATTTTCAGTAAGAACGTGCTTAAATTTCATTATGAAATGGCAGCATTACAAACATTAAACAAACAAGAAATCCATGGTAAATATAAAAAATAGCAAATAGATGTTTATGCTTTACCAGGAGCAGTAGTGCGACCAGAAGTGGTACAGGCTCCCACAAACGGGTGTGAGAAGGGCGAATGTAACAGAATGCGGCTTCCCATCGTATAGAAATAGAGAAATATACTTTTAAATTTTGATCGCGTGGGATGTATGAGGTAGGCACTATCAATCTTTTCAGCATGCTTATTCCTCAAGCAAAAGCAAATAACCATAAGTTCCAAATCCTATGATACATTATCATCCCCTCATATTTATTGGTCAATTGTTTTTTTTTATCTTCTAACACTCTAGATATGGATGAAAGAGCATTGTCAATTTATTGTATCGTTTGACCCTTTAGGGATGGATTAATTCCCTTAAGTGATAAGGGTTTTTATGTGGGATGGATTCATGCCCTTCGCGATGAATTAAGGGTTTTATGTGGAATTTTAATAAGAAAAATAAACGCCGATGAAGGTTTTTTTAATTTTAATTTAAAGATTATCATAATTGCAATATTATTTTTAAAGGAAATAGATTAGTTTATCTTGATTAAACAAAGCGAAGTTTTCGATTCATTTTGAATAGTTTTTTTCTTATTTAAAAAATAAATAAATAAAATTAGGTTTGGAGAGAAATTCGTCAATGTTAATGTCCTTTCAAATTGTCTAACTCCATAAATTGTATGGGTTATACAACAAGTTATACATTTTTTTTCTTAGCGGGTTTATTCAATGGTTTTTCTTTACTAAGGCACATAACAATGTGTATAATGGAATTAGGGTTTTGTGAGGATGGGAATTAGGGTTATGTAGGTTATGTATATGAATCAAGAGTTCTTGAATTACTTAGATGATCTCATATAAGGGTCCTATGTATTCATCAAGGCATTAAATATTCTTTCAATCCTAAGGAGAATAAATTCAATGAGTCATCATCAGGACATAAAAAGTTTGGACAAAAAATTTAGAAACTATATCCAATTCCATGCTCATGTATGCAACATGGCAAAGGCAAATTTCATTTATGAATATACTCATACCATCAAATCCCATAAGACTTCAATAAAGTCACAGGTAAATGTGCCACTTGATAATATTGCCAATAGGATAGGTGGAAATTCACACGCAATCTTGGTCATTTATCCATCGCCTTCCTTATTCAATATTGGTGAATCTTGGACTATCAATGAATTAGGTACATATGAAGATGATTTGTTCTTGAGCTCCGTTAATTATTTCTATAAGGTGTCAGATAGCAGTATGAGGCATCACCTAGTTTATTTAAGTGATAATGAAGGGTGAAGCGGAGTGGGGAAGAACTCTCTAGGGATTATTGGTGAAGGTCGTGCTAAGGAGGAAAGAATGAGAAGAGACGGGACGCAATCCAGTACTAGGAACAAAGTAGGAGATGCGTTACACAAAGGAAATAAAAGATAAGGTTGGTTATGGGTGAAGACATCAAAATACATGAGGCACTAGAAATAGTGAACCAAGCCTCGACATGGTGATTTCTTTAACACTAATTGTTGAAGTAGTGGATGGATGTTGAATGGTTTCCTTTGTTATGTTATATTCTATCCTTCCATCTATTGATGCAAGGGTACTAGTTAGTCTTTTATTTTTTAGGCTGAAGTTGACGCCAACAAGATACCGGGTGGTCACTAATCGTGGGGTCACTTTCCTTTTATCATTGAAAACATGGAGTCTATGCTTTGACCCACACACAAAGTGACCATTGTTACAACCAATTTGGATGAATATTTCAAGGTTTCCAATAGAATTAGAGTTATCGAATGTTTTTTGAGCTAAAGGGAACAACATTACAACTTTTATGGAAGCAAACAATAGTTATCAAAAGTCCAACTCATGCTATATTGCCTAAATTATGGGCATGTTGTTCCATTGTGCTAGATGTCACATTAATGGTCATGTGGTTGGTGATTATGACCTAAATTTTACAAATAATATTTAGAGAATTGAATCTAATGAAACTCCAGGCCCTATGAAAGAATTGTGTGCTAATGGATCCAAGGAAAAAGATGGACAAGTTGAAAAGGTTGATGAGGGATCCTCGTGTTCAAGGGAGTCTTCAAAGTTGGTTAAAGGCTTGAAAATGGTTGGTTTCAAACCATGGTAGTTGATGTAAGAAATGGGGGAATCTTGGGTCCTGTGTGGTACTCAAGCTAGTTAACAAAAAGATGTAGCCTCAACAATGCAGAAGATAAGGAAAAAGGTAGCAATATAACTTCAAATATTAAACGATTTAAGTAAGTCTCATTCTATTCTTTCAATCTCTTTATTTTTTTACGAGAGATCCATCCCTTGTATCTAAGCTTTGGCCATAATTGGGGGGTCACAAAATTTTGTTCCATGGGAATTTAATATAGGAAAAATGGGCAAAGGGGGGGGATATGCCATAAATAATTGTATTTGGAGGATTTAGGGTGGGGTAGATAAAGAGAGGAAGGTAGATAACTCTATGTAAAATAATGAGATTAGGGGTTTAAGGACTTTCTACCTTCTAGTTTTATGGAGCCTGCAAAACCTTAAGAATATTCTATATACCCTTTGATGTCTAAATAAGTTGTCTTTGATTTGATAGAAGCGAGGACTATAGGTGGGCTAAGTTTGGATAGTCAAGAGGATAGTACAATATCTAGGAGGGGGATGAATTCCAATATATACATAGCCCAAAACAAGGATAGAAGGGAAATACAACAAGGGGAACAAAAGACGTTACAAGGGGCCCTTAAAGCAAGCCAATCCCCTGTGGAGGGTTACCCATGATGCTTATGCCTTCAATACTAAGGAGTTGGGCAATCCCTTAAAAAAAATTCCCTAAGTAGACTAGTGGAGTTACACAAGCCCAATGCTCAGATCAACTACAAACGCATCGATGCATGTATTACATAAAAAGAATCAAGGCGAGTACACATTATTCCCCAAAGCCTATATTACCATGGGCGCTAGTGGGACATTAAATTTTATATTTTTGGATGAAATGGTGGTGCGTATCTTATATATTGCACAAATGTGTTTCTTAAATATAAAACATCGATACAGTAAATATAATTTCACCATTTGTCATTTATAGTGTTGGTCCAAGTTTTGAAATGTGTCACACTAGTGCTTTCTTCTTATTTCAGCAACTAAACACACCGGTTCAGATATAGACATGTGCATTGAGAGGGCTATTTTTTTTAATGTTGGTGGATAAATGTTGGTGTTTATATAAACAACTAATGAACAAAGGATGAGAAAAGGATAATGGAAGTCATGGTTCCCACAATTGTGCATGAGCAAAGGATAATGGTACTAAAAAATAAACAAAAAAAATTAAAGTAAGCGTATTAGTATGAGTGCATAACATGTAACCTACATTGTAGAAAAAAGAAGCATGTAATATGCATACATTCCCTTATAAGGTTTAGAAAATCATGTGATTTCAACCCCAACAAATGTCCTTCTATGGTGGAGTAGCATTGTAGAGTTTATTTGTATAAATAAGGAACCTTCACACCTAGTATAACATCCTTTTTCTAGAGAGAGATAATAAAATCTATGGACATGACCTTCTTTACAATATCAAGAGGGACTAGTCTCTCCTTTAATTTCTTGTATGTTATCCATTGTTTGAAAAATATTGAACATTAAATCAATGATATTAGTAAAACACAATGAATTTAGTATGTTCACACATCAAATAAACCATTTATTAGAAGGATGGAAAAATTCTTCCAATACACATGCAACCAACCACTTTAGACTCTACGAATGGTGTTGAACTAAAGTGTAGTTTCAAAAAGAATAGCTGAAATATGCATATGATGAGATCAAATCCAGTTGTTAACCCATATTATACCAAGAATGCCATTATTTTTCTATATCTCCGAGGTGTTGAAACCATGGATTTTTTTCTTTCTCCAAGTTCACCTTAAACCTATGGGAGTTATCTTAGAAAGATCATAGGATGTTTCGCTATTTCTAAAAGCCTTTCATTAAGTGAGACAATAAAAGATTCCTTAAGGTAGAAATATTATTCTTTGGGGACATAGAAACAAAAATACACTAACTTCATCTAGGAAATAACATAAGCATGAAGTAGTAAAAGTATGCATCATTTGAAAACACAAACTAACCTTGCACGTTTAAAATCTGAACTATGTAGATCTAGAAATGGATTGTTCACCAATAGGAGACGAAAATAATAAACAGCTCCAACAATCACCCAAAAACAGTGCTGCAACAATGGCAAGTGTGAAGAAAATATCGTTAAGGTCTTCGTTTTTATAGAACTCTTAAACGTCGCTATAGCGACGGCAAACATTGACTTTTGCGCCCTAGGTCAACTTGACCATTGTAAAAAGTCAACAAAAGACGGTGCCGTCGCTATAGAGATGATCAGGCGTGGATACAGCGACATCTAAGAGTCTAGGCGTGGATACAGTGATGGCTAGGCGTGGATACAGCGACACCTCATTCCTATTACATCGGATTTTACACCAAAAAGTAAGAAACGTGGAAACCCTCCTTGGAAAAATCTGCGCTTTTGTACTAGTGAAACCAATTACCAATGGTATAGTTAACCGGTGGCTTCTTCTATTGCAAGAATTTAACATCACCATCATTGACCGACCTGGTAAAGAAAATCTAGTAGCATATTTCCTTTCTCGTATTCAACATGAATACGGTACTAAACCTATTGACGACACTTTTCCTAATGAACATCTATTTGGTGTATCTGTTCAAACCCCTTGGTTTGTAGATATTGCCAATTATTTAGCAACTAGGAAAATTCCAAACCATTTGTTCCCACATGAGAAGCATCGTATTATAGTTTAGACTTCCAATTATTCTTGGGTTAATAAAAATCTATTCCGCACTGGTCCACATCTTATTATTCGACGATGCGTGCGAGAGGATGAAATGACAGACATCCTCCATGCATGCCATGATGGACCATGTGGAGTACATTTTTCTGATAAGAGGATGACATACAAAGTATTACATTCTGGTAATTATTGGCCAAGAATTTTTAAGGATGTTGCCAAATATGTCAAAGGATGTGATAGTTGCCAAAGAATGGGTAGACCTACGTCATCTGATCAGATGCCCCTACAACCCCAAGTCATGATTGAACCCCTTTGAGAAATGGGCTCTTGATTTTGTAGGACCAATTTCTCCTATGTCTCATAAAAAGAAGTATATCCTGGTTTGCATAGACTATGTCACCAAATGGGTAGAAGCTAAAGCTTTGTTTAGGGACACGAAAAAAACAGTGGTAGAATTTATATATGAATAAATATTTGCCCGATTTGGTGTACCTAGAGAAATTGTCACAGACCAAGGTACTCAATTCAATTCCAAATTAATGAAAGAACTTACTATGAAATATGGAATCCAACATTGCAAATCTTCACCTTATCACCCTTAGGTTAATGGTCAAGTAGAATCAACCAATAAAGTATTAGAAGCCATTTTAACCAAAACCATTCACTTACATCATAAATATTGGGTAGATAGACTCTCGGAGGCTTTATGGGCCTATAGGATAACATGGAGAAACACTACCGGACATACCCCCTATGGAAAAACACTATGGAAAAAAGTCCTTTTACCTATTGGATTTCAAGTTAAAACCTTTCGTATGGCAGCACAATTAGGCATGGATTTGGATGAAGCACAGAAACAATGAATATTACACATTAACGAGTTAGATGAGATTAGACAAGATGCACTCCAAAGAACCATGCTAATACAGAATCAACAAAAGACATGGCATGATAAATTTATTAAGCAAAAGCAATTTAATACTGGAGATTGGACACTACTATTCGACTCATGGTTTAAAATTTTCAAAGGAAACCTAACTACCCATTGGATGGGCCCATATGAATTAGTTATAGATTTTGACAATGGGTCAATAGAAATTAAAACAATTGATGACTCACAAATTTCCTTTGTAGTAAATGTACATAGACTTAAACTTTATCACCAACCAACATCTAAATAGGATTTCATATCGAATGTTTTGCAGCAGAAGGAAATGGAATTAGTTGAAGGGGAAGCTATCCCTCCTCCTCCTGATCCTTAAAAAGGTATTTTGGTTTATCATCACTTGTATATATGTAAATATGTGTTTGTTTCTTTGAATAAATAAGAGTCATTTCTGATGAATTGCTTACAAGGGGCTCTTTTTCTTTTTATGATGTTATATATGTTTTCATGAATAAATCAAATCATTAAACAAGCGGTTTTGCAATTTGATTACAAGTATTTTATCTCTATAAGAATCTCATGGAGTATTACTTGGAAAAGGGAAGTTTGTTAAAACACGCATCAAGTATCTTAACATTTCTTAGGGTACTTTTGAAATTTGTAGCTTATAGTGAAAATTAAGAAATCTACAATCCTCTGTATATCATTCTTAACTAGATCTTCTATGATTCATATGGTTTTTGGTATTTTCATTCAGACATGTATATTTATGATTTTTTCTTTTGAATAGTTGCTTGACAGACCTACCTTCATTATCATATTTTTCACAATCTCATCTTACACCTATGGATTACTAGTTCATCTTATACTTGTTATCAAAACTTGTCTCTCAAGTATTTTTGTGATAACTCGAGAGTAAGTGGAATTTTTGCTTGTGGGGAACATTACTTATCTTTTATGAAGAAGAAGGACTGTAAGGTTAAAGAACAACTTTAAGTTACTCTCTTTTGACATGATTTATGGTTAAGGCCATTATGAAATTACTTATAAATTTATTTTAAAAAATTGAATTATGTGTTTTGCATAAATTAACACGCTCTAGTACCAATCGGATTCCACATATTTAATATCATTATACAAGGCAAACCCGTCGGCATACTGAATAGGCCTACTGGAAGCGGGTCAATGCTAAGTAAAAACTTAAAACATGGAAGCTCGATAAATGCAAGTAAACCCGTTGGGGTACTGAATAGGCTCGCTGGAAGTGGGACTATTCTTGCATGGTACCAAGGTAAACCCATTGGGCTACTGAACAGGCCTGCTGGCAACGGGGAAATACCAGGTTAAAGAGATCTGGTTAATGCACTGCTATGCACATAGTTCGTAAAACAATGATAATATAAAGAATTTATGAATAAACATGTCACAGACAATTGTTTATAATGTCATTTGAGAATGGCTATAAATTGGGCTTGACCCTGGACGTCTAATTCAACAAATACCTAGGATGTCATTATCCTAGAAATGGGACCCATAGCTGTAAATATCACATACTCCGGGGAAAAATTAAATATTTTGTGATGACAGGATATCTTTAAAATGAGGCATGGATGACTAGATTTTCATGTGGCATTCTTTTGGTTATATTATTATCATTCAAGTGGTCTTTCTAAGCACTGCTATATTTTTCATGAATATACATAGCTGAATCATTTCCATTTACTAGTTAGTTTTTCTTTTTCTTACAAAATAATAAACAACATGATAGAAATCTTTAATTTTTATTTTCTGGAACAATAAATTCTTCTCTCTTATATGTCTTGAGGACATGCCATATCTTTGTTTTCGGGAGAAAGATTAGGAAAAAATAGATTGTTTTTACTTTTCATTATTTATGGCAGATCTATTTATCTTTAACAAATGATAAGTGTTTTCAGGATAATGTAAGCAGTGGAACTTGGTTATAGCATGAAGCATATTTTTATAGCAAAAACAATATGGAGGACTATATGAAGGATTGAATGAAGGTCCAAATGAAATACCAAATAACGATATGAATAAAACATTGTGATATTAAAACACTTATGATTAAAATTTTCTAACCAAATTTTGTTTTTTGGAAAGAAGTTTTCACCTCCATATCAATGCAAAAGTTGTTAGTCATCATTCCACTGTTGGTAATCCTATCCTCTTACCTAATCATGCATGTAAATTATCAAATGATCGATCTTCTTGTTAATCAAGGTTATTGAAAATGTGATTTATGCCTTTGTGTCATACATTCAACCTGTCCAAAGTTTTACTTTGGACATGGTTGAATTAATTTCAAACCTTATGAATTCATTCATTTATGCAGATGTTCGTTAATTTCATACGTTTCAAGGTTCGCTATGATAGCGTGATATCTCAAATAGGCCGATCTTCTTGCTATTACATTGTTTTTCATTTTCATTATTTATGTAGAGTTGTTTCAACCATTTTCTTCTTACACTCTCTACAAAAACACACTATATCATAACTTGTTGAACAATGCCGAATTGTTTTAAACCTAAGAGCTATCAAATCAAAAATGTTGAAGAACTCAACAAAGCCATTTTAATATTCATACAACCTTTGACATGAAATACATGCTATTTTTTAAGTCACAGGCTAAAAGATTGAAGTTTAAATCATCTTCTTCATCTGCCAAGTCGAAGGCAGCGGCTAATGTAGCTCCTCTTTCTTCCTAAGCTATTTTTCTTTTTGCTCAGTGGGACCTGCCATTTCTCCGGTTTGGGGGAATGTTGATCCGAGATTTGTTATCATTTTTTGGCAGTTAAATTACTCATTTAGATATATGCTTTGTTATCTTTTTACATATTTTATGTCACACATATCACTATTCAGGCCTAGGTATGAATGTATTTAAGGTTTATGTAAAATCCTTTTATTATTATCATTTTACGATTTTATTGATTAAAATTGACATTGTTTGAAGAGAATTTGATATATTAATATTTGTTTGTAGGTTATATAGTCTTTTTCAGACGAATTAAAAACAAACAAGCATTCAACTAGCTATGCACACAAGATTCTCAGCTCCTCATCTAGCTCATCGCATAATACTTGTTGGCAGGTTTTTAGATATTAAAACATTGTTACTCCAGACCTTAGTCCTTAGCGCACCGAAAAATAGACATTGCATTCATCCTAGATATGCACATATAATATCCAACTCACGGTCCAACTCATCGTTCAGTTTTCCGAACCAACCACACGATGTTGAAAATTGATTTCAGGCATTAAGTTGTTGAAACAGTCTGCAAACTACCTGTTGTCCACGCATCTGGGTAATGAAACTCACATTCTAGATGATTCACCAGCCTGTAACCTCCTTCGTTTGACACCACACCACCAGTCCACATGTTTGAATGATGGAATGACTCTCGTTCTAGAAGACTCGCCCATGTACACTGCCTCTGCTCGCCACCACTTCACCAACCACACTAAAGAAGGAGCCGTATGCCATATCATACACGTTGAAGAGAACCATTCACGCTGAAGAAGGGAGAACAATTATGCATTGGATTTCGATTAGTTAGATGCCATAATGGTTGACTAAATTTAGAGAGAAATCAACCACGAAAGGGTCGACTTGCTCATATCTTTAAACAATATATATATATCAGCCTCTACGTGAGAGCTCAGATAGCTAGCAATTTAACCAGTTTATTCTTTGATTCGTTGTTCTTAAGCACACTGTATTTCTATTCCATATTCTTTAATAAGAGTCATATCCTTTGTTGTTGATGATTGCGTTTGAGTAAGTGTTAGCCAGGCATCACCCCTAATTATTGAGAGGGCCCCTCATCAACCAAAAGTTCATTCTTTGGTGTAATTTTGTTCTCTTCTTTCTGTAGTAGCTAGTTTTTTTTTTTCATTAGATCGTTGTAAATGTTTATCTCATTTATTTCCTGTAATGAAATTCTATTTGTGAAGGTTAAATAGTTAATTGTGTGCATAGTTTGGTTTCAAATTTGTTTTCAGTTATTTCATTTCCAGTTTATGGTTCAATTTATTTGCAAATAGATAGAACAAATTACTTTGATTAAGTCAAATACATTCAATTCTGTTTATTTTCCTTTCTGTTCTAAGTTTATGCAATTTTAGTTTTAGCTTGTTTCTTATTGAACAATGATTTCTTTTATTAATTTGTTTAAGTTTATTTCATTATGAAATTTGATTAATAAATAGGTTTATTTATTGCCTCCTTGCATTAGATTTACATCTGCACAAATTCAACTGAAGATTAGATCATTTAGGTTATTTTTTGATTATTTTAATTGTGCAGATTGTCATCTAGACAGCCTATTTAAACAGTCATTCAGTCACCCCTTTCATACCTACAGTTCAGTCTATCATTCAGCCCGTTGTTTCATTTTTAGTGTTTTTAATGTGTTTTGAAATTGTTTTAAGTTCTGTTTCTTTAGTATTTGAAGTATGCTTTGATTGTAATAGGTAGATGATAGTTCTATTTAACATTAAAGTTAATATTAGGTTGTTTTAGATTATTTATCAAAGTTTTATCATTTTCCCTATCTCTTTTCACCTTGAGCATGTTTTAAGCTATGTTGTGTTTTGTTTCTTAAGCTCATTTCTAACTCCTTTTTACTGTTGTATTGTTTTGTGCTAATGCCTTTGGATTAATTTATTTGCTTGCATGTAAAACATAGTATTAGATGTGTTATTCTTATTAGTACCTTGTAGGTTGTTCCTTTTACATTGTGTGATTACTGAAAGAGACTTGTAGGACAAAATTCAAAGATATTCCTATTAACTTTTCTACTTGTTTCTTTTTATTAAGTTTTCTTTATTAAGTTTTCTACTTGGTTATAAGTTAGATCCTCCTTGCATCTTAGTTTTCCATTTAAAAAGTTAGTTGTTGATCGTATCTTTTTCAATTTAAATTTATTTACTTATAAACTAAATTATCAATTATTTAGTTTATTATTTTGTTCCGGTTCAATTACTTTAATAGTTGAATTCTTAGGAGTTTGACTCAATTTTTCATTTTGAAAGATCTTTCGATCTTTTGTTTATTAAAATATTTCCATGCAACCATAGGAATCCCTCTACCTTCACATATATTTTGTGTCAACTCTAAGCCTACCAAGCCCGGTCGATAATTAAATATTAGTTGAATTGATCTAGACATTATAATACCCAATAATGCCTCACTCTGAAAATGATCTTTGCATCAAGTAACTTCTTAACTTCATTTTGGATCAACGGTTTCAGTTTTGGATGCATCTTTCTTAGTTTTTGCTGGAATGGTTTAACTCCTGCTTTAATAGGAATGACATGTTGGATAATACGAGTGTCATAGGTCTTCAACTATTCATATGTCCAAGAGAAAATGTCCTTATATTGTTGAAACAATCTGATAAATATTTTTCTTTCTCCTAGTGAACAACATCTTCCCAAGTTTATGTACTTGGGTTTAGCCTCTGTCCCAAGATTAATCAATTCATACTACATAGATGAACTATTTTTTTTTTTACATTGGCAGGTATTCTAATTTTTTTGTTTAAATCAAACAATCCTTCCAGTTTTTTCGCTCCTTTAGGAATAAAATTTCCACTTTGAAGATTAGCTTGATTCTCTTCATCATCAATCAGCGAGTCCTTGAAAGTTTCATCATTCATTAGAAAATCTATGATTTGTTGATCATCATCAAACACTCTCAAGTTTGTAACATTGTCTGGTATAGATGGCCTGGAAATCAATTCAATAGAGCATTTGTTATTAGTGGGTACTAACCTTGCATCATAAATAACTAAAAATCAGCTGCTGCATTTTGCAATCTAGGAATTGAATTGATATTGAAAGAATTGAAGTTTGTTATCAGGTCCCAGACTTCAGTTTGGTATCCTTTTAAGTGTGGTGATAATCAATGAATAGTGTTTCTAATATGTCTGATAATTATTTTAGAATCACCAAATACTTTTTAATTTCTAACTTTAAGATATATGGATTTCCTCAAGCCCTGGACTAGAGCTTCATATTCAACTGTGTTATTCATACATTCAAACTCTAGTAGAGAAGAGAGAAATTGTTTGTTCTTTTCAGGATCAATCAGGACACAACCTGCTCCTGATCCCTCTTGTGTTTTGGAACTGAAAAAATACAAAAACCAAAATCTATCTTCTAAATCTAATGGATTAGTGTTTATTTCTAAGTTAGAAACTAAGTTAACTATATTACAATTGATATTCAGTTCATGAAAAATGAAGGATTTCGGAATGTGTGTCTGACTCGCAACTGGATTCTTCATCTTGATAATTTCCAGGTTCAAGTTGTATAAAATAGTTACCTAAGACTGAGAATGAGAAGCTTACAGGTTCATTTTTTTCTTCCAATTGAGTCACATTGTGCTTCATGTGTGGTTCCCTCATCACCTTAATCTGATTTTGACTATTCTTATAGGGTAGCCACATGTGTGACCAATCAGTTGTGAAGTACCCATTCAGTTTTACAGACTAGTCCCTACTCAATATCAAACCATAGGCCTCTGGTATATCTACCACCATAATGTCTATAAACTGGAAAACTCTTTCATCTGCAGATAACCGAATCAACACATTTTTTATTTCTCTAATTACCTTGACTGCAGATTTGTCCAATTGAATGATCTTACATGAGGATGGTGTAGGTTTACCATTTATCCTTTTACATACTGATAGTGGCATGACACTAGATGAAGCTCTAGAATCCACCTAGCAGTTATGCACATTATGATTGAAAATCTCAAAAGACAGTAAAATTGACAAAGTTTGAGATTTAGACTTCCCTCCAATGATAGCTTCATTAATTTCTTTATTAGATTGAATGTCATTCTGATATCTACTGGGTTGTGGATCAAAATATTTCAGAAGCTTCTTTCTTTGCTGAGGTAAATTACATAATTCAAATAAAAAAATATTCGCTTTTGTTTGCTTGATGTATTCTACTATGTCATACCCCATATCATATTCTATTGGACCTTTCTTACTACTTTCTATTACATTCTCCACTACCTTTATAGGATTACTGACTATAGGTACTTTATCCCTTTTGTTAACCGGACCAGACTTAGATGTTGTTTGGGTATTACTACTAATATTCCTCATACTTTCTTGAATCTTCCTAGTATTAGGAAGTATTAAGCTTTCATCCATTACCAGTCCTTTGCTTCTAGTTGTAACATTAACTGATGATATTTGGATCTCTTCAGTAGGATCCTCTTCATCTAATCCCAGTGCAGGTGCACAGTCCCATAAGACCATCATGGTTTCATGTGTTTATTCAGGTTCATTTGTCTTTTCTTCTTCCACCTCAGGCTCTATTATTTGAGCATCTAATATTTCATTCATAACTAGAGACATTGAGTCAATACATTGTGGGAAATTATTTTTAGAATGAGGTTTTTTATGAAAAGTGCAGAAATGATCCATTCCTACTTCACTAAAATTCAAAACAGAAGAATTGTACACAAGTGGTTGAGATGATCCACTCTCTTCTCTTTTCTTGAAATAAGGGTTGAACTGTTTCTTGGATGAACTATCTTCTTTATCCTTTTCCATATCTACAATATTAATTGATAGATTTTGTACCATCTTAACTACATTTTCTAATTCAGTTGAATGTTCTTCCTTAGGTCTGGTTAACTGCAGAGGTTTTTTACCACTAAAGGTGTTTACCTCTAGTTCTGTAGTGTGTTTGTTTATGCTTTCAAGTTCAACTTCTAATTTATTGGCTTCTTCATAAGTTTCCACCAAAGAAGGATTTAATTCTCTTTTAACAAACATTTTTATGCCGGGATAGAGTGTCGAAGTGTAGTATTCTATTAAAGTTTCTTCAGTAGGCTTTATTGTAGCGCTGAAATTATTCAAATGAGCCTCTAGTTAAATTATTGCACCTTTTCTTTCTTTTCCATCCTCATAGATAACAATTCTTTCATGAGAGTGGCAGTGGTTCATTGACTACCAAACTTTCCTTTAAACACCATTTCAAAAGTATTCCAATCTGTTATTGAATTTACTTGTAACCCAAAATACCAAGCAGAGGATTTTGCTTCAAAGGATGTCGGAACAATCTGCATACCACATCTTCATGTTCAACAACGAAAAGTTCCAAATCCAAATAGAAAATTTGTAGGTGGTCATCAACTGAAATTCCTTTTCTGGGGTCAAATTTAGGTAATTCCTTTTCAATATTCCGAGGAAAAGCATGCAAAGGAGGAGCCAGGTTGAGTGGTGTGCTGTATCTCTAGGCTGGTTGTTATC
Source organism: Pseudotsuga menziesii (assembly GCA_001517045.1). NCBI lineage: Eukaryota > Viridiplantae > Streptophyta > Pinopsida > Pinales > Pinaceae > Pseudotsuga > Pseudotsuga menziesii. Next base: position 1,019,129 of record LPNX010148075.1, on the reverse strand, counting down.
ACTCCAGGAAAATCCTCTAGGTTGTAGCTCGAGGATGCCTGGTAACTTACAATGTTTTTAGGGTTTTCTGATATGGATCAAGTCAGGTGACCTATATAACCTTCCACTCTCAAGACATGCATGAAACTCACTCAATTACAAGGATTTTAGTTACAACTGTTCAGAAGTTGACAATAAGGTGCAGGGTTGGAGAACTCATCAGGCTAGTAGATTTACATACAAAATAGATGCATATAAATGGCTAAATCATGATAAGGATGGTACTTATAAATCAAATCACATTAACACACCAATAGGATGAAAGCTATTAGTTATTAATCAACTTGAAAGTAACCTAAATACACATTTAGGAATAAGTACAGTAAAGACAGAGATGAAAAAAAAAGCATTGAACAATGGTTAGGGAGGATGAGGTTTCTTGGAGCTGATGGAGGTGGCATTTGAGGGTTTGGGGGCTGAACATTGATTTCTTGGTTAAACGTATTCATTGTTTTTCCTTTTTCAATGACATCGATTTCCTGGATGTGAGCAGTTGTCGGATTGTTGCCTGGTGACATAGCCTTGTGGGGTTTTCTGAGGACAGGGACGTGCTTTTGTTTTACTTTCTGAATTGGGGTTCAGGTTTTCGTGTGGTGTGGCATTTTTTGTGGGATTGATTGGTGCCCCGGGCCTCATTATGGAGGATTTGGACCTCGTTGATTATTCCAGTGACAGGATGGAGAGCACTGCCATCTGGGAGGTGCCAGGTGGAGGTTTTTTGGATCAACTGGTGGAAATCCCTAGGTTGGGTAAGGAGGACCTGGTTCCGGTTAAGCCGCTTGGGTTGGATAATTTGTCTTTACCGGCTGAATTTCATTTTTCTTCGTCGGTTGCTCCTGCTCCGGCTACGAATTCCTTTCTTCCTTGGCCTGATGGTGTGTTGGGGCATGCAAGCTGGTTGGATGAGGGGGTCATTTTGCACTCAGGGTTATCGCCGTCTAATTTGCAGCGGGGGTTTGTGTCTGCTGAAGATAGTGCTCGGGCGGTGGTAGGAGGAGTTTGTGGTCAGAAGTCACAGGGTCAGGGTTCTAGTGGTGAACATTCGGAGGAGGATTGGAGGGTGCCGTTGGCTGCTGCAGAGCATCGTGGGTGTGGCTCTCCCTGTGGGGTTCCCTCAGATGAATGTCTGGAGAATGTGGGTGTTTCTGCATCTAAGCCGGCTGGGGTTCATGGTTTGTCAAAGGGGCGTCAAAAGAGATGGATTAAGAAGTCGCTGATTCGGAACTATGCCGTTGGCGAGGACTTAGCCTGGGACAACGTTCTGCAAATGGATAAATGTACGCTGGTTGGGAGGGTATCGGGGCGAAATTTCTCCAAAAAGACAATTCAGGAATGGGCTGCGGTTTTATGGGGTAAGCATTTTGGTTATATCCTGGAGATTGAGCTGTTGAACCGTGGCTGGTTTTCCATAAACTTGCAGAAGGAGGAGGATTTTGGATGGCTTCAATCCAAATGTTGGCACATTGATCATTCTCCTGTTCTCTTGAAGCCATGGACCCCTCTTTTTGATGCCAGCAAAGAGAGGGTGGATTTAGTTCCTATTTGGGTGAAATTACCTGCGCTTCCCCTTCATTTTTGGGATATGTATCATTTTCGGAGGATTGGTGATATCCTTGGCACTTTCCTGGAGGCGGATCTCTCTTTTCTCGAAACAAAGGAGAAAAAGGTGGCTCGTATTCTGGTGAATTTGAATATCAGGGAGGGTTTGGCAGAAGCTATTATCCTGGAATGGGGTCCGGATCCTATTACTCAGATTTTGGATTATGATAATGTACCATTTCGCTACCGACGGTGCCATGTCTATGGGCACCCGGTGGCGGCCTGCAAATTGAAGGTGCGGTCACATAATGATTTTCGTCGGAAAGAAGATTGGGTTGTTAAGGACAAACCCTCTGAACTGCCACATGTGGATTATGGCCCTTCACAGTCCTCAGCGGATGAATTGGATAGTGATTTGCCTCTTGAAGACTTGGCTGTTCCTATTCCTGGGATGGCCGTTGGGATTTTGGAGCCGACCGTGCAGACTTCTGTTCTAGTTGAAGACTCGGCTAATGGGGAACTTTCTGGTCCTGGTAACCCTAATTTTCCTTTGTTCACAAATGTTAATCTGTTTATGAACAATGTTTCCTTTGTTGGTTCTGATTGGATTGATGGTCTGAGGAAGCTTTCACTTTCGGGGAAGTATGTCCTTCCTTTGCCTAGTGTCTCTGATGTGGTGTTTTCGGGGTTGGGCTCTCATCCTGTTGCTACCATTTCTGATTTTGAACCCGTCCTTCCTGTAGATGCCATTTCTGGTTCAGATTTTGTCAAACCTTTTTCTGTGGAAGTTCCCCCTCCTACTGTTGAGATTTTTGTACCTGATGATTCTGAGGAGTCTTGTCCTTCCCCTTCTGATACTATGGGGTCAGGTTACTTTTTAAGATCATCCCACAAACCTGTACTGGGGCTGGGTAAGAGTTCTTCGATTGTGAGAAAAGGAAGAGTTCGTAAGACTAATCTATCAAAGGCACAGTCCAGAGCTAAGGAGGATCTGCTGGGAGGAACACAAATGTCGATTGAAAAGGCCCTTAGAGCGGAGATGGTCTTGAAGAAAGGTTTTTTATGAAGATTATGTCATTCAATTGCAGGGGGCTGGCTGGGCCTGGTAAGAAATCAGCCCTCATGAGGGTGCTTACTCTTGAGCATCCTGATGTGTTAATGCTTCAAGAGACCTTAGGTGTAGGCGAGGTGATTCAGGGGAAGTTGAAAAGCTGGTTGCCTGGGTGGTCTTTTGTTACTTTGGATGCAAAAGGTAGATTTGGGGGTCTGGCGGTGGGTTGGAAACATAGTTGTGTGAAGATGATTAACTCTTGGGGTTCAGAGGCAGTGTTGGGGGTTGATGTTTTTTCTAAAGAATTGGGGTTGTCTCTTTCAGTGCTTAATGTCTATGGCCCTTATTTAAACAGAGCTCCTTTTTGGGATTCATTGCTTCATAATCCGATGGTTCAGGGGGATTCGGTTGTGTTGGGCGGTGATTTAAATTTCTCATTGGGGCATAATGAGGTTTGGGGACCTCATGCCCAGGTTGACTCTTTGGCGAGGTTTTTTGTGCAAAAATTGATAGAAAAGGGATTGTTGGATATTGAGCCTGTAAAGATTAAACCGAATTGGAGAAACAATCGCTGTGGGGCTGCTAGGGTGGCTAAAATAATTGATCGTTTTTTGGTTGCAGAACAGTTTGTGGACAGTCTTTTCTTGGTTAGACAATGGGTGGGCAGTGGGGGTCATTCTGACCACTTCCCTATATTTTTTGAAGTTAAAAAGGGGCCAAACAATCCTCTGAGTCCTTTAAAATTCAATAAATGTTGGCTTCAGGAAGAGTCTTTCAAAAACCTTTTTCTTTCTCACTGGAATCCTATTGAGAGGGAAAATGGCAGGTCGGCTGCATTACAGTTTGTAGACAACATTAAATGTCTTAAGGTGTTTATCAAGGAGTGGGCTGTACTGAAGAGAAATAAAGATGAGGCCGAGTTGAAGTCTATTGAAGCAGCTCTTCTCCTGCTGTATGAAGGTGATGGTGGTGGGTTTTTAACTCAGGAGTCTAAAGAGATATTGTCCCGGCTGGAGGGCAGACACAAGTCACTTTTGTTGGCTTAAGAGGAAGCATGGAGACTTAAAATTCGTGCGATTTGGTTGGAGAGCGGAGATGATAATACAAAGTTTTTTCATGCCTATGCTAGAGGTAGGAAGGTGGCTAATACTATTTGGATCTTGCAGGATGAGGAGGGTTCTTCATATGTTACTTTTGATGAAAAGGCCAATTGTGGGGTAAATCATTTTCAACAATTGTTTAAAGCACCTGCTCAGGCCTCAATTGCAGAGGTTATTAAACTTGCACAGATGTTCCCTCATTTCGTGGATGAGGAGGGCAATAGGGACCTTATGAAGGCTGTTTCGGAAGATGAACTTAAGATGGTTATGGGCAGTTTTCAGAAAGATAAAAGTCCAGGGCCCGACGGTTGGACTATTGATTTTTTTCTGGCTCTCTTCTATATTCTGGGGATGGATTTGTTGCAGGTGATTGAAGATTCTAGGTCATCTGGTTGGATCCCGGCGAGTTTCAATACAACTTTCATAGCACTCATCCCTAAGTCTGACAATTCCAAAACTCTAAATGACTTCAGGCCTATATCCTTGTGCAATTGTGTGTACAAGATTATTTCAAAAGTCATAGCGGTCAGATTGAAGGCTATTCTTTCAGAACATATTTCTGCTGAACAGTTCGGTTTTCTGGAAGGTCGTCAGATTCATGAGGCTATAGGGGTGGCTCAGGAAGGACTTCACAGTCTCAAAACTAGAAGGTTGAAGGGGGCTATACTTAAAATTGATCTTTATAAGGCCTATGATAGAGTTAGTTGGATATATTTTAGGTTGCTTCTAACACATCTTGGTTTTGGCATTAATTTTATAAGATGGATTATGTCTTGTATAACTACTGTTTCTTTCTCTGTTTTGATCAATGGAGCGGCTTCATCCTTTTTTCATGCAGAGAGAGGGTTCAGACAAGGATGTCCTTTGTCTCCGCTCCTTTTTCTTTTGGTAGCTGAAGGTTTAAGCAGGGATTTAAGAGGAGCTCGAGCGGAAGGTCGTTTTACGGGGATTCAGCTAGCTCCAAATTTAAACATTACACGTCTACTCTTTGTGGATGATGTACTGATTTTTTGCTCTGGAACTAAAGGAGATTCTAAGGTCCTGGTGGAAATCTTGGATCTTTTCTCAAAGGCTACTGGAATGGAGATAAATGTTGATAAATCTTCTTTGACCACTCATATGTTAAGACCTGAAGAGGAGTCTGAATTATTGAGGTCTTTTCCTTTTTCTACTGCAGGTTTGGAGGTAGGATTTAAATATCTTGGTTTCACATTGAAGGCAAACAATTATCGTAAACAGGACTGGTTTTGGTTGATTAGAAAGGTTGAGAAACGCTTGATGGTTTGGAGTCACAAGTGGCTTTCTAGAGCTGGCAGATTAGTTTTAGTCAAAGCTGTGCTGGAGGCAATTCCGGTGTTTTGGATGTCTTTATCGTGGATTCCAAAAGAAATCCTTGAAAGGATTAGGAGGATTTGTTTCAGATTTCTCTAGAGTGGTCATAAAGAAGAACAGACTACCCCTTGGGTGAATTGGAAAAGGATCGCTGTTCCAAAAGCATTAGGAGGATGGGGTCTTAAGGATATTTTTCTGTTTTCCAAAGCTTTGGTTGCAAAGGGTGGGTGGAGATTGTTGAAATCTTCCAGCTTGTGGACCAGGGTGATAAAACAGAAGTATATTTATGGTGTGAGTCTATTGGATTGGATTAGAAATCCAAGGAAGTCTCATGTAGGAGGATCGGTGATTTGGAAAGCAATTGTTAACTCTTTTGATTTGATTGAAAACAATTTGGCTTGGGATGTTGGCAAGGGGGAAAGTGTTGAGATTGGTAGGGATCCATGGATGGGAAGTGTAAATCAACATCTTCTTCCTCCTTATATAATTGAGTTGTTAAGTCTTCAAGGGGTAGTTATGCTGAATCATCTAGCTGTTCCAAGGAACAATGAACCGTGGATTCAATTTTGGAAAAGGGCTGTTTCTTTTGGTTTGGGGGCAAGGGAGACTGTTATTTCGGAACATTATATTCGGGAACTGGTGAGGGCTAACATTATCCTCTCGGATCATGAAGATACATTGGTGTGGGAGGCCGATCCGGGGGGGGGTTTACAGTCCTAAGGCAGGGTACTTAGTACTTTGTACAGGTTTGGCTCACAGGGAAGCTGTCTGATGGTGGCGGCCTCTGTGGATGCTTCATTACCCTGCCAAAACCAAGTTTTTTATGTGGTGTGTTTTGTATGATAAGGCTCCTACATGGGACGTTCTTCAGAAGCGATCTTTTCAGGGCCCGGGATGGTGTGTTTTATGTAAAAAGGAGTTGGAATCTTCTCTGCACTTGTTTCTTTCCTGTTCCTACATTCTTGATGTCTGGAAGGAAGTTTCCATTATGGTTGGTTTTAATTGTCAGTGGGAAGGAGATACTGTTGGGGAAGCTTGGCTTTCCTGGTGGAGAAGATCTAACCAGAAACAGCGTAAATTACCTTTACTGATCATTTGGGGGGTTTGGCTGGCTCGTAATCAGGCCATTTTCAAAGATGTCTTTTGCACTCCGGCTATTACTGGCACTCTGTTAGTGGGTTTTTATAATTCCTTTCCAGAACATATCAGGCCTGGCAGAGAACGAAGGATCATAACATTGGATATCGATAAATCTCTTCCGTGGGCTTTCTTTGATGGGGCTTCCCAAAACAATATATGTGGAGGTGGTGCAATTCTGTTCTTATCTGCCTCACATTTTTTTGTTATGTCCATGGGACTGGGGGGAGGCTCTAATAATTTTGCTGAATTAATGAGTCTTAAATTGCTACTGATGTTTGCATTGGAGACTGGGTGCACTGTTCTTAATTTTTCAAGGGACTCATTGAATGTTATAAACTGGATCAATCATGCACAAGAATGCAGGGATTTGAGATTAGCACACATTCTATCTTCCATTCGGCAGATCCTTCTTCGTTTTGAATCCTTTTCGTGCCGACATGCCTACAGGGAAATTAACCAGGAAGCGGACTATGCTTCCAAGGAAGGGCTCGGGATGGAAATGGGCACTTGGCTGGTGAAAGAATATAATGCAGGAATTGTTCAGACTTTTTTTCATAGGCCGTTCATTGATAACTTTTAAAGTGCCTCTGGTTAACAGATAATGTTATTTATGACAGTTGTTATCAGTTTTTATTGGCAGTTTTGTCACAATTGGTTTTCTATGCCTGTTGTATATGCTCGAGGTGTATGTACTTTTTGGACTCACGGTGGGATCCTTTGTCTGCTGGATGGGTATACTGATCTTCCATAATATTTAAGGTTGCGGTGTTATGTTCCTCGATATGGTTTTTTAGTTGACAGTGCTGTCACAATATATGGCTGGATCTCGACTGAGATACTATATTATGGTTTTCTTTGTTCATACATTTGACAGTGCAGTTTTTTTTGATATCGAACGCCACAGGTTGAATGATGATGGGTTCATTGTGGCTGGTTTATAGTCGCGGACTATTTATTGATCTATGTATATAGCTGAAACATGTTGATGTTTTTAGGTTATCAGACTTTTGTTCTTGAATATATATGACAGTGGATATTATTTTCTGTTCTGGGTGGCAGTAATGGTTTTCACGATGGTTTTTATGCCTGAAGTGTATGCTTGATGGAGGTTCATACATATGATGTTTGTGCTATGGCAGTACTCTATGGATTTTGTTACTACATCCTGGATGTGTTTATTGCCATTCCATATTTAACGATATGGTCATTCCTCATTGACAGAGCTTGTCACCTCAGTTTTTATTATGGTTTGCTGCCTGTGAAAATTGACTGAGACTCTATGTAATGATCTATATAGCAAAATTGCTAGTGTTTGTTTTTTTTCAGAAGACCTGGCAGTCTCAATATTGGATCCATGTTTTATGGACTCTGGAATTTACCTGGAAGTGAATATACTGAATGTAATTTTGATCTCGAAAGATGAATAAAATTACGCTTTTTTTTCAAGGAAAAAAAAAAAAACAGTAAAGACAGAGATGAAGGCTAAACAAATCATAACAAAAGAGCTTATATTCAAGAATGAGCAAAATGAAAAGCTGACAATAGTATAGGTTTATAAATCCCCGAAGTCGAACCTTTTCAATAAAATAAGTATTAGGATTTATAGCCTTTACAAAAATACTCAGATCTTGAAAAATTGGATATGATTTAATAAAAATAAACAAAATAATAGTTTTTTGCATAATTAGGTCAAAAAACCCTAATTTAACTACTAGTCTAACTAGATGTAGAATTCGTTCACTGTTTGAACCTTCTGATAACTAAAGTAATCACTGGAACTAACTTCCACTAGTCCTCTACTCTTTCCTAGGTGTTGGTCAAGTGAACTCTTATTTTTCTGCTGTAACCTGCCCTGTTAGGTCAACTTTTGCCCTAAAAATTTGGCCAAACTGCTGAAAACGGGGGATCATAGATGCATTTGGTTCTTCAAATTTGTGACACTTGTGTATAAAATGAAAGAGGTTTTGTATATTGGTTTTTTTTTAGCAAAAACCTCTCTCAGTTTTTGGAAATTCGTTTTCAACTTCCCGATATCTGTATTTCAAAAACATGTGTAAAATAGGGAAATTCAGAGATCCGAAAATTAGGGCTCATAGATGGATTCGATTCTCCCAATATACAATACCTGTAGGAAAACAGAGAGAGTTTATTGTTCTCTAACATGTTTGGAACAAAAACCTTGAAGAGTTTTGCAAACTAATTTTCCAGTCGCTCATAATCTTGATTTTAAAATGATGCCTTTTCATAGTAAAACACCCCTTTTGATGGCTTAGCAAAACTGAAGCACACCTTCCCTGTTTATTTCTTCATTGTCTTTTAGGTTTATATTTTTTCCCTGATCCATCCATGCTCTCCAAAAACTGGTACTACGTGTCAAAACTTAATATTCTGCCTCTGTCTTCTTTCGGTGGTTAATAGGCTACAACATTAGAACCGTTAGCTGCCGAAAATGGGGCTTTCAATGGCTAATGAACTGTTGTTGCATTCACCTCAGCCACCAAAAGCTATGTTTTCTATAGAATTTTATTTATCCTTTAAATCATACTTTTACACTTTACTCCTATCCTTTTGGTACTTTCTCAACATGCATAAGATTTGGAATATCAGCAATATCATGGGCTACCTCCGGATTCTTAAGGCTAATAGCTGCCTCTACTAGGGTTTCTAGTGCAAGGTGCGTTCTAGGGGTTGAATATTTATTCCCTAGCCTTTAACTTCTTATCATCATGTAGATCCTGGATTTATCCTTCATCAATCTCAGATTTCTTCAACTTGTATAACAACAGCATCATGTTTTAGGGTTAGGGTTTGGATTTTCCTTCTAAGACCTCTATTTCATGTATTTGCCCTAATAGCCAGTTGATTCTCTGGGACCTAGGTTTGATATTTGAACTCTTCAACATCTGTAGCAAATCTTCATGCATTGATAGATGAGGTCGAAAATGCCACCTGGAGGACTGACAGGTCATCTTTTTCCCTAAAACTTTGGCCAAACTGCTGAAAAATGCGACTCAAATATGGATTTGGAAATTCATATATGTAACACTTGTGTATAAACAAAAAGCAATTTTTGTATATTGGTTTGTTTTTAGAAAAAACCTCTCTCAGTTTTTTGGAATTAATTTTAATTTTCCTGGGATCTGGATTTCAAAAACATGTGTCAAACAGGAAATTCTAAGATCCAAACATTAGGTCTCAGAGATGAATTTGATTCTCCCAATATGAAACACCTGTAGGAAAAATGAGAGATTTTATTGTTCTCTGAACTGTTAGGAACAAAAACCTCTGAGCATTTTGCAAAATGATTCTCGAGTCGCTCAGAATCGTCATTTGAAAAAAATGACTTTTCACAATAAAACACCCCTTTCGGTGGCTTAGAGTGTCTTGAAATTTTGGTCTTAGCTGTCGAAAGCCTGCTTTTGATGGCTTAGAGACTATTTTGAAACCATGATTAGCCACTAAAACCTGTGTTTTGAGTTTTTTGAGCGGGATTTTCCCCCAATGCCTTTTTTCCTGCTTTCGGTGGTTAACGCCCTTCTTGCTCTATTCATTAAGTGTCGAAAGCAACACTTTTCGGTGGCTAATGAATTGTTTGAAGTCTCTCCTAAGCCACCAAAAGTGCTTTCACCATTTAATCGCTCGGACCCACTTTCGTTGGTTATCTTTCATCCTGCGTTAAACTGTTAGCTACCGAAACAAAGCCTTTCGGTGGCTAATGAACTATTAAGAACCCCATCTAAGCCACCGAATGCTAAAACTTCCAATTTTTTCAACCATAGCACAAACAAATACCTTCAATTTGTTATTCATCTTTAAATCTTTCATGACATGACTCAAATTCCTCATAATATCAAAATAAATTTATTTTGGGAGATAACACTGGTGGATTAGGATTCACGGGTTGATTAGCATTTGCAGCTACACTTCCAGCCATGATTCTACGAGGAGTCTGTGGTGGAGACTAAAAGGGTGACTATGTTGGATACTGAAAAATAGGGGAATTTGGCCCCAATTGATCAAGGGGTTGAACAGTCTCTTGTATAGACAAATTTACAAACTCTTCCAAATTTCCCACCAAGATCGAATCTTCGGTGTAAGTAGGTAGTTTCATAGAAGCCTTCCTTCTCGGTAATTCAGGGATTGATTTCAATCCTCCAAGATTATTACATAAGACCTTGTATGTCTTATCAAGTGGTTAACTACCTTAAATGGAACACGGTAGAGGCATTCTGGACCTTCTTCATCAGATGCTATTCTTTCTTCAGAAATGAAACCTTCAGGAAACCTAGTTTTAGAGCTATCACCAAAGGAATAGTTTCTAGGAAACGAATTTCGTCTGCCAGCCATGCACTGGAGGCCCTCCTTCTAGCACCAAAAATTTTTGATGCCTAGAAAAATCCCAAGTATCAACAGTAGGTATTCTCCCCAATAATCGTTCCCAATTAGATCGTTTACTATTTCATGTGGGGAATCCATCTGGTTAGCTGCCCAGCTACCATAGAATTAAAATAATGTGTTAAGTATATTTTACCGATTGCATCCCGATCCACAGTTTATGTAATTTTATGTTTTAGGTTGAAATGCAAGTGCCTAAACTAATTGCAAGTGACAAGTGAGCAAGAAACTCAACACATGATGCGTAGGTTCTTACTTGTCGTCTTATCACTCTTGCCCCTCAATCATTGTTAAGCAAATCTACCATATTCTAATCTATTCTAATCTAGTCTAACCTATCCCTAGGGGAGAAAAAGTTATATTTAATTGAGTAATGTATTTTAATGGTTCTAATGGAATCCTATAGGTAGTTGTTCAAATTATACATACATAATTAGAACATAAAAGATAAACAAAGATAGCTTTGTTTTGTTAACGCATTCATTGCTCATCCACATGTACAAGATTTCTAACAAAAAGTAAAATCATCCATAAATTGCAGAAGTAATTCAACAAGTTAGAACAATCTCACAGTTCTATAGCAGGCTAAAACATAAATAGTTCACCATTTAACAATCTACACAATCCATTTAGAAACTCGTACAATCCTTCCTCCAGCAAAATTTGGTTCTCTTTATTCATAAAAGTAGTGTTCAGACAGATAACTTCCGCATCTATATGCTAGAAAAAGTCCCTTTTGATCTCTAATCTACCCCTATTTATACATTTTACAAATGCCTCTTGGGTTGCCCCTACCATTTAGGCTTCCTTGACTCTTTGACTTACAAAATTTTTCTTGTAGTGTATTACACTAGGAAGATGAAAATACAATATAAATATTTCATTGAGTGCCAAATGGAGACAAAACAAAGGGCACAGCTGGTGTCCCAATCAAATTGCTCCATGCATGAACTTCTTCAGTGATAGCTCGATAGTCCACAGTGTTATCTCCTAAATAAATCAATTTTAGATAAGTCCACTCATACAATTTATTTTTTGATAGTGATGAATATTTCAGGTCATATTATGAAAGATATTTGGGTGACTAACAAAGTTGGAATATCTGATGTTCTGTTTTTCAAGAAATTTGAAAGTTTTAGCTTTCGGTGGCTTAGGCGAGCTTTCCAATAGCTCATTAGCCACTGAAAAGTCCAGCTTTTGGAAGCTAATAGTTTTGACTTAGGACCACGTTAACCACCGAAATCCTGTTGATCACATTTTTTATAAAATTTTGGGAAAAAGGGACTTTCAGTGGTTTAGGAAAACTTACCAATAGTTCATTAGCCACTGAAAATCCTTCGGCAGCTTAGCAAGTGGGTCCAGGAAGACATTAACCACTGAAAGCTAATTAAATATTATTTTGGAAAGGAGGCTTTCGGTGGCTTGGGTGAACTTACCAATATTTCATTAGCCACCAAAAGGCCCCGCTTTCGGTAGCTTGTGAATTAAACCCTAGATTTCCTTAACCGCCGAAAAGGCCAAAAAAGGAAAAATGGTTAGCTATGCATCAAAATCAAACGCTGTCAGCATGGGTCACATCATGATCTAGCACTTAATCACTGAAAAGACTAGGGGACTGCAGTAAATCATAATTTTTTATATAAGAGGTCATTATTGATTTGAACTGAATGATAAGAGATCAAAACCCTAGCCTTCCCTCCACCTGTCCCACGACTGCAGTTAAACCTCCATGAAGCATCAAGTTCCAGTTAAAAATGATTGCTATGCTTACTATCTTGAGGTTATCACTAGAATCCACCATCATCTTAATCAAGTACCAATCGAGTGGATAAACCCTCCAAATCAGCACCATATCCTTAGTACACTCCACATTTATCTGCATGCATTCTCACTGAGTCTAGCCCTCTATGGATCTAGCATTGTAGTATCCTTCCCTAGGGTTTGAATTTAAATTTTGCAAGTGCAAAGAGGAGGAGGAACCACTCAAACAAATCAAAACATAGGTTTCCATGGCTAAGCATGGTTTCAAAACAGTCTCTAAGCCACCGAAAGCGGACTTTCGGCAGCTAAGACCAAAATTTCAGGGTGCTCCAAGCCATCGAAATTGGCGTTTTACTACGAAAAAGTAATATTTTTAAAATAGTTATTCTGAGCAACTAGAGAATCATTTTACAAAACTATTGGAGGTTTTTGTTCCTAACATGTCAAAGACCATAACCTCTCTCAGTTTTCCTACAGGTATTGCATATTGGGAGAATGGAATCCATCTCTGATCCCTAATTTTTGGATCTCAAAATTTCCATGGTTTACACATGTTTTTGAAATACAGATCTAAGGAAAATGAAAATGATTTTCAAAAAAAAAGAGGGAGGTTTTTTCTCAAAACAAACCAATATACAAAAATTTCTTTCGGTTTATACACAAGTGTCACAGATTTGAAGGACCAACTCCATCTCTGAGCCCTAGTTTTCAGCAGTTTGGCCAAATTTTTAGGGAAAAAGATGACCTAATAGAGCAGGTGGCAGTAGAATATGAGGAGTTTACCTCACCAACAACAAGGGAAGGTCATGAAGAACCATTAGCAGAAACCTCCTCAAGAAAACCTAGGTCTCAGAGAGTCAACCAACTACTAGAGCAAATACATGAACTAGAGGTCTTGGATAGGGACATAAAAAGAAATAATGCAGTATTAACCAAGAGAAATAAGGAGTTGCACAATTCTGTTCTAGAAATGAGAGGGATGTATGTAATGATGAAAAGGAAAAATATAAGATTTATGCAGGATAACACCATTTTGTATAGGATGATCAGGCTATTGAGGTTGCAAAGGAAGAATTCAAACTCAAACCCTATCTCTCAAGCTCATTGTGCACTAGAAACCCTAGTAGAGGTAGCAATGAGCCTTCAAGATCTAGAGGCAGCCCAGCATGCTACTGTTTTTCCAGACCCCATGTAGCTTGAAGAAGTGCTAGAATATCAACAACAAAACTAAAATGGGATGATTGGGAGGTTGATTATAATTTTGCAGAAAACAGAGCTTTTAGTGGCTTAGGTGAACGCAACAGCTATTCATTAGCCAACGAAAGCAAAGTTTTCGGCAACTAACAGACCCAGGATTCTGCTTCCTTAACCACCGAAAGACAAAAGGGGTGCAGAAAGATATTTTGGCATACAGAACCATTTTTGGTGAATACAACTATCTCAAGGATGAAATATAAAGATGAAATTTACTGAAAAGCACCATTGGAGGAGGTATGTTCCAGTTTTGAAGATACAATCAAGGAGAAAGGGGTCACAAACCCTACCTATTTTTTACCAACAATGGCTCATCTATCAGATGATAGGTTACAACTCTACTTCAGTACTCACTGCAGTCATCAAAGAGTTCAATGAGTGAACAAGTGTTAGAGTTAGATAAACTAGTAGTTAAATTAGGGTTTTTGACCTAATTTTGCAAAAAACATTTATTTGATCTATTTTTAGTAAAATAGATCCAACTTTTCAGGATCTAAATATTTTCGTAAAGGCTATAAATCCTAAGACTTATTTTGAAGCAAGGGTTCGACTTCGGGGACCTGTAGACCATTATTATTATCAATCTTCTCATATTATTCATGACCTAATATAAGCTCTTTTTCTATCATATGTTCAGCTTCCATATCTTTCATGTTCTGTGCTTGTGCTTGAATGTCCGATTCAGGTTTATTCATGTTATTCAATGTCTGATAGATGTCATCCTATCTGTATGTTGATGAGTTGAATGGAAGGTACGTTTCCTTGTTATGATTAGCCATTTATATGCAATTGTTTTATATATGAATCTGCCAGCATAGAAAGTTCTCCATCTTTTCACCCTATTATCCAACCTCTGAACAATGGTAGTTAGAAGCCTTATCTTTGATTGAGTTTTATGCATGTCTTGAGAGTGTGAGGTCCTGTAGGTAATCTGACTTGATCCATTTAGAAAAACCATAAAAACATTTAAGTTACCAGGCATCCTCGAGCTGCAACCTAGAGGAGTTTCCTGGAGTGATAACAAATTGGCACCGTTGCCGGTGAGAGGAGATTGAATCTCAGCTTCCCTGGGAGACGACATATATCCTACTTTGATGATAGACAAAGTATGGACACTATTCTAGTTGTAATCATCTATCTGGTGACTCCATTGGAATAAGGTAGCTTCAAGAAGACCAAGTACCAGAGAAAACCCTCAAGAGCCACCAGTAACACCTGTTTCAGATCCAGAAGAGATTCTAAGAAGAGCCAGGGCTTCACTAAGACATACCTCTAGAGCTGCAAGGGGAGATACATCAGGTATTTCTAGAGGTATTTCTGCTATTATATCAAATAGAACTCCATTTCAATCTTCTTCTGCTGAAGCATCTAGTTCTCAGAAGTTTATAAGTAAATCAGAAAATTTTAGGGTTGAGGAATCTTCAAGCACTGCTGCTTGTGAAGATCTCATCCCTGGTGACTTCATGAAGGATGAATTCAGTGGCAACTCCACAATATTAATATGTCAAAAGCATTTTCTTCTCTTTTGGCTCAGAGGTTTGCACCTTTTGACTTCTCCTTAGTTCCTAGTTTCTCACATCCAGTACCTGATATGTCCGAATGGGGAGATTTTCTACCTGTCTTCAAAGAGGAGAAAGAAGACAATCCTACAGAACACCTCCTCAAGTTTCACAAATGCATGGATCTATTAGATCAGTAGCATGAATATGTTCATGTATTCATTGTATGGTGATGCACGTCAGTGGTATTTTTCTTTACCTCCTTCCAGCATTTCATCATTGAAGGATTTTCACCGAGCATTCACTAAGCACTGCAAAAGGTATTTTCTAGATGAGCTTGTATTTGGTAATTGCTATGATGAATATGAATTACATCATAACACTGAAGATGTAAATAGAGACGGATCTCTCCCTCACAATATGCAGCATCCCTTCAAGAATATTCAATATGATCCACATTTCCATCAACATGAACTAGAAATGAATTATAAAGGAGTTGAATGTTTTCCTACTATCATTAAATCTGATTGTTGTGAATCTGAGGAGTTGATTTCTTTAACTGCACATGGAAATGATCATCTTTCTGCTGGTCAAATGACCATTGAAATCAGTAAGGCTAGCTCACAGTTTCCAGATTTGCAGATCAAGAAAAGCTGCAGTAACCATGAGGAACAAGATTTTTAGGGGCTGTCTAATCTCCAGCTAGAACATCAAGAAGATCTTCCTTCTCCTTATGAATATTTTTCTTCAAATTATGACAAGGAACTAGGTAATATTTTTCCAGATCTGTTTCAAAATTTTGTTGTTGATACTCCTATATTTGACCAAAATAGTGATAAGGAAGAGGATGTTAAAATTTGTGAAGACTCATTGTTTACTCAAATTTCATCTAGTTCTTCTTTTCAGTAGAGAGATGATAAAAAATGTGTGCATGCCATGATAGATGCTTGTTACAAATCTGTTGCTCAAAAGTCCAACAAAGATATTTTTAGTTTTGATATATCCTGCAAAGATATTATTGTGGAAGAGGAAATTGTTAGCTGTGATAAGCTAGCATATCATCATGGTGAATTCAGATTACGTGAAGGGGACCAGAAAGATTCAGATCAGCTGTTGAGCTTGCATTTTTATCAGACAAAGGTTGAGTAGTCCACATTCAACGTTGACATCATTGGAGGAAAATATCAACAACATAAAAAGGTATTTCTTGTTGGCTTTTACGACCTTGTTGTTGACTATCTGGAACTTATGAGCAACATAGGTATCAAAAAAAATTTGTCAGATGATAGCTGGTTTTGTCACCCTTTCAAACTACATTACTGCATACTAGGTTTTCATTTATTTTTCAAGTCATGATCAAGGTAAGTTCAGCAGATCAGCTTCTAACATGGCTTCATTGGATGCATGATGTCACTTAATAAGAAGACTCTACTGATTAGAATTAGGAGTAGGAATAGGTAGGAAAATAATCTCTTAATATGAGCAGCTAGGTCATTTTTAGTTGTTTTCATGAATAAGCAAATCGGGCAAGAGACAGGTTGCAGCGGATCAATTATGAAGGATAAATGAATCCATGCCCAATGGAACACTAGAAGATAGCTTTAGTTCTTATTTTTTAGGAAAGGAATTTTGGTCTGGGGTTCTTGGGACCTCACAGGGAGGTTCCCATCCCCGAGTAGGAGCCAGATGTTATCTCCTAAATAAATCAATTTTAGATAAGTCCACTCAGACAATTTATTTTTTGATAGTGATGAATATTTTAGGTCATATTATGAAAGATATTTGGGTGGCTAACAAATTTGGAATATCTGATGTTCTATTTTTCAAGAAATTGGAAATTTTTAGCTTTCGGTGGCTTAGACGAGCTTTCCAATAGCTCATTAGCCACCAAAAAATCCCAACTTTCAGTAGCTAACAGTTTTGACTCAGGACCACATTAACCACCGAAATCCTTTTGATCACGTTTTTTATAAAATTTTGGAAAAACGGGACTTTCGATGGCTTAGGTGAACTTACCAATAGTTCATTAGCCACCGAAAATCCTTTCTTTCAGAAGCTTAGCAAGTGGGTCCAGGAAGACATTAACCACCGAAAGCTAATTAAATATGTTTTTGGAAAGGAGGATTTTGGTGGCTTGGGTGAACTTACCAATAGTACATTAGCCACCGAAAGGCCCCACTTTCAGTAGCTTGCAAATTAAACCCTATATTTCCTTAACCACCGAAAAATCCAAAAAAGGAAAAACGGTTAGCTATCCATCAAAATCAAACGCTGTAAGCATGGGTCACATCATGATCTAGCACTTAACCACCGAAAAGACTGAGGGACTACAGTAAATCATAAGTTGGTAGATAAGAGGTTGTTATTGATTTGAACTAACTGATAAGAGATCAAAACCATAGCCCACCCTCCACCTGTCCCATGACTGTAGTTAAACCTCCACGAAGCATCAATTTCTAGTTAAAAATGATTTCTATGCTAACTATCTCAAGGTTATCACCAAAATCCACCATCATCTTACTCAAGTACCAATCAAGTGGTTAAACCCTCCAAATCAGCACCATATCTTTAGTACACTCCACATTTATCTGCATGCATTCTCACTGAGCTTAGCCCTTTTTGGATCCAACATTGTAGTATCCTTCCCTAGAGTTTGAATTTAAATTTTGCAGGTGGAGAGAGGAGGAGGACCCACTCAAAAAACTCAAAACACAGGTTTTCGCGGCTAAGCGTGGTTTCAAAATGGTCTCTAAGCCACCGAAAGTGGACTTTCGGTAGCTAAGACCGAAATTTTAGGGTGCTCCAAGCCACTGAAATTAGCGTTTTACTACGAAAAGTCATCTTTTTAAAATAATTATTCTGAGCAACGGGAGAATCATTTTGCAAAATTCTCGAAGTTTTTTGTTCCTAACATGTCAAAGAATAATAAACTCTCTCAGTTTTCCTACAATTATTTCATATTTGGAGAATCGAATCCATCTATGAGACCTAATTTCCAGATCTCATAATTTCCTTGTTTTACACATGTTTTTGAAATACAGATCTCAGGAAAATGAAAACGATTTTCAAAAAAATGAGAGAGGTTTTTGCTCACAAAAAACCAATATACAAAGATCTATTTAAGTTTATACACATGTGTCACATCTTTGAAGGACCAAATCCATCTCTGAGTCCCAGTTTTCAGTAGTTTGGACGAATTTTTAGGGTGAAAGATGACCTAATAGAGTAGGTGGCAATAGAATATGAGGAGTTTCCCTCACCAACACCAAGGGAAGGTCATGAAGAAACATTGGTAGAAACCTCCTCAAGTAAACCTAGGTGTCAAAGAGTCAACCAAGTACTAGAGAAAATACATGAACTAGAGGTCTTGGACAGGGAGATAAAAAGAAATAATGCAGTATCAACTAAGAGAAATAAGGAGTTGCACAATTTTGTTCTAGAAATGAGAGAGATGTATGTCATGCTGAAAAGGAGAAATATAATATTTATGCAGGACAACATCAAGCTGTATAGGATGATCAGACTATTGTGGTTGTAGAGGAAGAATTCAAACTTAAACCCTAGCTCTCAAGCTCACTATGCACTATAAAACCTAGCAGAGGCAGCAATGAGCCTTCAAGATCTAGAGGCAGCCTAGGATGTTGCTATTTTTCTAGACCCTATGCATCCTGAAGAAGTGCCAGAAGATCAACAACAAAAATGAAAGGGGATGATTGGGAGGCTGATTACAATTTGTAGAAAATAGAGCTTTTGGTTCCTTAGGCGAATGTAGCAGCTGTTCATTAGCCACCACAAGCAAAGCTTTAGGCAGCTAACAGACCCAGGATTCTGCTTCCTTAACCACTGGAAGAAAAAAGGGGTGTAGAAAGATATTTTGGCACACAACCAGTTTTGGCGAATACAACTATCTCAGGGATGAAATATAAAGCTGAAATTTGCCGAAAAGCACCATTTGAAAAGGTCTGTTCTAGTTTTGTGGATGCAATTAAGGAGAAAGGGGTCACAAACGCTACCTATTTTTTACCAACTGTGGTTCATCTATCATATGACAAGTTACAGCTCTATTTCAGTACTCACTGTAGTCATCAAAGAGTTCAATGAGTGAACAAGTGTTAGAGTTAGATGGATTGGTAGTTAAATTAGGGTTTCTGACCTAATTTTGCAAAAAACATTTAATTTATCTATTTTTAGTAAAACAAATCCAACTTTTCAGTATCTGAATATTTTCATAAAGGCTATAAAGCCTAAGACTTATTTTGAAGCAAGGGTTCAACTTCGGGGACATGTAGACCATTATTATTATCAAGCTTCTCATATTATTCAAGACCTAATATAAGCTCTTTTGCTATAATATGTTCAGCTTCCATATCTTTTATGTTCTGTGCTTGTGCTTGAATGTCTGATTTAGGTTTATTCATGTTATTCAATGTCTTATAGCTATCATCCTATCTATATGTTGATGAGTTGAATGGCAAGTACATTTCCTTGTTATGATTAGCCATTTATATGTAATTGTTTTATATATGAATTTTCCAGCATAGCAAGTTCTCCATCTTTTCACCGTATTATCCAACCTCTGAACAATGGTAGTTAGAAGCCTTATCTTTGATTGAGTTTTATGCATGTCTTGAGAGTGTGAGGTCATGTAGGTCATCTGACTTGATCCATTTAGAAAAACCATAAAAACATTTAAGTTACCAGGCATCCTCGAGCTACAACCTAGAGGAGTTTCCTGGAATGATAACACATTGGCTCTAACAATTGTGATGTTACTTGATGCTTAGCTAGCTGAGATTCGATCTCTTTCACCTCTGGTGGAGTCACCATTAACAAGTCTTCTAAGATATATTTACGAATAGAGGCTTGCGCAATCCAAATTCTGATTGCTTCCTCATTAAAGCTCTCAATTTTTTGAATACTTTGCTCATCTGTCTGCAATTTGTCCTAGAGATTCTTCAAATGTTGATCTCTTCCTGGAAATTCTTGAACCTGGGTTGCTACTAAATCTTGGAATCTATTATGTGTCGTGCACATTTTCTTGTAAAATTCCTTACACTTTTCGACAACCTTTTCAATTGTTGTGTCCAGTCTTACTGCTTCCTTGCTGCTGAAATTTAAGATTTCCAACTCTATATTCAATCCTTCTGTTATTTTTTGAGGCATGTGATCTAGAAAAACTAAATTGGCTCCAATCCAAGTTAGTTGGCTTTGCACAAGTTTTGTGACTTCTAATAGCCCTTTCCTGAAATATGATGAGTTATATGCTATTTCCTTTAGTCTAGCCTCTATTTGCTGAATATTTTATACTTATTCTGCCAGTTTTAATTGAACCTGTTGTATTTTCTTCTAGATTAAAGAGGCTTGACCATGGAAAGGAGTAATATCAGGTTTTTTTTCATTATCTATCTTAAACTATGTCTCTAGAGAGTTATTTTTTGTCTCTAGTTCTTCTACTCGCTTGCTAACTGCATATTTTTGCACTTACAACTCCAAAATATTACTTTCAAGATGCTTATTATATCCCCCAGTGATGGTATTTGAAAGCACCAAGGCCTCCTTTCCTGATTCTAAAATTTGGTAGGCCTCCTAGAGTATTTCGAACTCTGAAAACGTGGCTTCATGTTTCCTCTTCATTTCACGGCCTTATCCTCTTTCTAACATCGGAGTATCTTTCATTTTTACCACATTTTCCTTGTATTGATATGTAGTTCTTTCAATCCGTCAACATTATAGGAATTTACTTAAGCAACTACGACACTGATCAAGTCCATTAGTTGTGGATCTTCATCGGTACCTTTCATGACAGCTCTTTCAGTAACTATGATTACCTCAGGCTATGTTGGTCCTCATTTTGTCACCATTTTAGCTAAATATTTTACATATTGAACACATGTTTTGTTACCTTTTGGCATCTTTTTTACCATACAGTTCGCCATTCAACAGCAGGTATGGTCATATTTTGAATTTATGAAAGTTACGTTTTATTTTGAATTATTTCATGATTTTCTTGTTTAAATTCAATAATCTGTAGTGATATTCTAATGTATGAAACTATCATTGCAGAATCATGGTCTTCAGCAAAATAATGAGCAGGTATTTCATCCATCCTAAATGTACGCAGAGCATATCCAACACATTATCCAGCTCATCGTTCGAATCACCGAATCAACTGCACATTAATGTCAATTGATTCTTGAGAGTTAAAGTCATGTAACCTCCATTAGTCACAGAGAGATTGTTAGAAGTTATGGATTTTCAGAAGGAGCAAAGAATAAATTATGATCCACATCACATTATTTCTCAGAGGAAGCAGTTAAACAAAAATAAACCGTTTGATCATCAAACTATTGAAGGCTTAGCTAAAATAGCCAATTTCTCTTATTTTGAAGAAAATTCAGAAGTTGATGAAGACAACAGCAACAAATTGACTGCAGTGGCTCAAAATCCTGATAATACCAGCATTTTGAATAAGAGGATTCTTTCTGAAACTAATGGCATGGATGTGGATGAAAATATTTTTCATAAAAATATCAAAGCTTACCCTCAAGGTGATCAAACTATTTCAGAAGAAATAGTTTCAGAGGATTTAAAGAAGATGGTATTGTTCCTGAAGAAGTTTGTATAGATGCATTAGTATTCCTTCGGAGAAGAGGGTAACACAGAGTCCAGTTCCCATTTCAAATCCAGGACTGAGTTAGTATCAAGTTATGCTGACAAAAAATGCAATCATCAGAGGAAACTAAGAATCTGCTTCCTTGAGTTAGAAATTTAATCAATCAAAAGACTTCATTGGTTTCTACTTGAGACACAGAGAGGAATACCCTGAAGTTCGTTGTGGTTAGTGACAAGAAAGTGTCTAAAATGGAGGTGAAGTTAGACAAAATCAGTGTCCCTTGTAAGATACAACTTCATAAATAGACCGGATATGTTATTTACTCTTATTTGTTACATGCTATTATGAAAATTAATAAATTACAGTCCCTTGTAGATAAGATGGAGGTTCAACTGAAGCATGAAAGGGTGGAAAATAAAGCAATTTTGATTCAAATTAAAAATTTGCAGGGAGATGTTGTAAGCTTAGGAATGGAACCGAGTAATATGCAGGACACCAAAAAGATTCTAGAGGAGAAGGAAAATACCATTCAAGTATTGAAGAAGAAGCTTAAAGTCCCTAATGTTGAATGCGCTCAGTCCTCAGAATTATTTACACTTCAGGAGGAAAAAGAGAAAATTTATCAAGAGATGATGGACTTCAAAGGAAAATCATTGAAGATGCAAGAAGAGAAAAACAAGTGGGAAGTAGAAAAAGATGAATTGATGGCTCAAATTTTGAAGATGAAAAAGGATCAGAATGATGAAAAAGAAATTATGGAAGAATTGATGAGTCAAACTCATGTTGACATTGATTTACCCCTTGTAAATATTGAAAGACCATTAAATGAATTTTCTGCATATGATCTATTAGTTCCTATGTCACAGGTAAGTCTGAAAGAGGTACAGATTAAAGAATTAAAAGAGGAAAATGAAAAAATCAAATCAGAATTAGCTAGGAGCATCGAGGAGAAGAATAAAACATTGAATGATAAAAGCCAATTCCAGAAAAAGTTCAGTGAGTTGAAGGAAAGAAGTATAGTAAGAGCTCCTCTACAAGGATCTAAACATTTAATTTGGGATACATTGTTTGTGGAAATCACCAATTTTAGGCATTATTTAAATTTTATTGATGATGAAAGTGCACTAGTCAATTTAGCTACTCAAAGATTGAAGTTGGCCAACGAGACCATGGAAAAGAAGCCTTTGAATACTGCTCACAACGCTTTAAATTTCTTAAATTCTTTAACATATCAGAATTTGCAGGACATCAGGATTAAGGACAGAGTAGCAATTGTGCTATGGGCAAAGAAGTTTATTAACAAACATCAACTCATGAAAGTGGTGCAAGATAAGGTGAATACAATGTCTTCGTAGATAAAGGGTTTCAGGCTTGCTTTTAAAGATCTATTTGATGATGTTCTCCCTTCTTTTTTGGATGATGAAGGAAGGTTATTTTCCTAGGAGCAATATCACAGTTTATTAGTACAGAATCGTATGGACCATTTCAAGTTTGAAGATTTAGTTAAAGGGTTAACAAGAAAGATCATTGTAGAAAAATTGACACAGGACTTTGAGATATTGGAGAAGTTTTTAATTATTAAGAAAGGATTTCCTGCCCTGTCTTATGAAGCATATGTGGATTTGGATGTGTTTATTAGAGAGATGATAGAATACGACACCCCAAATGCGGAACAATGGAAGATCGTGGAGAAATTCAGAAATACCAAGTACATACTTCATTCGTGAAGATAGGTGTTGCAGTTTGTGAAGTTGTTTGTTCGGGATACCTTGCAGTCACTAAGTTTGTTATAATCAAACAATCTATTGTTTGAATCAAAGCATGTAGTTTTTATTCCCAGTTATTAGGGATATGGTTACAAAAAATTTGATTAATAGATTATTTGGTTATTGATCTTCTTAGGAAGAAACTATCTTTGTATATATTTGAATTTATTTGATGTATTAGGGGTTGGAACCCATATGTTTGGATCGATGTTTTTGAGAACTTATGATTTTTGAATAAAATAACAGAGTCGAATGCTAGTTGATCTTCAAAGATTCCTGTGTCGTTTATGTTACAGTCTGTGCCTTCTTTCCATGTGATTGTCTTCTATGTGTTTACCTTCCATTATGTTTTCTTTCATATCTGAACGTAGTGTTTAATAGTTTCAGAATTCATATATGTTATGCTCTGGCTATTGTTTCAGATATTTCACAAATATTTCTGCTAAAGTTGATATGGAATTCATCTTGTGATGCTCTATATTGATGGACTATTCATGTTTCTCTCTTATCGCCTAAAAATCAATGAATGACTGTGACTGGATGATTATCTTGCCTTTGTTGGGATTCTGTGTATGAATATTTGCATTATCTTTATCTGTTTGACTCCATTTACCAATGGTTATATGTGTTGTTTCAACCATATGCATAAATTAAAGTATTGATTCCAATATTTTTCCTTGTTAAATTTATATCTAAGAGATCCCTCTCCGGAAAGAAAAGCCAGTTTCTTTCTAAAGTGGTTTTTGCAATTACCTTAAGATTACCTTTCACAACCTTGGGTATATTTTGAGTGATAACACTATGCAACATAGTTTTCAAAACCTTGTTAATGTCCTCAACCTAACCATTAGCCTGTGGGTACTATGGAGTTGAGTTTTCATGGCAAAAACCTAGCTTGGAACTTAACTTAGCCATCATCTGATTGCGGAAATGAAATCTGTGGTCAGTGACTATGGCCTACGGGACTCCAACACTAGCTATCACGTGATGGAACAAAAAGAGGGCAGCAGTCTTGCCATCCTTAGCATATGTAGGAATTGCCTCAACCCATTTTGTAAAGTAATCGACGAATACTTTTAGACATAAATATCATCATCATCATGTGATGAGGTCCCAAACATCATTTATTGCCCTTAATCCCAAGTTGTGAAGTGAAAATACTAGCCATGGCTTCAGTCTTGCATATAAAAATCCAGCATTGCTTCTTCCCTTAAGGCAAGAAGCATTACCTTCTGCAGTAATGCTCATTGTCTCTTGACCATAAGCGGTGCCACTGATTTTTCCCCTTGTTCAAAGTGTGGTTCTACCCTGTCACTGCTCTATCATAGTGGAGGAGAAGCGGTGCCCCAGGTAAAAAGTGAAAAAGAGAAGATTCCATGAAGCTTCTCGAAGGAAGACTTCATGGCACCCTCATCCCTACTCCCGAGGACCACTTGGACTCGATATCCATCCTTTTGGGATCTCCCTTCCACCTCACCCACCATTTACTCAACCATCCCTATCCTCCCAAGGCCTATAAGACCACACTCATACCCAATGGTTGAGAGAGAGCAAAGTTATGCTATTGCATTGAGGTTCTGGCCAAATTAATAGGGCGAGCATAAAAGGAGCAAGTTGGAGCTTTTAGGGACAAGGCATTGGCTTGTGAAGGAGAATCACAACACTAAGGAGGAGGTTGTAAGCTTTCTTCTTCATCTTTAATGCAAATTTGGTTCCTTTCCCGTAAAGTATGTTATTTTTTAATCATGTATTTTACTGTTGGATTACTTAGTCACTGTCATAAAATTATGGATTATATTCTGGTGATTTTGATCTTGTTTTCTTGTTTCATGTGATTATGCAGGTACGTTCGGGAAGAGCCATCACCATAGGAAACAACTACACCACTCTATCAAAGGGACTCATTCTAGATCTCCACAACTTCTAGGGGAAGTATTACAACTCTATTGTAACTCATTTGTCCTAGATATGAACCATTCAAGCTATAGGAAAAACTCTTGTCTGTAAGAGGTGCATTTTTCCTAACAACAACTACGATGATGTAACCATGCCCCCAGCTGAGGTAGTATTACAATGCATAAAATCAATACCCCACTTTGCGAAAGGGCCAACTGCAATGTCGGGGTGTAAAGGAGCAGGGTGGGTGCTCTTTTGAGGATAAAAGTGTTGACAGGGTGGGAATTTATTGACTACCTCATGGAAATCTTTGAAGATGGAGGGCCAAAAATACCCTGCGTAGAGAATTTTTTGAGCTGTTGCCATATGACCACCACATGCTCCAGAGTGGCAATCATTTAAAACCTGTTAAAACTCTTCGTGTGTAAGGAATCGTTGAAGAATGAAATCGATACAACGTATCATTTAAAATGAGATAGTACTTCACGTGGTGATCAATACTACGACGATCATCATGGGACATGTCGAGATAAAATATTTGAGTCTAGAGATAAATGATCAAATCTCCATACCATGGATCGGTTGTGCTGATCATGAACAAGAATTCATCTAGAAATGAATCATTGGGCTCAACTTCTACCATAAAAAAGGGAAGGTCACACATCAACTCCACAAAAACCGATGACTTATTCGAAGTAGCGTTAGCAAACTCAAGATCAAATTCCTATAAGATAATGATCCAATGGGAATATTTTCCCCCCAGTAGCTGACAAGTCAGAATGTAGTACATGGGGTTTTGATCTACGAGTACAATCATGGTGCGTAATAAGATGTAGTGACGAAAGTATTGGACATCGATGACCGTGGCCAATGCTAGCTTCTCCAAACATGAGTAACTGGTTTCAGAGTCAATGAGACTCTTACTCAAGTAATATATCACGCATTCTTGGCCGTTGGGATCTTCGTGCACTAGAAACATACCAATGGTGGTAGTGGAGGAAGCAACATACAACATAAAGTATTTTGAATAATATGGGGGGTGTAACACCGGTGAATGTGTCAAAGTGTGTTTCATATTATAAAAATATCAGTGGGCTTGGTCATCCCAAAAGAACGGAGTGTCCTTCTTCAGGAGATGCATACAGCCATGCATTTTTTCCATGAAGTTACAAACGAAACCACAAAGAATGTTTTACTTCCCTTGCAAACTTTGGAGTGTAGTGATATTATTCGGGGTGGGTAAGGCCAGAATAGCAGCAATTTTTAAAGGACCTATCTAGATTCCATCTTTGGAAACCATGAAACTAGGAAGACGTCCAGTCTCAACATAGAAGACACACTTGTGTGGATTCATTCGAATATTATAATGATGACACCTAAGGAAAATGTCTCTAAGGTTCCCTGGGTGGTCCTCCCATTGTTGTGAATGAGCAGGGAGATCGTCCAGATAGGGATCCACAATGTGCTTGATATCGTGAAAAGCATAGGACATGGCACGCTGGAATGTAGCTCCGGCGTTTTTCAGACCAAAGGGAAACTTACGATATGCAAAGGTTCCCCACTGGAAAATGAATGTCATTTTATGCTGATCGGTGGGAATAATCTCTATCTTATTGTAGCCAGAAAAGCCATCCATGAAAGAAAAGATGACACTCCTAGCACAGTTATCGATGATTTGATCGATGTGTGGAGTAGGGAAATTGTCCTTAGGACAAGCCTTGTTTAAACCTTGGAAATCGATAAAAACCCTAATAGTGCCCTGCTTCTTTTCCACAAGGACAATATTAGACACCCAATCCTTTAGTGGTACGAGATAAGTAAGTCCTGCTTTCCGAATTTTTTCCACTTCGGCTTTAATAGCCTCAACCTTCCTAGGATGGACTTGTCATAGTTTTTTTTAGACTGGTTTGGTCATGGGATAGGTTTTGATCTCATGTACTACGATGGAAAAATCAATCCCAGGCATTTCTCCATATGTCTAGGAAAAAACATCACATAACTCTTTGAATAGAGCTCTATAACTTTCAGATTCTTTTATTGAGTAGTTCTAGCCTACTTGAACGTGCTCAACAGTTATGGGCTTGACTAATATGTCAATAGGGGTTGTTTGAGTGATGTTGCAAAGTTTTCCTTTGGAATCTGTATCTTGCAACAAGATAGGTGTTTGAGGATTAGTGACGATATCATTACTAATAAGATATACAAGATCAAATTCTATCGAATTGGCATTGGGAAGGAAAGAGGGTCGATGATGATGGTCTTCCCATATAGATTCATCTGCACTCATGATATCCATAATGGACTCATCTGACAAAAAAATCTGGGAGAGATAATCTATAGTGGGGAGAGAGGGTTCTAGCTAATAAGGAAGGTGGTAAGGATCTGAAGCCACCAAATGAAGATCATCAGAGTGGTCATCCTAAGAAGATTGAATAACATCATAAAGTAATTCATGGGGGCTGAGAGATGATGGCTCAAAAATATCTTTTCCTCTAGGACTGTGGCCAATTGTGGAAATCATGTTTATAGTTACCACATTCGTACTAGGAGGGGCTAAGGGAAACACTCCCATAAGGGTGGAATCCTTCAACATACCTACCCCAATTGATTGATAAGGTGGAAGGGATTGACCTAACATGGGGATATTATTTGCAGTGGGGATGGAAACATCTGGTATGCAGAAATTGAGTTGATCGATGGTCACAATATTCCCCAAATGAGGGAATTGGAGGGTTTGAAATACTGTCAAAGTGACAGCTGTCATGGAATAGAACCAGTTTCTACCCAATAGAAGATTGTAATCTAATGGGGCATTGCCTACCTCCACCTAAATGGAAACAGTCTTACCCCTAAGCTCGACTAAAAGGGCCGATAACATACCATGAGGTTGGAAACCTCATCCGTTGAAAGCTTTCAAGGTTGTGGGTGACTTCATAAGTTCAGGAGAACCTATGGCTCTCCAACAAGTCACAGACAGTGTTGAGGTGGAAGCTCCCTCATCCAAAATGGTCCTATGGGCCTTCCTCCCAACTAATCTAGTCACAATTTGAAACCCAAGCTGGTGGGGTAATCTGGACTTATAGTTCTCCACATTAAAATGAATTAGGTTGGTGGTATCTAGGTCTAATTCCCCCAATGTTGTTAACAAGTTTTTGAGCTGCGTTGGTTAAATTTGGAGCACCTCCAGGGTAGACATTGCACAAGGTTCTTGAGCCAAATATTCAATGGCATTGTAGAGTTCTGCAGCTCGAGCATTTGGATTAAAGATAGAATTCCTGAGGGTACTCTTGGGTGGGCTCAAAATCAAGTCTAGATTAGGCTTCTCGATTGTGAGAGGACCATTAGATGAAGACAGAGGAGAACTAGTGGAAGGATGTTTTTAAGAAGAAGAAGGATTCTCATCTTTCTTCTTTGCCAACTTATCATATGAGTGACTACGAGTACTCAAATTAATGGTTTCTGAGGACGTCATTTTGATTTCTTCTGTGGAATTAGAGGTTCCCTGATTAGACATATGATCTATCAATTGTTGTTGGGAGGGAAAGGGGTCGATAAGTACTGCAGGTGTAGGGTTATTTTTCATAAATTTAGTAACCTATTCATGGTGAGGAAACTCCTTCATGAAGTTATCACCACCATAGAATAAGCAGGGGTACTTAGCCTTCCTTTTCCCTTTATTGTCATTCTCTCGGGTCATAGACTTGGGATTCTCCTGTTGGTTTGTGTGGATTGAATGACATTCAACTTGACAGAAATTGTAAGAGAGGAAGGTGGAATAGGAGGAGGATTATGTTTCTTGGAAGGCATAGCTACTGACGAGGGCTGGATTGAACCGACAACCACATCAATAGGAGTTTCTGCAGGTGGCATGGTGGGGTCAGTGTTGGGATGAGGATCTTGAGGGATTAGGTCATATAGAGTTTCATACTAGGAATAGACCAAGTCCTGATACTGAGCGTGACTGATAGCCTTATCTTTAGTAACAACAGCACCCATAGCCACATCTTGGGACATGGGGGGAAACAAGGATTTCATGAACCAATCTGCCAATAGCTGGTCGCAAATAGGGGCCTTAATAAGCCTTTGTCATCTCCTCCATTCATGGATATGAGCTAAAATATGTGTGGAGGTATTTTAACGAAGAGATGTTATAAGATCCATACCCATTTCGTAATAAATGGGCAATTGAAAATGAGTAAGAAGATTTGTCACCAACGAGCTAAAGTCCACAAACAAATGTTGTGGAAGTTCAATGTACCACTTTCAGCTGTATGAGTCAAAGTTCACTGGAAGAGCCTTAAACAGAATGAGTCATCCATCAAGGAGTTGGAAGAACACCATAGATGGAAAGTCATAACATGGTTTTTGGGATCTTCTCCCTGCTTCCCATCAAATTTTGGGATATCTGATGGTAACTTTACTGGAATAGCAGGCCATAAAGGGTTATGCTGAATGGGATCATTAATCAACTTGGACAGATCAGGCAAGTCCAAAGTTGCCAGAAAGGAAGTGGTCGGTTAGGCTACACATACTAGTAGTATTCATAAGGCATATGTATACCAGTAGGACCATAGGCTGATTGATACACCGATTGTTGAGAATTTGGATTCACAGATGATCCTCTTGAAGATCCTCTAGATGGAGGTGGACCTCAAGGAGGAGGGTTTCCTCCAGGTGGTGGTGGTGGTGGTCCTCTGCTAGGTGGGCCTCCAAAAGGTGGGCCACCAGAAGGTGTTCCCCCAGGAGGTGATCCTCTAGGTGGTGGCCCCCGAGAAGGTGGTGGTCCTCCAAGAGGTGGTGGTCCTCCAGGAGGTGGTGGTCCTCTAGGAGGTGATCTGCCATAAGGTGAAACTCCACCAGGTGGGTCTCCACTAGGTGGTCCCCCACCGGATGGGCTTCCACCAGGTGGACCTCCAACATGTGGTCCCCCAACAAGTAGCCCCCCAAAAGGTGGACCACCATATCCTCCAGCAGTGTTGAAAGGTATCCCCCAAGGCATAGGAATATAAGACCAATTGGGTTTCCCCCAAGGTGTAAACATGTTCTGGGGGTAATTCATACTGGGATATACCATTCCCATAGATGTAGGTTGAAATTTTACATTACTGACGGAATGTAGGTTTCTCGGGTGATTATATCCCCAAGAAGGTTGATTAACGATGGGTTGTACCCCTGAGGGTTGGCTCGTATTAGAAGGGGGAGTAACCACTTTGGTTATCATAGGAGGGACGACCACTACTGATTGTCCTATAGAAGAGGTCTATCTTGTACTAGATGTAACTCCACTAACTACCAATGCAACTTGAGATAGAGGTTTCCCCCCAGTGGAAGAAGATATGAGAGAACTAGTAGAAGAACCTAGATTTTGAACTGTAGTAATAAGGTTGGAAGGTTGATCTGGATTAGGAACTATTGATCTTTGAACTGGTGATGTCAAACTATGAATAACTTGAGACGTTGAGAGTGAATGATATCCATATAGGACTGATTCCAACAAATGGGATAAAAGAGTTGACATGGGTTCTTTATGAGGTAGAGGCGAGGAAACCATTTTTCCAATCTTTCTTTAAAGTCATGCATGCGATCAAGAGATGGTTGGAACCTCCTAGACATATCCTCATACGATGTAGGATTGAAAAAGGACAATCTAGTAACCCCAAATTCATAAATTGCTTGACTTATAGAAGTTCTCCAAAAAGGAGCATTAGGTCCATATTTTGTCCCCTCGGTGTCATCAGATGGACGATCAACCCAATTTGATGAACCAACATGACCTTCCATTGTATAATGGAAAGTAGTATCAGTCGTAGGAGGTTGTTCGACCAAGGGGTTATCGTATGTAGTGAATTCTTCCCTTACCTCCACAGCCGGATTCTCTTCCACATGAGAACGAGCTGCGGCTCCTTGGTTAATGGCTTCCATAGGTATTTCTCCTGTAATGGGAGGAAGGTCAGGTGGAAATCCTTGCACTCTTCTAGACCATCTCAAAGGAAACTCAGCCAGATTGTTGATCACTAAAATCCTAACCTAGGGTTTGAAAACTAGACCAAACACACAAAACTCTCCTACACAAGCTAAAGACCACAAGTAGACTTAAGTGACAGGAGGGGCTGATAAAATACAGTTCCTCACTAGGATTATCAAGTCTTTGCAACTCTCAATATACCGCAGGGTCCAAAAATAAAGTGCGCCAAGGACGATTGGGACCGTCCCTTGCCTAAATACCCGATTACCTGGACGGTACGTGCATAGTAGTCTCCCCGAATGTTGTTCTTGATTTATTGCACTAACAAGATGGTCAAAAGGGTTTTTCTCATAAGTTTTAAGGAATCCTAGAAGGGTCTCCCAATATACACAAGGTATGTGGGAGCTCAAATCCGTGTTAGTGTTGTCTAATGCACAATAGTTCAAAAGGGGTCTTCTGATATACAATTGAGTACGTGAAGTATCTTTTGATATACCTCAAGGGTACATGAAATATCGTTCGATATACCGAAGGTACATGGAAGAACCATGTATTTCTTGGGTTGCAATGCAGGCAAATAATGACAACTCCTATGTTTAAAGATGTCAAAACACGTCTCTATCCTATCACTCAAGTTACTAACAAAATTTAACCTATAGCTACTGTTAATTTTATCTTGAACTGTTAGGTGAATGCATGAAGTGTATACAAAAATGTAAAACCATGCAATATGAGTGTGCAAATCTTTCACTTTACCATTAAAAGTATGGCTTACTTACGGGAAGGAGAGAGTGTTTCAATTCTATTTCAAAACAAAATATTTTTGCAAACAGTCACACCGAACTCAACTTTTCAAAAATTGCAAACAATCAACACACTTCTACATTGATATTTGAAAGTAAGAATGAAGCAATATCTCTTTTCCTAAAAATAAATACAATAGCACTAAAAGGCACACTAAGCACTTTTTCAATTTTCTTCAAAAAATGAAAAGATCTAATTTATAACTATGATATATTTTTCTCTTCTGACGAGATAAGAGTGTATAAAAGAAAAGAAGAACATGGATATCTGAAAGCTTATGAAGCTAATCAAGGGTCCAATAATTCGTCTTTAAACAAAATTATAATCAATTCTCAAAAACAAAAATTCCTTTAAATCAAAAGCAAAAAGAAGTCTTTCATAAACTTAACGAAGAATGAAAGTAAAAGCCAAAAAGAAAAGCTTCCTTTTCAGTTTGATCAAGTAGTAAAAAGAGATCTAACTCAACTAACTTCCAAGAACTCCTTTTGAAAAGAGAAAACCAAGCATACAAGCAACTAAACAGATGGATACAACCTAGCTCTTTGAACAAAATGAAAGAAAGAATCTACCACTCTCAGACTCTGAATTTAAATAATATAGATCTCATAAATGAAGCCCAAAAACACAAAGAACAAAAAGCAACATTAACCAAGTATTGAAATCACAGAGGTGTAGAAAACCTACCTGGAACCGCTTGATAAGTGTTGATGACAGAGCGTTACCATCTCAGCACCGCCTTTTTTCCACTATGACAGAGCGGTGGCACCGCCTTTTGTCTTCTTTACAGGAGTGATGACTATTGTATATGTCAAAACAAAGAAAATGGAAAAACTAAGAGAGTTAGGTGCTAAAACGTTGGCATAAAATCATAAAATAAAAAGTAGAATTAAGTACAGAAAGCAATAGTATCTCAAATCTGAACATATCTGGTCAAAATGAGCCAAGATCTCACTAGAATACCTAGTGGATCTGATCACTGACAAGTTAGAGTTTGGTTTCACACAAGAGTTTGTAAAACAAGGAATATCATATGTACTGAAATGTTCTTCCCTAGTATGGTCTCCAGATTTGTTGCTAGGAATATTGCACCTCTTGTGGACAAGAGTTGTTCCTCTAGTCTGAATGGTTTAGATCTAGAACAAATGAGTAACAAAGGATGGAAGACTTCTCCTAGATCTTGTAGACATCTGGAATGAATCCTTTGGTTGTTCTGAAGTATGACGTAAGTGTCTTCTATGGTGATGAATCTACACATATGTACCTGCACAAACACATAAACTAGACAAGCAATATCAAAGGTACCAGAATATAATCCACAGTTCTATACTAGTGACTAAGGAATCCAGTAATAAATAGAATGATCAAAACATAATACAGTATTGGGAAATGAACCAAATTTGCATTAAAAATGAAAAATAAAACTTACAACCATTGCCTTAGTGCTGTGACTCTCCTTCACATGCCACTCCTTATCCTCAAAAGCTCCAACTTTCTCCTTCTATGCTCACCCTATATTTGGCCAGAGTCCCAATGCAGCAACATAACTTTTCTCTCTCTCAACCATGGTTATGAGTTAGGTTTTATAGGCCTTGGGAGGATAGGGATGGTTGAGAAAATGCTGGGTGAGGTGGAAGGGAGATCCTACTAGGGGGGATCTCAAGTCCAGGTGTTCCATAGGAGTAGGGATGAGGGTGCCACAAAGTCTTCCTTCGAGAAGCTTCATGAATATTCTCTTTTTGACTTTTTGACTCGAGCACCGCTTCTCTTCCATGCTAACAGAGTGTTCCTAGGGGGAACTGCTCTTTTATTAAAGGAAGGAGGTGGGGGCACCGCTTATTGTCAAGAGAATGGGCATTACTAAAGAGGGTAACGCCTCTTGCATTAAGGGCGAAGGAGGTGCTGGACTAAAATATGGGAATCAGAGTTTTGGGCCAATGTCCAACTTCATATTTTGGGAATTGAGGGAAATTACTGATGTTCTAGACCTCAACACATGATGGTGATGAGATTTATGTGTAACATCTATCCATAGGACACATTAGTGACATTAAGGGTTAGTTGAATAACTCTCCTAGATTTTTTTATGATCAACCTGAGTAGAATGTAGGTTGTACATAAATAGAGGATCTCTTAGATCTGTTAGGACAATAAAACCCACTATAAACTCCTAGTTTTAGCTGAGAAGTTGGTTTTCATATTTCAAGGAACAATAATCCATTGTCTCATTGGTTTAATATGAAAAAAATTAGAGAAATATACGGTATAGTCGAGTTAAGATCCCCAGACAATTATTTTTCGCTAGGAGGAGTAAGTGTAAATTTGTCATCTAGAGTGGGATCAGGATGGCCCCCATCATCCTCTATGATTCTCAGTGGAAACACTTAATTAGCTCCACAAATTGAAATCCTTTTTCTTTTGTAATGACATTTCCAATTTTCCAGTCAACACCTGTCATTATCCCTCCTACATCAACTTTAACCACTTCCTTGGGTAGTTTCCCATCAATTCCTTTCCATTATCTCCCACCCTACAGTGGAAAAAGTACATGCCCAACCCATCCACCATAAATGGAGTTTTTGTTGGCTCCCATCCCACCCAAGATAAGCTTGGATTTCTAGTCACTTGGAGGTATTAGTATCATCCCTCCATTTGGATCAAACATACTGTAAGGTAACATATTTGAACTAGGGAGCACTAGTACTAGATTTCCATGAGGTAGAATGCTCCGCAAGGAAGCATTCCCTTTTCTATAATAGGAGGTACAAGTATAATTAACCCCACAATTATTAGTATCTTACAAGGTATTCAAACTTTAGGAGGCATGGGGGGCGTATTTGGAGGATATTTTCCACCATTTGTACAAATCCAACCTAGTCATAAATTTGGACCAAGTAATCAATTTTTCATGAATCTAGGAGCTCCTTATATTCCAAGACATTATTTTGTTAATGCAAACCAATGGGCAGCTAATGCTCCCAGAATTTGGAATTCTATGTCTCAAACAAAGTTTCCATTTTTAGCTACTTTGAATTTTCTATATCTTTCAAAATTAATGAATGATACAATTTTACATGACCCTATATGACCACCCCTCCCACTCAACTCCCTTTAGAAATTCCTAGGTTTTAAGGGAAGTCTGAGGAAAATCCAAAGAATCATGTGATGCAATTTCATCTATGCTACTCTTCTAACTCTCTGATGGATGATTCCATTAGATTGCAGCTCTTCTAGAGGACTATGAATTGGGTAGAAATGAAGTGGTATATTAAATTTCCATGGGCATATTCCAAACCTTTAACTTAGTCGCAATGACATTTTTGAAGGACTTTTAGTTACAAGTCCACTATGAGACTGGCACAGAATTTTTGACATCCTTTTGCTAGGATAAATATACTTATATATTTGACCACATCCATGAGTAGCAGAGGAGACATACTATTAATTAAGGCTCAAATACCTAACAAATTCCTAACTAATTTGTTCATTAAGTCATTACAACCTTTTATAGAAAAGGATGTGTTTCTTTCAAGGGTTCGATGAAAGAGCAAGCTATTATAAAATCCTAGTAATTGGATTTGATTTATCCCCAATCCATAATGTTGTATGTAAGTTTACCTACTACTCCTAGAGATCTTAGAGCATAAGTTAATCCAAATAAACCAAACCGTGGACCTCATGTTGATGGCATTATCGGTTATGTTGAAAACAACTTAGTTAGCCAGAGTAACAACCTTACTGATCAAAATTCACTGACAACTGGTCAAAACAACACACAAAATCCAAAACCCAACCCTCCTTTGGATTTTTTGTCACTATAGACATCCAATTCTAATGGAAACTAGCATCTCAGAGTGAAGAAAAAAAATTAAAAAATAGGGAACAAAGGGAATAATAATGTAAAAAATAATAATAACAACAATGTTGGTGGGGATAAAAAGGAAAAAGGTAAAGTAAATTTCCCTTGTCATTTATGCAATGAGGACCACTTAACCTACAAATTCCCTAAGATAGAGATAACTCATATATTGTTAGCACAACATGAAGGAAAGGTCCAACCTATTGTGTTGACTAATTCATTTCCACCGGAACAACAATAGATGATTGTAGCAGCTCACCAAAACCCTACACCCTTGCAAGGGAGAAATTAAGGTGCCTCCTCATAAGGGGGTAAAATAAGACAAAATTAAGTTTTCATGTGTGAAGAGGATGTAAATATCCTAACTAAAATTAAAAATTTTGAAAAAAATACGACTGGGTCCAAAGGAAAGGAAACTTTGGAATCTGAAGTAGCTTATCCATTACACATTGAGAAGCTAGTCAATGATACTATTCCCAAAATAAAAAAGGGTGTTTTGAAGAAGGGCGCGTACATTTCTAATGTGCATGATACCAAAAATTATAGCATAATAGAAGACCTGACATAAGCTCCTTGTGCAATGTCCACTCTTGAAGTCCTCCATAGTTTCCCAACTCAACAGAAGACCTTGCTCTTAGCTTTAGGAGCTATAAATCCTATGGACAGACAAGTAATACATTTTGATTTTTAAAATTGAAAGTCTCACTTACCACATCATGCAGATTTCTAGATGCCCATTTCATCAAAATGGTGCAATATGCATTGTATTGTTTTTTTATGAGGGTTCCTCCACATGTGTCATGTCTTTGTTATGTTGGAAAGATATATGATTTCCTGAGATAATTACTATAGTGACCATGTTGAAATATTTTGAATGCCACATTTTTAAACCTCATGAAATTATCCTAACTCTTATAGGAGAGCTAGGGGTCAAGACATTAAAGGTTGACGTGGAAGTTGTTGATACTCCACTTGACTATAATTTGTTATTGGGAAGGAGTTGGACTCAAGCTATGATGGTGGTAGTCTTTTTAATCCTTCACATTATTAAGTTTCCTTATGAAGGAAATATTGTTACAATTAATCAACTATCATTTTTCATAAATGAATCCAACTAGAATAATTTAAGTAATACCCCCCTAGTAAGCAATTCTATGACATATTATGAAAAGGTCGATGTGAGGATGTATCCTACATTAATCAGAATGTTTGATTTACCTCTACTTGACTTATATGCCAATGCAACTCTGATACATGCAATTTCAATCCTTGCTATGAATTCCACACAAGAGGTGTCTCCATTTAAAACCTTTTACTTTAATGATCCATGGAAGTTTCTAGAACCTTCAAATGAAGCTAGGTGTATTCAGATGATTGCAGCCTTGTTTGCATCTGAAATAGCTTACTAAGACACAATTTCAAGAGGAAAAACATGGTTGTATACCTTTATTTTTTTAAGCATATGATAAATATTCCATGCCCATTTGGGCTATCAGATTTTTACCTTACCATGACCCCTTAGACATAGCCATGCCATTAGATGAAGCTATTATTGAAGAAATGTATTTAGGGGATAGACCTTGGAGAGACATGCACCAACATATGTCATTTATTCCGACTGAAAGTGACTTAAGGTTTGATATTGATGAAGCTATCAAACGATGTCCCATGGAGTGGCACGGGAATCCTCTTGTATTGTCCCAAGTCTACATTGAGAGTAATATGGAAAAAAATTGAATACTACTCCCATGAATATCTCCAAGACCTCAGGTGTTATAAGAAATATCTTTATTGGTGTTGATTGTTCTTCAAATAATATAGAACCTATATAGCTCTATTTAAGAATTTTCCTACAAAGAAATGCCAAGATTGGACCCCTCTATTTTTTAACATTTTATCAAGACTTATCCTCATGTTAACCATGTTCGATAGAAGCTAAGATCAGTCAATCCTAGAAATATTGGTGTTGTTAAAGCATAAGTAGAGAAGTTGCTCCATGTGAATTTTATTTTTCATGACCCTTTAATAAAATATGTGTCCAACATTGTACCCATCGACAAAAAATATGGAAACATTTAGGTGTGTATGATTTTTTATTTCTTAATTTAGCATTTCCTAAGGATAATTATCCTACCCCATTCATTGATCAAAATATCGATGAATGTGATGGTAATGAAATTTTCTCATTTAGGGTGGATTTTCTAGATATAATAAATTTCAAATATAGCAAGAAAATCAACATAAAACCACATTGTATGTCCTTGGGGGAGTTTTCCTATAGGAAGATGCCTTTTGGCTTAAAAAATGTCGAATCAACCTTTTAACATGTTATGTCTTATGCCTTCCATGACATTAAGAAAATTGTTCAAGCCTATTTGGATGATTTGATAGCTAAATCAAGGAAGAGAGTGGATCACCCTAAACATTTTAGAGCTATCTTTGATAGGTGTAGACATTATCAAATTCGTTTGAGTCCTCATAAGTGGATTTTCTTTGTCGAGTCAAGTAGATTACTTGGTTTTATCATATCAAAGGATCGTATTATGGTGTATTTGTTCAAGTTTGAGGCAATAGTTCATATTCCCCCCCTACACAATTTACACTAGTTACAAATAATTCAAGGGAAATCTAACTTCTTCCAATTATTCATAGAAAACTATGCTGAAATAACAAAAAATTTCATGTGAATGTTAAGGAAAGGGATTCCATTTTTAAATGGGATGGCAATGCTCATAAATGTTTCAATGCATTGAAAAAATATTTAGTGTCTTCCCCATTGTTGATCCTTCTGGGTTATAGAAAATATTTTCTTTTATAGATAGCAACATCAGAATCTACCGTAGGAATGGTTCTAGTTCAAGAGGATAACTCCAACCAAGAACATGTCATATACTACTTAAGCAATAATTTAGTAGGGCTTTAGTTAGAGTATTTTTCACGTTGAGAAATTGGCTCTAGTTACTGTGCATACAGTAAATATACTTCGACAATATATTCTTCTTAGACAAACTACCATTAAGAATATGTCAATCCCTTTCAGTATATTGTGTCTCAACAGATTATCAGAGGCAAATATAATAAGTGGATTATTATACTTCAATATTTTTATCTATGGTTTACGTCTGCTAAATAAAAAAATTCCTTGGCCTTTCTTGAGCTAATGTTAGAGTTACCCCAAGGGGATGAGGGATCCATAATAGAAATATTTTAATTTAATTACAAACCCAAGGGGTCCCACCTCAATCTACTCATGAAGAAAGGAGTAAAATTTGTCATCAATCTCAACATTATGTCATTGTTGGTGATACTCTCCATCGTGGAGGAAATAACACTAGCGTTTCTTAGTTCATGAATAGGATGAGAAATTTTTAAATGATTTCCATGGTGGAGCCTATGGTGGTCACTTATCAAATATTGCTACATCCCCAAAAAAATTGTTTGTTGGATATTTTTGGCCCTCGATTTTCAAGTATTGTATTGAAGCGGTCAAGAAATGCCACCCATATCAAACTTTTACCAACAATATGTGTGGGGGTTTAGAGGCCACCAACTTACTTTGTTCTACTTGCAAAGAACTAGGGTTATGCAAGCATAGATCATATATTAAGATAAAGAGAATATGTACCTTGTTTATGACGATTGGTTATGGGTTTCTTTTTCTTCTCCAATGCTCCAAGTTTCTTCCAATCTTCAGTACCTGCAACAAATATTTCCCTTTCTTCAAAGTATCTTCCATTGTTATATAAAATGAGATATGAACATACAATGATTGTATTCAAAACAAATTACAACCTAAATCATTACTTAAAATATTAGAAGCATACATCTAGACATTGATGGAATAAAAAACAATCTTTATTATTAGAGATCTGGATACATTACAAATCCTCTTTTCTGAACAAGCTCCTTTGCAAACCAAGACCTGAGTCCTCTTAATCCTCCTCTCAATGGAATCCCCAACATAAATTTTCCTTCAAAGTTGTTCCCTTTTCCTCATACCCTTCCCCTCTTTTTATAGTTGATTGTGAGGAAGGAATTCGAGTCTTAGGATGGTTGGGGAAGTTGGGGAAGTTTCCAAACCGAGACCAACAACCCATAGTTAATCGTATTTTTATTTTTTAACTATTCTTAATGGAATTCACGTGTTCATATGGAGCATCTCGCAAATGACTCCTAGGTTTCCTTAAGGAAACTCACGAATATTGATAATACACAGATTGTGCAAGGAAGACCCGCGAATAGCACACGAGTTGCTCAAAGGAAATTCGTGAATACATGATGAGCTTAAGAGAAAAAATGGTTGATGTTAGTGTGATCAAGGTGTATTAAGGATCCAATTCATCTATATGGTTATGGCTACTTCAATCCATATTTTCCTTTTGTGCAACGACATATTGGATGTAATTACTCGGACGGAGAAGTGCCATTTCACTGTATAATAGATGCCCCCTAATGTATGAGGTCTGAGGGTAAGGATGGCCGAAATACACTACAATTCTTTGTTCAAAGGACTCTGAGTAAAGGTTGCAGAGAATTACCTGGAATAGACAAAACGAGGTCATTTACGAAATCATCACTGAGGATGCCATGTTCAATAATGAGGAACACTAGCTCCTTTACAAGATACATTAAATGATACGGGATACAGGGCCACACATTTTTACAAAGGTGGACCTCAGCCACATGAGAACAATGATAGATCTTCAATTTCTGGAAAAATTGTCTCCAGGCATGGCACAATCTTGCGCAACTTGGGTTATAGAGGCTTTAAACCGAAGGTCTTCATCCAAATCCATAGGAACTAATACAAATCCTACCATGTGAATAGGTTGATTGTAGTCAAACATGGAAGGATACCATCGAAATATCAGTTAAGAAGTTATTATGACAACCAATGCAGAGGATTCCACCAAGATGTGAAGTGGATCCTGAGGTACTAACTTGAAATTCTAGGTCTTATTCCTTAGCAGGTGCAAGTCAGAAGCCATATGTGAAGAGGAATCCAATGAATCCTTAAAATATTCATCAGAGTAACTGGTATACTAGATAAGGGAATATGTACACATGATAATCTCATAGATGAAACTTATAGGGATTGAGGTGAACAGATGGAGGGTGGGGATCCTTGAACAATGAGCATGACACAGAGATGACCCAAGGAAGCTTTAAACTTGAAGGAAACAACTAGACCAATCTGTAATGTAGGAGACATTAACAGATTCCCCATGTACTTAGGAAAAGTAAACAATGGAGGAGCAATGACTCGAAAGACTGAGTTGAACTAGGAAGTGAAAAACTGAAACATGAGTGATGAGAAACTCAAACTAGTGATTTGTTCAAGGGACTTACTACCAGAACCACGTACAAAATAATGTGTTTCCTTCCTTCCTTTATTGTTAGATTTTAGCAATTCCAATAAACTAAACTCAACTCTTTCTTCATTTTTGAGCAAGATGGAAGAAAAGAGAGAATATTGCTTGATATAACACCAATCCGTGGATGTTACGAGTCTAAATTAGTGAATGCTCGTCGATGATTTCATAATTTTAAGAGTATGAAAACTCCAAAGAAGACTCTATGGGGGTGATTTTTCGTAAAGTCAGTCTCCTTAGTCCGAAAAAGTATAAAACAGTCCAAAGGAGAACTCTCTTAGCTTCCAAAGAACTAAGGTATACACTTTTCATACTTAGTCGGCAAGGTCTAAAAAAGGGGTAAACTATCACCAAATTGACACTCCTTCAAAAGAAATCATATAAACTTAGTTTAACGAGTGTGAAGGAAGGAAAGATCACTCAGAATGATCCATTTATTTATGAGAATGGGACAAACAACAGTAAACTTGATGCTTTGTGTTTAAGTTTAACAAGCATGACAATGACATAAAGAACGCTCGAAATCTTTTTCATATTTTAATCCAAAGCATGAAAAAGAAAAAGTGAGCTCAAACAAGTTCATTTTTCGTAAATTCAGTCCCTTGGGCTTGAAAAAGAGATAAACCTATACTTGAAGATACGCTTCTAGTCATAGTGAACTAGAGTATTGCTTTTTTGTAAGTAATCCATATGGTCCAGAAGATGGTTAAACTTATACTGATATGGATGATCCTTCATTTCCTTTAACGAGTCTAAAATAACAAGTAAATCAGCTATCTATTCAATTTTAAGGAGTCAGACCAGGGATTGAAGATAACTCCATATGATAGGAGCCTTATAACAAATGGTAGTCAACAATAGAGAGAGTATGAGGCTCATTTTTTGGTAAAAACAGATATGAAGGCTCCATCCACCTAGAAACATGCAGCATGGACACCATTATTAACAAAAAGTGTTCTAATTAGGGTTTCCCATGTTGGGAAGGTTCTAATCCATGGAAGAACAACGATGTTTGAGGAAAACATAAGGTTGCATATCGCAGTCTGTGGATAACAAAGGAGATCCTAGGGTTTGCAAAGGTATAAGGTGTCTATGAAAAATGCAAGGGAAACCAAATCCTATTCTATATGTTGAGATAATATACTTCGATTTTACTCATCACCTGCAAAACTAAATAAAAAACAACCAATATTAGTCAAATAGTGAAATTTAACCAAACTATATCAAAGTGGGTAAAATTTTCAAATTTTTAATATAAATAGTTCATTTGGTTTGTTAAAAAACAATTCATTTGGTTTTTTACCATATATAGTGAAAAATATCCCTCAACTTCAAACGCTTCGTACAAGCCAACCGATGGACGGATTCACAAACCACGAGTTGCAAGTAGACCATCTCTTCCTTAGCTTTCATTTTATGTATTTTATTTCAATTTTTGGTGCAAATTTGATCCTTTTGGAAAGGTTGCAAGGGAACCATGTGGGAACCATGGGTATCCCATTGCAAACTCATGAATTCATGAATTATTTGCGGTTATGCAACAAGAAACCCGTGAATGGTACACATTGGTCTAACTAGACAATCGCTTACTCCTCTGATGGCCAAAAGATGATAATTTGTAGGAATCATGGTGTTAGAATGGAGGGAGAGATATCATGAGGACATGTATAGAGAAGCATTGGGAAATCCTTTGACCCTAAATGCCCTTAGAAGATGTGGTTTGTTGAAATTTTCTACACTGCAAATATGCATGCTCAAGTTTGTATGTTGGAGACATTGATACAATTATGGGATCCTGAGCAAGGTATGTGGGGGTGACCCAATCAGTGTGCAAGACTATGTGAGCATCTATTTCCTTCTAGGTACACTGAAGTTGGGTACACAAATACCAATTTCCTAGATAACAAGTTCTCCACTAAAATTTATTGTGAGTATCATCACCCGAGTGGTCGATACATCTACATTACACTTAGCCACGTGGAACCACATGCATATATTCTTGGAATGTATATAGAGTGTGGTTGTTGACTGATGCATTGGGATAGTCATGAACATGAAGAAACAACTATCTGACTACAAGTTGGGGAAGAAGAAAAACTTTGGGTGTTCTAGCATTCTTGCACCTTTCTTCTTTGAGTGAGTGCCCGCTTTGAGTCCTTGACCACATTGTATTAGGCCAAATTCTTAGTTGCAGGACCTAAACAAGCACCTCCCAAGGAAATTAGTGATCTTGTGGGTGCATAAATGACCCAAACGACTGAATCCATATTGCAAGTGTGACGGCTTTCCCTATCAGTGAATCCTACGAACCATTCCACAGAAATATGAAAAAAAAAACAATTCTACATAAGAAACACTAATTAAGCAATAACTATTTACAAAGTTATACAACTATAGTAAAAGAAAAGGAATAATAACTAGGAATAGTAAGTTTCCATCTAGAGCCCGTTTCAGGGCTCAAAC
Organism: Pseudotsuga menziesii; assembly: GCA_001517045.1. Lineage (NCBI taxonomy): Eukaryota > Viridiplantae > Streptophyta > Pinopsida > Pinales > Pinaceae > Pseudotsuga > Pseudotsuga menziesii. The sequence continues at coordinate 975,284 of LPNX010148075.1, read as the reverse complement.
AACTTTTTCGCATCATAATCAACCAATTTATAAGCACCTTTATTTAATACCTTTGACACAATGTACGGGCCTAGCCACATCGATTTGAACTTTCCCGCCCCCAGGAATTCCTTATCCTAGTCATAGACTAATACAAGTTCACCTTAAAAAAAACCCTAGGTTTGAATGCTTTGTCGTATTAGTTTTTGACCTATGCTTTGTTTGCTTCGATTGTTGTTAATACATCTCTTCATTTTTCATCTAGGTGTTCTAGATGCAGTAGACATTCTTCTATGTCTAAAGTATTAGGTAGCACATGAATCACAATCTTGAGAGACGGTATCTTGCATTCAACTAGTGTAACTGCTTCCACTCCATAGATGAGTTGGAAAGGGGATAACCCTGTAGAAGTATTAATTGTCGCTTGATATGCCCAAAGTGAAGTATACAACATAATATGCCAATTTGACCTACTTGCATTAATGGTCCACTTTTGAATGGTCTTTAATGTTTTATTAATATCTTCTACCTGGTCATTCTCCCGCGGGTTAAAGGAAGACAAGTGGTATTGTTTAAACCCTAGCAACATAGTCAACTCGGTCATCATTCTATTTTGAAAGTGACTACCATGGTCTATGACAAATTTCTTTGGGATGTCAAACCTAGCAATAATTTGGTTAAAAATGAAATATGTTGTCATCTCATCATCGTATTTAAAGGTAGACATTGCCTCTTCCCACTTGGTAAAGTAATCTACAGCAACAATGATGTATTTGTGCCCCCCAACAGATACTTGGTTGCAGGTCATGAAGTCTACCCCTACTTGATGAAGGGTCCTACTAAAATGATGGGATGTAGAGGAGAGGAATGTGACCGCATCTTTCGAGTGTAAAGCTGGCATGGATGACAGTGTTTCATAGCTTCCACACAATCCTTAAATATGGTGGGACAAAAATAACAAGCACGTAAGATCTTCTGGGTCATGGCTAACCCAAATAAATGACCCCCGCACGCTCTTTTGTGAGAATCATTTAGGACAAACTCAATCTCCTGATGAGTGAGGAAATGATGTAGAATAGAATCTACCCCTCTTCTGTACAAAGTGTTTGTGAAAATGAGGTAGTTTTTATAATTTATTCTCAACATTCTTCGCTCCTCTTGTGAGAAGGTAGCTAGAAATTTCAAAGTGTAGAGATATATGAGAATATCTCTATACCAGGGTTCGTTGGTTGAAATTAGGAATATGTGTTCATTAGGAAACAATTAATCTTCCGTCATGGTAAATTCATTACTAGGGAACTCATAGATAAGCTCTGCGAATACTAAAGACTTTTTCAATTTAGCAGACTGAAAATATAAATCGAACTCCTAGAGTATGACAATCCATTTGTTGAAATTTCCTCCGACAATCCATCGGGATAGAACATATTGAAATGGATTTACGTATTCTACCACTGTAGTTGTCTTGATTAATATATAGTGACGCAATATCTGAATGCCATATATTGTTTCCATGGCCAAATTCTCGACGCACAAATACCTAATTTTAGTTCCATCTAAATATTGACTGAGATAATAGATGATGTGTTCATGTAGCTTGTCATCCTCCTTAACTAGCACTACCCCAATTGTAGAGTCTGATGCGGCTAGATACAATATAAAATCCTTAGTGTAATCTGGTGGGCATACAATGGAGCTGATATCAATGCTTTCTTTAAGGCTTCAAAAGACTGCTGAGTGGATTCATCCCATGTAAATGGGTTGTCTTGCTTCAGCAAGTGCATGAAACCCTTCGTTATCTGAGCATAATTCAAAATGAATCATCTGAGAAAGTTAGACTTACCTTGTATACTTTGCAACTATCAGATATTTTGAGGAGGAGGCAGATTGATAATTGCCTCAAATTTTAATGGGTCGACCCTGATACCTTTATTGGAGACTATGAAACCTAACAATCACCCTAATTCAACACAAAAGACACACTTATGGGGGTTTAAGCGAATCTTATAATGTTGGAATGTTTCAAACACCAAACGTATATGTTCTAGATGATATTTTCTTTTCCTAGATGATCTTTAGGCCCATCCAAATCCCGACTGAGATAATAGATAATGTGTTCCTCTAGCTTGTCATCCTCCTTAACTAGCACTACCCCAATCGTAGAATCCGATGTGGCTAGATACAATATAAAATCCTTTGTGTAATCTGTTGGGTGTAATAATGGGCCTGATAGCAATGCTTTCGTTAAGGATTCAAAAGATTGTTGAGCAGCTTCATCCCATATAAATGGGGTATCTTGCTTCAGAAAGTCCATGAAACCCTTCGTTATCTTAGCATAATTCACAATGAATTGTCTGAGAAAGTTAGACTTATCCTATATACTTTGAAGCTGTCGGATATTTCAAGGAGGAGGAATATTGCTAATCACCTCGAATTTTAATGGGTCAACCCTAATACCTTTATTGGAGACTATGAAACCTAACAATCACCCTGATTTGACACAAAATACACACTTATGGGGGTTTAAGCGAATCTTATAATGTCGACCTCTTTCAAACACCAAACGTATATGTTCTGGATGATCTTTACTTTTCCTAGAATGAGTCGAAACGTCATCTAAGTAAGGTTCGACAATATGCTTTATATCATGAAAATCAAAATGCATAGCCCTTTGGAAAGTGGTCCCAAGATTCTTCAATCCAAACGACATCTTCTTATACACAGAAGTACCCCATGGGTAGATGAAAGAATTTTTATGTTGGTCCTCGGGTTTAATTTGAATTTGATTATATCCAAAGAAGCCATCCATAAACGAAAAGGCTTCGCTACCAACACACGTCAATTATCTTATCTATGAAAGGTGTGGGGTTTTTATCTTTAGTACATGCCTTGTTTAAATCCCTAAGTTATGTGCATACATTTATAGTTCCTTACTTCTTTTCCATCGGGACTGGGTTGGATACCCATTTTGTTAAGGAAATGGGATATATGAAACCAACTTTCAATCATTTTTCCACTTCAGCCTTGACGGATGTCGCTTTCCGTGGATTCATTGGGTGCATCTTTTGTTGAACATGTCTAACATTAGGGTATGTTCATATTTCATGCTTTACTATGGATGGATCGATTCCTAGAATCACCTCGTAAGACCAGGAAAAGACATCGTGGAACTCTTTTAATAAGGCTGTATAAGTGGCAATTTCTTCAAGTAAAGAGCTTGCACCGATGTAAACATTCTCCGTGACATCAGGTTTAGTGGATATGTTGATGGGTATAGTTGTGGAAATGTTGGCCATGTTTCCTTTAGAGAACACTCCTTCCTTGGGAAAAGGATTTATGTGTTGATCAATACCTTCACTTAATCTCACATGGAACTCAAAATTTTCAATTTTTCTCAGCTCTAGTAGGAAATAGGACTTGTGATGTAAGTCTTCACATACTTTGTATGGTCCTATAATTTCCTCCAAAATGGCTTCATCAGATGGAAAAACTCTGTCTAACCAATCACATGAATAGGTTGAGTTCATTTCCCATGCAAGTACATAGGCTTCATCTGCCTCCTCTGAAATAGGAGTCAGGAGGGTATCAATAGTAGCATCAATTGAAGCTTGGTAAATTATTTCTATTGCTGACAAGGGAACATCAAGCTTGACTTGTGATGGGAGAACCCATGGATCGGTCATATCTACAACTATACAAACATTTTTCCCTACACTAGTCAATCCTAGAAAATTAACAGGACCAGGAAAGTCAAAAATTCCCATCAACGATGTATACATCCAAGCTCCTAGGGTTTTGTTTGTCGAACATGATTGAACGATCAAAGGAACATTAGACTCTGATGCATCTATACAACCTTTCCATGTATAAGACAATTTTTCAATAGTCATTAACTTCCCTTCATGGGGGAAATAAGAACACGGAAGACAGACAGCAGAGTAGCACACATGGAATATGTCCAACTCCTTCCCAAGAGTAAATCGTAGTCCAAAGGGGCGTCAACAACCTCAAATTCTACTAAAATTGTTTTTCCTGCCAATTCTATATCAAAATAAGGTGGTTTACCATGAGGGCAGAAAGATCTTCCATCAAAATTGATCAGTAAGGTGTTTGACTAAACCAACTCCGGGGATCCCAAAGCTTTCCAACATGAAACAACCATCACACATGTAGATGCACCCTCATATGTAACAGTTCTTCCAATGGTTTTTCCACCACGGAATACTTCAATTTGGAGGGAAACGTGATAGGGTAGGCAACGCTTGACATAAAATAAGTCAAACTTAGTTGTTAGCTTCGCAAAATCAATACTATCGATGACTGCCAAAAATGAATTACGCTAAGATGGACAACTTTGCAACACTTCCAAGGCAGACATAGCACAAGCTTTTAGAACAATAATCCATCCTTATTACCTTAGTTTAGACATTAGTAAAATTATTTTGCTTCTATGCATTGATTGCTATGGTTTAGACTTAGGGAAATTGGTTTAGGAAGTAAACTAGTTATTTTGGCCCATTCACACACACACCAGTGCTCTAACTTGGTCAACCTAGAACATGTGCACCCTCATTAATGACCCTTGGTGTTTTGGAGTGTGTCCTACCTTGTTTTGAGGAATCTAGGTTTGACTAGGGGCGCTAGTGATGTTTTTAGACCATTTTGTCCCTCCTAATGAATTTATTGTTCACCTTGACCCACCCCCACACCTCTATTTGATCACCCATGACTGTCTTGGACTAATTTATTCCCTAGAGTGCCTCACCATTGTTCATACCAGGTTTCGTGACTTTTTGGGGTGATTCGAGAACTGATTGGTCCACCTAGGGGCGATGGAGGTCAAATCTATTCATGACACATGTGCACCTCCAAATGGATCCCTAACCCTCATGAATTTTATCTATTGATGTATGTATATGATCTAAAAATAGTTACATGTTAGACAGTTATAATAATATCCAAGTGGAGTGTTCACATGTGTGTGTAATTTTACTCTTTCAGGCTTTTCTTGTGCTTATTTTGCAAACTAGAGTGAATAGTGGGAGTTTATTAGCTTCTATAACCAGCTATGAATCAATTCTCACATGGTATCAGAGCTGATTGAAGCTAAAAATAGAATTCAATGTGTTTTATTTTCTATTAGAGTGATTCTCCAGATAAATTTGTGAGTTTTCATTGCAGGTACATTCAACAATTTTCACCACTAGCATAAGCAGAGATGGAGCAAACTCTTGTATTTCTAACACCATTCAATTACTTTGAATGGAAGTTTGATATGGTTATCCAGCTGAGGTACAAGGGATTCTACAGGGTCCCCATGGGGACAAAGGTCAAACCAAATTCTGTAGTAGAGAAATTGAAGTATTTCAATAGACTTAATGAAGCATTTGGAATGCTATGTATCAGCACCTCGAGAGAAGTCATGTTTCATGTTGACAGTCTATCCACCCTGAATGAATTTTGGCTCAGGATTGAAGATATCTTTGGGAATACTGATGAGTTGAGGGGTCACCAGCTCGAAAATGAGCTCATCACCTTGATCCCAGTGCATTATGAGACCATCCAAGAGTTCTTCACTAAATTCAAGTCTTTGGTGCTTGAGCTCAAGCTGTGTGGAATAGAAAATAAAGAAGAGAAACTCATACTGTCAATCCTTTTGAAGCTAGTGTAGCACCCTGGTTTTGACCCCATGGTATTAAAATGGTACGTGATGTATATATTGTATTTAAATCATGGCGAGGAGCTTAAGACCAAGGCCCTGCAATTGATTTTGTGTTTTGTGTATCAGCGATCAAGGATGATGCCAATGGTTCTTGTGTTATTCAGGTACATAATATTTTGATACACCATGTAAAAATGAAATTTAAAAAAATACCACAACTAGCTATGCACTACAACGTAAGAGATGGGAGCATGATTTCACAGGAAATAGGGAGGGGAGTTAGTCAAACTGATGAGCCAATAGGGTGAGACCAGACGTCAATGGGGGAACCCATAAACCCTAGGCTACCTTTTTGTCTTCTATCCTTAATCATTTAATTCTTCTAGAAGAATGATTGAGGCAGTTAATGCCTTGGGAAAAGCAAGGCATGGTAGTTAGATTTCTTGTCTGAGCAAGCCTGCTATCTGGGGAAAATGAATTCTTGCTTCTGAAGCAAGTAAACATGTGAATTTATGCCCATTCTATCTATCCATCAGGGGCGAGAAGGTTTTATTGTTGTTCTTCGCGGATGGTCAAAGGAGGATACATGCATTGTTCAGTTGTTCACTATCCTGAGTCGCGAATCGGGTTGTTCTGCACCATTTCTCCTGTGTACAAGTAAAAACCCTATTTCTCCTATGTTATAGAGTCATATGCAAACATGGGTGTCTGTGTTACTGAGTGGACCCTGTTTTGTTGTGTCTCCTTGTGGTTTGTTGTTATGTGTGCCCTATTTTGGGTCTGAACTGTATGCAAGACATAGGAGAGGAAGAGACATCAAATGAGCTTGATAAACCTAGTGCAGAGAGGAACCCCACCAAAAATATAAGAGTGGCTACTAAATCTTCTATGCACACCCTGAATAGCACTATAAGGGAAGGCATAGCCTAAGGGACTGTGTAGCAGAGAAGGGGATGCTTCCTTGTGTTGGGTGTGTAGGTATTTTGGATGCTAGGCCAGATAGATCTTGTGGAGGTGTCCCTAGCTCTTGAATGAGCCACTAGCTTATCCATTTCCTTTCCACTGCCTTAGCAGCCTGAGAAACCCAATGGTAGTTGTCTTAGTTGTGTCTTGATGTGCATTTGGCCATGTGTAATTTTTGGCTGGACATCTTGATAAACCCAACTGTTGGTTGGCTTGGCTAAATATCCTGAGAAACCCAACAATAAGATGGCTTGGATGAGTAGCCTGAGAAACCTATCTGTTAGTTGGCTTGGCTAGTCCTTAATGTGAATATTAGATTGACTGTGTGCAGTCTAATAAACCCAACTATTAACTATCTTGGATGAGTAGCGTGATAAACCCAACATTGTTTTGGATTGTTTTCCTACAGCTTGATAAACCCAATTGTGTATTGGCTTGGATGGACAGTCTGATAAACTCAACTATAGGTTGGCTTGACTGTGTTTGATATGTTTTGGCTATGTGTGAGTCTGATATTCCCTAGTTCCTTGTGGAATTCATGCCCAGATTGGGGGTGGCAATTGTGTTGAGATATTAATGAACAAAACTGGCCTATGGTTGGGTGGAACGTTGCAGTGACATAGCTAGTTGTGGGATAGCTTCATCTTCAAGATAGGCATTCTCTATTTTTTTATTTATGCAATGTTTCTACTTATGAATATACTGATTATGTAGAATGCTTATGAATGAATTAAGTAGAGTTTACTATTGATTAAATGTACCTGCATTTGCATCTATTTATGCCTTGTATTTTCCACTGCATTTGCTTAAGTTCGTGCAGGATAGAATCCTGGTTACAGGGTCAAATATGTAGCTATCCTAAGGTTAGAAATGTTGGTTTTCCACACCCCGGAATCCACCTACGAAAGGGAGAAGGCGGAAGGTGGAAAACGGGAAAAAGACAAGACAAAATGTTGGTTTTCCGCACCCCAGAATCCACCTGCAAAAGGAAAAAGTGGAAAAGAGCCGAAAACTCTAAGGAAAAGTGTATGTTTTCACACCCAGGAGTCTCCAGTAGAAGGCAAAAGGCAAGAGGTGGAAATAAAAAAGAGAAATGAGGCCAAGTGTTGGTTTTTTACAATCCAGAGTCCATCTGTGGAAGGCAGAAAGTGTAAGGTGAATAAATAAAGGTATCGATTTGTTGGTTTTCCAATTCTCGAGTTCCACAGCGGAAAGGCGGAATGTGAAAGGCAGAATGTGGTTGAATGATTCTGTCAAATGCCAAGTTTCCAATTCCTGAGCTCCACAGTGGAAGGAAGAAAGGTAGAAGGCATAAAGTGGGTGAATGATCTCGTCAAATGTTGAGTTTTGGATTCCTGAGTTCCGCAGCGGAAGGTGGAAAGGTGGAATGCGGTAGGTGGAATGTGGCTGAATGATTCTATCAAATGCTAATTTTTCGATTCCTGAGTTCCTCAGCATAAGGTAGAAGGTAGAAAGTGGCTAAATGATTCTGTCAAATGCTGAGTTTTTGGTTCCTAATTTCTACAGCAGAAGGAAGAAAGGCAAAAGGTGGAAGGCAGGAAGTGGTTAAATGGTTCCATCGAATGTTGAGTTTATGATTCCTGAGTTCCACAACGAGTGGAAATGAGAAAGGAGGAAGGAAGAAAGTGGTCAAATGAATCTATTGCACATTATGTTTCTGGTTCCCATATTCTGTAGTGGAAGGAGAAAAGGGGAATGCAGAAATGTTGGGTTCAATGTGGAAATGACCTTTTCTGCTACAGAGTGGATCTGTTGATAATGGAACAACTGTTAAATAATGTTTAAGCCTAAGAATAAATGATAAAGGATGTTACATGTGTTACACCAAAATCCTATCACCATCATGTGATAAGACTCTTAACATACCTATTTTCCCTTAATCCCAGCACTTGGAGTGGAAACTCATACCATTTGTTAATCTTTCACAAAAATGCTCAGCACCACGCTTTCCCCTTTATCCGTGAGCGGTGCCTTTCTCACACCGCCTATGCCTTATTAGCCACAAGTGGTGCCACTGCTTATGGCCCTTAGTCAATAAGCGTTTCTTACCTGAGCTGCTCTGTTATTGAAGGAGAAAAGTGGTACCCTGTGTAACACCCCGGTTTTGACCCCGTTGCATTAAATGTACATGATGTATATACTGTAATGATCATGGTGTCGAGCTAAAGGCCAAGGCCCCGCCATTGATCGGTTATGCTATGTTTTGGATTTAAATTTGTCACCGATGGTATATCGGGGCATGCGGCATGTATTATGTTTTCCATCATGTAATTATGCATCTATAATTAAAACGAACACAACCAGCTACGATTGCGGTAACTAAAATGAGAAAGGGGCATGATTTTCACAAGGTTAAGGTTGGGTTGGGAATTTTTCAAACCTGGGCCAATGAGGGAAAATACCCATGTGTCTTCTTCCCTTGCTTTTATTTCCAACCACTTTCATTGAAGAATTACTGCTGGTGGTTGAGGCAGTTAATTGCTTTGGGAGTGGGGTGGCAGGACTGTTAGTCCTCACCCACATGCACACTCCACCACAACGTTTGACTTCCTAATGGAAAGAAAAACCTTCACGCACTCTCCACTATAGGGCCTCACGATTTTCTGTTCACCTCCACGCACAGGATTTACCTGGTTTTCACTCCCGCAGACACATTCTCCTCTCCACGCCTGTGCTGAACACTCACGCACGTCCAATTCACATCCTCTCTGTTGCCTGTTCATCCATGCACAAGCTATGAGCTGTTCGTCCTCACGCAGGGACCGTGTCTGCTGTTCTCACGCACCGAGATTTTTCCTGGTTTTTGGCTCACACGGTGAGCTAGAAGCTGTACGTTTTCATCCATGAATTGCAGTGTTGCTGTGGTCTTCCCCATGCCAGGAACTTGGTTTCCTTTCCATCCGCGGATCGTGTAAGTTCCTTGGTGTCTTCATTGTTCAGATTGGGTCATTGATTTTTCCCACGTTTTTGGCCGTGGTAGCTGTGGTCTTTCTTACGTTTTGGGGACTATTGTAAATTCACTGGAGAGTCATTTTGGCCATGATAGGGCCAAGAATGACTCAGAATTGTCTTCCCTATCTTAAGCTATAATAGTTGATTAATTGCCTGGGTGCAATGGTTGGTCTTCGGACTGCGTTGGGAGCAGGGATGGAGGCTTGGTTTGCTTGATAAACCTGGTGGCTGGAAACCACACAGACAAAGATAGAGGGCTGGATTTCTTCTCCACAACCCCTTAATAGCACTGGAAGGGAATGCAGGGCCTGAGGGACTGTGTAGTAGAGAAGGGACGGATTCCTTGTGTTGGGTGTGTGTGTGGGTGTCTTAGAAGCCAGGATAGTTCTGGTGTAGGTGTTCTTGGCTCTGTAATTAGCCCACTAGATTAGCATTTAGCCTTTCCCACTCCTGGTTGGCCTGATAAACCCAACTGTGTTGGCTTGGCTGTGTTTTGTGTATCCGTGGCTATGTGTAAGCCTGCTTGTTCCCTTATTCCTTGGAGAATCATGCCCAGCTCGGGGGTGGCAGCGCTGCTAAGAGATTAAGGAGCACGCTGGCCTATGGTTGGGTGGAACGTTGCAGCGACGTAGCTGGTTGCGGATCGAGTTCATCATAAGATAAGTGCTCTTGTCCATTTTTACTTTTGCAACCATGTTTACTGTTAATGATATGAAATGAACATGTTGAATGCATGCATGTATGAATGTTGTTGGTTTCCACTGTGTATGATGATTAATTGCATATGTGCATGTTTTACTTCAATGTATTTCCATTCGGCATTTTGTTTCAGCAATTCTTATGCATGTACATGTCCATGGACTCTTAGCCTGGGTGGTTTAAGTAATGGTGGTCGTGTCCTCTTGGCCGGTCGGAGGTTAGGGGATGTGACAATATGGTATCAGAGAAATGTTGGCAACAATGGGCCTCTATGGGACATGAAGGATGCAGTGACAGAGGTTAGAATTAACTTCTATGTTCAGCAGAACAGCAGTAATCAGGAAATTTGATGACAGTGGATGAATGGAGAAATTTAAAAAAATTTCTAAGTGTTTGAACAATGGTTCATCGGAGCACTAAGTGGAAAATACTTCCGCTGTGGCGGAAGGATTAGCGGAATTGACTTCCGTCGTAGCGGAAGAGCTAGGCGGAAGCATGCCGACGGAACAGTCGAAGAGAACCACGGAAAAAAAAAAAATTTCCCAAGTGTTCCGCCGTTGCGAAAGAGTTAGCAGAAGGGACTTCCGCCGTTGCGGAAGCCAAAAGCCTTAAGGCTTCCGATGATAAAGACAGCCGATGCCGCAAGGAAGTTTTTTTCTAAGCGTTTTGGCGTCTATCGGAAGGAATTAGTGTTTGGTGTGTCGCCGTTGCAGAAGCCAAAGGCACTAGCCTTCCTAAGTGGAAAGACTGACGACGCCCGAAGTTAAAATTTCTTTAAGTAAAGAGTGGCCAATCGGAAGAGAAAGCATTTCGTGTGCCGTCATTGCGGAAGCGAAACTATTAAATCTTCCGACTAGAAAGGCTGCTGACGCTGAAGTTTTCAAATTTTTCTAAGTAAAGGGCGGCCGTCGGAAGGAGTTCGTCTTTGGTGTGCCATCGTTGCGGAAGCCAAAGTAATTTGCCAGCCAATGAGAAAGACCTCTGACGCCGTAGAAAATTTTAAAAATTATTCCAAGTAAACAGCCACCGATCGAAAGGAAAAGCGTTTCGCGAGCCGCCGTTGCGGAAGCGAGAGCGTTAAGGCTTCCGATCCAAAAGACCGCCGACGCCCAATGCTAAAAATTTCTTTAAGGAAGGAGCGACCAATCGGAAGGGAAAGTGTTTCATGAGCCACCGTTGTGGAAGCAAAATCCTTAAGTCTTCCGATCAGAAAGACTATCGACGATGCTTGGAAGAGAAAGCATTTCGTGTGCCGTCGTTGCGGAAGCGAAACCATTAAGTCTTCCGACGGGAGAGACCGCTGAAACGTCGGAAGAATTAGTGGTTCCCAGAGCCGCCATTGTGGAAGAATTAGCGGTTCCAAGAGCCGATTTTGTGGAATAGATAAGGGAAGAGGAGCCGATTTTGTGGAAGAATAATTGGGGAAAGAAACCTGATTGAACAAGGAAAATTCAGTTATTTTCGGAGGAATTTTTAGCAGTTTTTCAGTGAAATTTCAGGGCTGAATAGTGAGAAAGTGGCAGTGATATTATGTCCCAGATTGCATGAAAACCAATGATTTACAAAAAAAAAAAACAAGGGCACTGCCCCCTTGACCACCGTCGTCCCCTCCAGACAGACGTTCTTGAGGAAGAAAATTCTATGTTTGGGTTAACTTGTTATTTTATTAATATTCCAGGAGAAGGTAAGTAATGTTGGTTTATATCAATGCTATGCATCTAACATTTGTGTTATTAACACGTTTGCAGAATCATAGTCACTTTCAAGGGAAGTATTCCAGGTAGTGCAGTTTGACAAGTAAGTGGTGGTTCAGTATGAGAACCCATGATGGGTATGATGCTCGGGATTCTTATGAGCGGGCAGAAGATGCCATGGGGGAGAATGTCCGTAACAGGAATGATGACATTGAGTATAATGGAAGGAGATTCCAGGAGACACCATCAGATGTTGCAGCTACCATGAGAAGCTTGATTAAGGCCCAGGAAGAGCAGCATCAGTTGAATGCTACTATGTTGCAGAGTTTGACAGACTTGCAGAGAAAGATAGACTCGGGATGAGGCACCGCAAGACCAGAAGGCAGTAAGAGCAGTACTAGGAGAAGGAGAAGGACTTCTAGTGGGTCATCTGATTCTGAATAATCCAGCAGGGATTCAAGTTTTTCTTCTCATAGAAGAAAAAGAAAGAGACACCATAGGGATCGCTCTTGAGACAAATTTAAGAAGGCTAAACCTCCTACATTTGATGGTGAGATAAAAACTGGACAAGAAGATGAGGCTTGGCTTCTTGGGATAAAGAAGTACTTTCAAGTGCATGATTATTCCGGAAACATGAAGGCAAGAGTTGCCATATTCAATCTAAATGGGAGAGAATCCATTTGGTGGCAACACTTCAAGGAAGTAAAGAGGATCAATGAAAGGAAACTTAAGTGGAAATAGTTCAAGAAGTATTTCAAGCAGAAATACCTCTCTGACAGGTATTATGATGACAAGATTAAGGAGTTCCATGAGCTGAGATTGGGACAGCAGACCATGGAAGAGTATGCAAATAAGTTTTTGGAGTTGTTGAGGTATGTCCGGTACATCAGAGATGAAAAAGTGAAGGTCCATTGTTTTCTAAGTGGATTACCTCATTCTTACAAAGATAGAATTGAGTTTTATGAACCTAGAACTCTTGAGGAAGCAATAAGAAAAGCCAAGTATTGTTATGAGCAAAGCAAAGGTAAGCCGGATTACCATAAGGCATGGAAGGACAAGAAGAACGAGAAGTTTGAACAAAGAAAGAAAAGTTTCAAACCTTCTAACTTCAGGAATCAGCAGAAGCAGCCATCCCAAGCTGCGAGTAAGCCAGTTGGAGTGACCGGAGAAAATCCTAAAGATTCACAACAGAATAGAGGTCCACTCCAATGTTGGAAATGTGGAGGACCCCACATGCGCAGGAATTGTCCACTCGAGAATGAGAGTGCAAGGCTAGCTTACAACATTCAAGGAGCAGAGACAGTGGGTCAAGTAGCAAGGGAAGCCCCTAGGATTTATGCAGCACTGGAGGATCGTCAGGCAGATCACTAGTCAACTGTAGTTGAAGTAGCAGGTAAGATTGTTGAGCAATCTGTTTCTATTTTGATTGACCCTAGTTCTACGCACATTTACATTACTCCTAGAGTAGTGAAGATTTGTGCTTTTAAGAAAGTAAATCATAGGAAGTCTTGGCTAGTTCAGCTAGACATTGGAACTAATAATAAGACTTCCTAGTAATAAGACTTCCCTGAATGTGCCGCATGTTCTTGTGATTCATTCCCCTTCTTCTAGTTAGATTTTTCCCATCATAGGTAAAATGGGGGGCATGGCTCTAGTATATGGACATCATAATGGAGCTAAGATGCTATCCTTTATGAAATGGGGGCAACCTACCAACCTCTGGATATCATGTTGGATAGGAGCAGGTTTTAGAGCATAGTTTACTTTTGGTTTCAAGCTCATTAAAAAATAAAACCACTCCTTAAGAATAGTTTACCATTTTGGTTTCAAGCTTGCATAAAAATGAAATCATTCTTGAGCAAAGTTCCCATTCTATGTCAAGCTCGTTAAAAAATGAAATAGATCTCCTTAAGCATAGTTTACCTTTTGGTTTCAATCTTGCATAAAAATTAAATCATTCCTGAGCATAGTTCATTTTCTATTTCAAGCTATTTAAAAAATAAAGTAGGTTTCCTTAAGCATAGTTTACCTTTTGGTTTCAAGCTTGCATAAAAATGAAACCATGTTCCAAGCATAGTTACCTTCTATTTCAGGCTTGTGTAAAAATGAAACAGATCCCCTACCCTTGATTCGAGTCTTCCGTTTAGTGTTAGAACTCGAACCTTATTTTCACCTACCTAATTCTCATTCTTCCTACCCCCCTGGTGAACATTTTCACATTAGTAACCAGGTTTTTTAGGTTGGGTATGGAAGAATAATCGTCAAATGAAACGAAGCTTGGGGGCATGTCAAGCCGCTAGCAACCATGCTAGGGGTAAGCTTCGCTAGCAATCATGCCGGGGACAAGATTCCAACCTCTGTATATCATGTTAATGGGATTTTTCAAGCATAGTTTACCCATTGGTTTCTAGCTTGCGTAAAAATGAAACCTATCTTTGAGCATTATTTTAACCGATCTTCGAGCTCGTTAAAAACAGTAAGATGGTGTTGAGCTTACTTTTCATTTTTCGTGCTCTGGTTAAAAAATGAAAAGTGGTTTGAGCTTATTTTATTATTTTTTCATGCTCTGGGTTCAAACATGAAATGGGTTAATGGATTTATCTTTAAACTCTTTTCAGGCTCCCTAAATACGAAAAGATTGTCGAGCGATATTGTCTTCTTCACGCTCGTTAAAGCATTTGAAGAGTCATCTCTCCGATGGTAAGTTATCTCTTTTTCAGTTTGGATAGACTATTTATGAAAAAGGAACACTCCAGCCAATCATGACTGGAAGAGTTCCCTAAGGTATGATTTTATACTTTTTAGGGCCTTAGGGACTAGATCATACGAAAAAGGACCCCTTTGGAGTATTCTTCCGTATTCATTCAGAATCTCTAAACATGAATGATACCGAGTTTTCTTTCAGTGGACTCGTTAAATTAAACATTGAGAGACCTGTTTTGGAAACGAACCCCTCCTCTCTCAGGTTCGTAAAAATATGAGTCTGGACTTGTATTCCAACAAGCTATATCCAGTGTTTGTTACCCTCTTTGAACTTGTAAAACCGAAAAGAGGCACTCATCAACCATGATGGGGGAAATGGGAAGGGAATCCTTTTGTAAATAATGGCAGTTGTTTGTCGTTACCTTTGAACATGGCACTTGTCTGCACATCATGTCAATCAATTGGGTATTCAGCTGATCTCCATGGCAATCTACTTTCATGAGTCATGTCACTCCTTTGAGTCTTTCAAAAGAATGCATTGTCCACTGTCGCATTGTGTGTTTGTCCCGTTTAGTCATGCTACCAAGTATTTTTGTCATGCCTCTCGATGTTCAAAGGGGATTTGAAGAAATTTTACCTTTGCAATCCACACTGTCTTTGTGTCAGTATTTTTGAGTCAGTATTATGGTTACTACATTCACATCATTCCAAAACTATGTTCTGAGGTTCGTGTCATCGATGTGGGACTCATCATGGCCCTCCTTCGACGAGACTATTCCCGTTGACATCAGCTCATCATCCAGGAAATAGTCTTAGAAACAATATTTGGTACCTTAAGATCTGTATGCCTTAATGACAAATTCTCTCGCTCTCGACATAGGTTCACATCATTGACCTTTGATCGATAGAATCGACTGGGTGTTCGAAATCAGGACATCTATTCGCACTCAATAGATTGTACTAGGGTACCTTGGGAATCATTGGCATTAATGGTGATCTCCCTCGCACTTGTTAATGGTTCACATCATTTCCCGGTAATCAAGTGGTTTCTACCATGTTCGACTTCAGATCATTGTAATCACATGGATAGAATCGTACTTTGTGGAAGACGAGACGAAGACCCTGGGTATTTGTTTAAAGCGTTCATTGCTTTCCCCAGGTTGCGATGGAATTTTATATATCTAGCATGGATCCACATTTGTATGGTCGTGGCTATGCTCAAATTTTCGTCTGTATGACATAGATATACATTGTATGTATGGTAGCTATGTCCAAGTTTGAGTCCTCTATCACATGGATCTACGTTGTATTGTAGTAGCCATGCTTGTTTATTCCTCTCATGGATCTGCCTTGTATTGGTCTACAGCCATGAGTTGGTTACTTGTGTCTATCATTCAACATACTGATGTACTACAGATGCCTACTTGACAACATGCTCCGATCGAGCCAACATTTTCACCTTGTAGTGACGATTTGTTCTCTCAAAGCTCTCGTTTATCATATCCCTCTAAGACTCATGCTTTGGGGGGCATCCTGTTATACCAAAATCCTGTCACCATCATGTGATAAGACTCTTAACATATCTATTTTTCCTTAATCCCAGCACTTGGAGTGGAAAATCATACCATTTGTCAATCTTTCACAAAAATACTCAGCACCGCGCTTTCCCCTTTATCCATGAGTGATACCTTGCTCGCATCGCCTATCCCTTGTTAGCCACAAGTGGTGCCACTATTTATGAACCTTAGTACATAAGCGTTTCTTACGTGAGCCAATCTGTCATTAAAGGAGAAAAGCAGTACCCTAGGTAAAATGGGAAAAAGAGAAGTTTCTCAAGGCTTCTAGATCATGATCCTGGTGTCCTCCCTTATCCCTATCATTGTGGGTCAATTGAGCTTGAGATACCCCATCCTAGGATCTTAGAGGCCACCTCATCCACAAATCTCTCAACCATCCCTATCCATTGAGCCTTATAAATATGAGCTCATGTCCATGGTTGAGAGGAGAACTCTTAAGGTATTGTTATGTTGTTGGATTGATTACTTGGCCCAATCCATTGGAGAGCATAGAGAGCAAAAGTTGGAGCTTATGGGGATGAGAGTGTTTGGTTTTATGGAGATGCATGTCAACACTAAGGATTAATTGGTTGTAAACTTATCCATTTTATCTTAATGCAAAGCTGATTTCCGTCCCACATTACTGTTGTTGCTTGATTTCACATGTATGTTGTTAGATTCCTTAGTCACTAACATGGATTAGTAGATTATATTCTAGCATATTTGATGTGTTTGTGTGTTTAATCTGATTGCAGGTACACAAGGTTACTATCGAAGCATCATATTCTAGGTATCTATGGTGTCCAGGGAGGGTCTTCAACCTTTGTCCTTCATTTGTTCCGGATCTGAACCATTCAGACCAGTGGAACACCTTACTGTGCGCAGAAGGTAAAATATTCCTGCTAACAACATGACCCATGACTGTGTTAAAATCGATAGTAAAGAGAAATTTTAAATTATTCCGCATATCAGTCAGGTGTATGGGCACCTGGTACATGGACATCGTGGTATATCATAGCAGTGGTAGAGTAGCAGGGATGCTACATTGTGGTATTAGAGCATTGGGTATGCTACATTGTGGTATCAAATCTAATGGTTACAACATTGGGCCTAGATGGGCCAAGGGAATAGTTTTCAAAGATATTGGTTGTAACATCACAGCTAACAATGGTGTTGAAATTGTTATGCCACTAAAAATGTGTTTAAATTCTGAAATTGTTACGCAACTAAAAATATATTTATTAACATATTTTGCAGATTCATAGTGGAGATTGAAAGGTTGGTTCTGGCCCGGCCTTGAGAATAAACAACATGAATGATGCACAATATCCCTATGAGTACGAGGCAGATGCTATGGGGGAAAACATTCGAGTTGAAAATGTTGAAACATAATCCAATGGAAGAAGATATCAAGAGACTCTCTCAGATATTGCATCCACCATAAGAATACTAAGGGTGAGATTGCAGAGTTGAAGAGAAGATAATGAAAGAATGATTAAATATTAGGAAGAGCATAATCAACTGTACGCAGCCATGCTGCATAGTTTGACATACATCCAAAGGCAGATAAACTTTGGGCATTGGGTAGTAAATCTGAAAGGAAGTAGGAGCAATTCCAGAAGAAGAAAAAGGTCTTCTAGTGGATCATCTAACTCTGAAGAATCCACTAGGGGATCAATCTCTTCATCTCGGAGGAATAAGAGGAAGAGGCATCATCAGAACAGTTCACGTGATGAATTTAAGAAGGAAATGTCGTGTACCTTAAATGGTGAGGTAAAGTCTGGTCAAGAAGCTGAAGCTTGGCTTCTTGGGATGAAAAAGTATTTCCAATTCCAAGATTAATCGGTAAATATGAAAGAAAGGGTAGCCATATTCAATATGAATGGAAGAGCATCTATATGGTGCGAGCACCTCAGGAAAGTAAAGAAGATCAATGACAGAAAGATCGTGTGGAAGCAGTTCAAGAAGTATTTCAAGCAGAAGTACCTCTCTGACAGGTACTATAATGAAAAGATTAAAGAATTCCATGAGCTGAGATTGGGACAACTGACCATGGAAGAATATACCAACAAATTCTTGGAGCTACTAAGGTGTGTCAGGTACATCAGGGATGATAAAGTGAAAATTCAATGTTTTCTAAGTGGGATACCTCAGTCATACAAAGATAGAATTGAGTTTGATAAACCTATAAATCTAGAAGAGGCTATAAGGAAGGCCAAGTATTGTTACAATTAGAACAAAAGCAGAAATGATTCCCATAAGGCATGGAAGGACAAGAAGAATGAAAATTTTGACCAAAGGAAGAAAGGTTTCAAACCTTCTCACTTCTGAAATCAGCAAAGGAATCCATCACAAGTTGTGGCCAAGCTAGCTAGAGTGATCGAAGACAGGCCAAGAGATCCAAAAGAGATCAGAGGAACACTCCAATGTTGGAGATGCAGAGAAAACCATAAGCCGGGGAACTTTCTACTTGAGAATGGGTGTGTAAGGCAAGCTCACAATGTCCAAGGAGTTGAAATGGTGGTTCAAGTAGACAGGACTGTCCCTAGAATTTATGCAATTCTATAGGTCCATCAGGAAGATCATCAATCAACTGTAGTTGAAGTTGAAGGTAAGGTTATTGAGCAATCTGTTTCTGTTTTGATTGACCCTGGATCTACTGACAATTATATCACTTCTAGAATTGTTTAGATTTGTGATTTTAAGAATTTAAAGCATAGCAAATCATGGTTTGTTAATCTAGCCACTGGAACCAAGAGAAAAATTTAGTGAAGTGGTAGAAAGATGTCCATTATTAATGTATGGGTTATTCACTTATGCAAACTTGAATGTTATGCCACTTGTTTCCTATGATATTCTCATTGGAATGGATTGGTTGGAAGTTCACATAGTTAAGCTTGATTGTTACAATAAGACTTTTGAATGCATGGATGAAGAAGGAAAGCCAAGGGTTGTAAGAGGAATTCCAAAGGTAATTTCTGTTAGGAAGGTTTCAACAATGCAACTGAAGAAATTATGTAGGAAATGTTGCAGATTGTATGCAACCCATGTTTTGGAGGTAGCAGAGAGTGAAACTCCTAGGTTGAAGGACTTTCATGTATTGCAGGAATTCAGGGATGTTTTTCTGGATGAAATTCCAGGGCTTCCTCCAAAGAGAGACTTTGATTTTACAATTGACCTTGTTCCTGGAGCAACACCAGTGTCCAAGACACCCTACAGGATGAGCACACCAGCTGAAAATGCAGCTGCAGGAGTTGTTGGAAAAGAAGTATATTAGGTTGAGTGTGTCCCTGTGGGGAGCACCAGTTCTATCTATCAAAAATAAAGATGGTACACTCAGGTTATGTATTGATTACAGATAGTTGAACAAGGTTACTGTGAAGAATAAATACCCTTTACCTTGAATTGATGACCGTTTTGATCAAATGAGAGTAGCAAAGTTATTTTTCAAGATTGACTTGAGGTCTGGTTACCATCAGGTAAGAACCAAAGATGAATATATTCATAAGACAACCTTCAGAACAAGGTATGGACACTATGAGTTTGTAGGCATAACATTTGGCCTCACAAATGCACCAGCTACATTTATGTTTCTCATGAATAGTGTTTTTAGCAAGTATATAGACAAGTGTGTTCTTGTCTTCCTAGATGGAATTCGTATTTATTCTAAGAATGAGGAAGAGCATGAAGAACATTTGAGAATGCCATTGCAATTGCTAAGGAAGCATAATTTGTATGCCAAGTTGAACAAATGTGACTTTTATAAAGATAAAATTCATTATTTGGGTCACATTATCTCGGAGGAAGGAATATCTGTGGACCTTGAAAAGATTGAGGCCATCATGAATTGGCCAACCCTAAGAAATGTGATAGATGTGAGATATTTTATGGGACTTGCAGGATACTACAAGAGGTTCATTGAAGGATTCTCCAAGGTTTCACATTCAATCACTTCTTTGCAAAAGAAGGGGATAAAGTTTTAATGGACACCAATATGTGAAGAAAGCTTCCAGCAATAGAAGAATCTTCTTACAAGTGCACCAATTATGAAAATTGTAGATCTGAAAAAATACTTTGTGGTTTGTATTGATGCATGCAATCAAGTACTTGGAGGATTTTAGGATTATTAATCCTCCCTTGTTCATACTTTCTATTATATTAATTATTGTCTAACTTAGGAACCTTAAAATTAATTAATTGGGTCCACTAGTACAATTGGGTCCAGTTGGCCCAATTGGGACACATGTACCAGTCATTGAAGTGTGGGGAACACTACTAGAGGTTAAATACCACTTACTGCATGTGCATGCATCAGTTAGGGCACCTCCTAGACCAATCCATACATTTTAGGAGCCACTGGAAGTCCCGACACCAACCTACTTCAGTTAATTGGTGTTAGTACTAGTTAGTCATAGTTAGCCCCCAGTTACATTCAGTTACTTCACAGTTGGTTAGGATAGCACTACTAATGCATGGATAATGCATGATCTCATGGGGAGGATCGCTTTTCTTACCTACCTCACTCTCAGTTGCACTGATTTAACTAGGTGTCACTGGTTGTTGAGTTATTGGTCATCAAGGAGTTGTCTGTTTGGACTCCGATATTGATTGGGAGACCTTGAGTTAGAAATTCAATTAGATAGAATCTTATCCAATTGGAGGATTTGAATTAATTACTCATGCATTCGAATTCTACCTATGTAAACTACATTGTAACACCAAATATTATTATGATGAATATACTTTAAATTCCTGAGAAATACTTGTCCATTTCCTGTGTGGTTTGTCTTGTTGGATTTGTATTTTCATTCTGCATTCAATTGTTGCAACATTACCAGAACTCTATTCCTGAATATATAAATGGAATTCAAATTCTAACATGGTATCAGAGCCTTCTCAGGTAGGTTTTATGCTTGTTTCTCCCCATCGAACATCAGAAGCAGTTGGGTTTCCACAGAAGTCCCCTATGAAAATTTGCTAGCTCTGAATTCATTCAGAGCAGCAAAGAGGGCACGACGGACCCTGAAAACATGTTCATGTCGAGAGGAAAATCATGATTCCAATATTTCTTATGTTTTAGTGTGTTGATGAAAAATATTAACAAATTATGACATATATCCAATGATTTAATTGTCAACCCGAAGAGAGCGTAAACTTGTGAGGTATAGACAAAATATATGCAGGGGCAGAGTATTGCTAACTTAATATAATATTCTAGGTGACTGAAATTAAAAATACATACGACTAAAATTGAATTAAACTTGCAAAATTGGGAAATGACATGAAAATAAATCTAATCTAGAAAAGCAGGAAATTGCATGAAATAAATCTAATATAAGGAAGCATAAGATTGCATGAAATAAACTGATATAAAACAATCAACATTAAATTGTGAGCTCACATAAAATCAACACAACTAATTCATAACCAAGGAATCAAAATATAAAAAGATAAAACTATCTATTCTAAAATATGATATCTATTACAACAGGATCAAATCTATGACTATCTCAAAAGATGAACCAGCTCTCTATTTCTCTATCTCTATAGAGAGGCCTCTCCTTCAAAATGAGGAGAGAGCACTCCTATTTATACATGAATTCAAGATAACTAATCATAATTACAGATCCACTATTCTCTCAACTTATCCCTCAAAATCCTCCAACATACCCACTTTTCTCTCAACATATCCCTTAAAATCCTCCATGATATCTTGGATAAGATATTCCATCTCCATGATCGTCTCCTTGAAATTAGCCCACATCTTGAAGATGAAATTCGAATTTGAGGCTAGGTGGTGACTTTTGAGCTTGTTAAAGTCTTCAAATACACCTGTAATCATTACCAAACTCACCCAACTTCGAGGTATAATGAAAATATGTTATTTTTCTTAATAATTAACCACAAACTCACTCACAATACTCAAAAATAAATGATTTGGAAAATGGTAATATAAACTCATATATATTAGGGAAGTGGTGGATATTAATGGTTTTATGGAAGGATAAAATAGGAATAAGGTGATAAATGGTACATGAAAGATGAATAAAATGTGGTATTTTTTAGGCTCAAAATCCCCCCCCAACTTGACTGGTTGCATGTCCTCATGCAACTATGCATTGATTCTTTTTAAAAAATTTGGCTTTGTAGTTGGGATTTACATGATGATGGTATGTAACAGTAAATCATTCCATGATTTGAAATGCATGAGTGGCAACAATTTCCTTATGGTTGGTTCTTGTGTGACAACCATAAGTATAACAAATGTTCTTTCTTGTGTTAACAACATTCTTTCGTTTACTTGTATTTTTGCTGCAATACATAAGATTTAAAAGTATACATGCATTAGAAATGATGAACCATCAATGTATATAAGAAATCCTTTTCTTCATATTATGAATCATGCGAATATATATAGCAATGTTTTTTATTCAATGTGTAACAAAGCATAGTTTGGGAAAGACATGTTGGTTAATGGTAAATGAGATGATGAATCTGTAAAGTGGTATTGAATAGCCCTCCCCCCCACCCCAACTTAAGATGTATTAGGTTTATGAAAAGGAAAAAGGGAATGTAGTGAGGGAATTTTCAAAATTCAGTCATTTTCTAGCATTTAAGGAATTACATGGTTAAAGATTAGAAAACAACATACCTCCACTTACCCAAAAATTGATGAACTATGCAATAGGAATGTGGCTGCTGCTGCTGGATCATAGAATGTGAAGTGAAGAAATCTGAATTTCTACTTGGTTGGATGAAGTAAAAGATGAGAGCTAAAAGTAGAACTGTGGTACTCTCGTATGGCTGAAGTATGCTACTATAAGACTGTTGATGGAGTCATGCAAAGTATATAGTCTTCACCTGCTACAAAACCCAATGGTACAATTCTTACCATGCGAATAAATGTGTCGATGTCGATTACCGACCATTGATGGATGCGGTTAACCAATGAGAGGAAATCTCACCATTGATGGATGCGGTTAACCAATGAGAGGAAATCTCACCATTGATGTCAATGAGTGCCAAGGTACCTAAGTACATCGTGCAAAGTGCGAATAAATGAGTTGATGTCGAGCCACTTGCAAGATCTAACGATCAAGGGACATTGATGTATTCCCATGATTTTCAGCGAGAGAACTTTCCATTAAGGCATTCAAGCCTCAAGGTACTAAAAATGAACTATAGTCTCTATCCCAGATAAGGTGCTAAGGTCGATGGATAAATACTTGTTGAAAGGTGGGTCTTAAGGAATCCCACATCAGTCAACACAACTTGTACATAATGAGTGGTAGGACTATAGATAAAAGATCTCATGGTCAAACAATTTTTATGGCAGGGATAACAAAGCAATGTAGTCATGGAAAGGAAGCTGAATGGTTTTATTCATAAGGAAAAAGATAAACTGAAAATGAGGAAAATGTATGAAACTCAAAAAGGTAGACATGCGGGAAGTTATGATGTATAAGGCAAAAAAAGTAGACTCTAACATGGATGATGGATAATCTTGGAAGGAAAAAGGGTAAGTAACCATGACATGGCATAATTGGTTTCTGAAAGGCTTCTTTATGGCAGCAAAATGTCATGACATACATAGTGGAAACTCAACTTCTTGAAGCTTTAACTGGAACATTTTTCTGAAAATTTTCTGCGATTCTAGAAATTACTTCTGCATTCCATTCGTTCGTCTTTAAACCTGCAAAAAGGTTAGAATTTTCCTGTAACAAGCTTGTGAGAGTATTGAAAATATAGAAATTATGTGCTTAACAAAAGTTAAAGAGAATAAATAAAATGCTTTTATACTTGAAAATAGCAACGCTTCCTATCAAAACCTGTGTTTGAGTGACTTGTGAAAGCAAGTTAGCGTAACAAACACAAAATTTGAGAGGATTCCAAGTTCATTTATAATTTATAATTTTATGATTTTATTTGTTACCTAATGCTTTTTATTTATTTATATGTTTTTAGTTTTTAATCATTTTTATTTTTGTAATGTTATCATAACCCTTTTTAATATTATCTTTAAAGTATTTTATATATATTTTAAATTTGATTTATTTACCACACTAACAAATTTGTATATATTTATTTTAATTTGATAAACTTCTATATATATATGTATATGTATATATATAAACTAATTTAAATTTTATTATGTGAAAGTGTTTTTTTTCTAAATTTTTAATTGTTTTGAAATAAAACAAAAAAGAAAGAAATTGAAACAAAAACCAGAATTTTTACATCCTCCTTTTACAAAGATGAATGCGTCCTTATGTAATGATTGTGCAATAGGGAGAGAGGGTCGACCCTTTCATTGGTCGACCCCTCTAAAAGCAGACTATCTTAATGATTTAGAATAGAGAAGAGTATGCAAACAAGCAATTTTTCATGATAAGTTTAGCAGTTTCAATGACCATGCGGATATCCCCCCCAACTGAAGATGCGGTAGGTCCCACTGTGCAAAAAAATTAAAATCAAGAAGGCTTGGCTGCGACAGTAGCTGCCTTCGATTTCAAAGAAGATGAAACAAATTGTGATGTAGACTTTTCATATCAGGCTTCCAGATTGTCAAAATTTCTTTCAATTAGTGGATGATTATCAATTTGATGAGATCGTGATGGTATTCATTCATTAATATAGGTGGCAACAGACAAGGAAAATTCAATGCTAGTTGTTTAATCTTCCAACTATTGCTTTTCTTATATTTTGACAGTCAAGAAGCAAAAACTAACTTATTTAAAATATGTATATCACCATATATACTTACATCATATATTTACTATCATAGTGAAAACCTAAATGGACGTGCTCTTTATGACTAATTGAGAGTACTCTATATCTCGTCGAGAGCAGAGAAGTACCATCACTCATCTTTATTTCGTTTTCTTTTTATTTTCTATTTGCACTTGCATCAAAAATTGAAAATGTAAATAATAAACCTAAGGAGAGAAAAATCATGTTTTCCTTAAGCCCAATAAAGCTACAAATGAAACCAGTAGACAAATGTACTTCAATGCACAAGTATTTAATGGCAATAATTGGTAAAGAAAAATGAATAATGATACTAAGGAACATTGGAATTTTGCCTCTCATCATAGGTAGGTATTACTTTGCATGTGTTTTTTAATTGTTTTGTAATTAGAATAAAAACAAAAAGAAATTCTTAACTAACCTATGTGTGCAAAACAACATTAATAATAAACCATATATTAAAAAATAACTTTCTGTTATTTTATTATTTATTTATATATTTTCAATTTTATAAAATCTTATTATCTTTTATTTTTATTTTTTATTAAAACCTTTCACAACAAACTAATGTTTTTTTGAAATATCTTTTATTATTATTATTTTAAAGTTTTGTTTTATATATATATATAATTTTTTTTAATTAATATATATATATAAACTAATTTAAGTTTTATTTAACAAAAATTAAAATTTTTGTTGTTTATATGTATATATATACAACAAACATGACTCGAGTATTATTCCCAATGTTTGGTATATATTTGCCAATATAATGATATATTACAATGATTATATATTTTTTTGAGAATTTATTCAACCTAAATAGAAATGAAAATAAATACTTATTACATCATTATATTTAATATATTAGAAAATAGAAACTAATAAGGAACGGAACCTATAAAGAAACATTTTGTTCCATTATTTATTTTTTTACAGTCGAATACTTTAGCTTGCGGTAGAAGTTTGAAAAGTAGCTCCTTCAAGAAATCAAAAAACATTTTGTTTTTATAATTGGTTTAAATAGAAATATATAGATTTTTAAATAAACTCTTCTAAAAAAATCATATATGCTTGCATCAACTGTGACCTTGTGATGAGTTATGAGAACATTCATAAATTCTTATTTTATTTTAAAGAGATGCTTCCCCGACTGTTAGTGAAACCTACTCTGTTCAATATGGAAAACTTCGTTTAAAGATAAAAATTCAAAGCAAATCCATTGTCGATCATAACTCTGGTTTAAAAAAATATTTGCAGTTTATTTTGCCAATATCATCCTCACAAATTCCTCATAGTTGACTGCGATTTGGTCATTGCCACCAGTTGTGTTTTTTATGCATCCAAAACCCAGGAAATAATTAAATAAGAGGCATTGAATGTATCATAGACTCGGTTGAAAAATAATAGATATAAGGCTTGGATTATTATCCCTTAAATAAATAGTAACCTACAATTTCTAATTTCCCCTCAACTATTGCTCGTGGCAAACAACGAGAAAGGTGCTTTACTAGTGTGTCCTTTTAGGTAAAGATCAACTTAGGTTCTTGTCTTCTATAATTTTAATTTTAACATGAATAAGAGGGAGAATCTGTGGCTCGAAACCACAATACATAAGTGTGAATGATAATGGTGTAAACCTGCCAAAAATATGGTAATTAAACCCCAACACTATAATGGAGAGATCAACATCATCGGGAATGTACATCCATCAATCAGGCATTGAAAATATTGCATCCAACCGCTTAATTTAGATTATGCTTCCCGTTACCAAGGAAATAACTTTGGGCACTTCTGGTATGGCTTTGAACGACACATAGCGCGTGTGAGCCACCATTATTGGGGTGAAGCTATAAAAAATAAAAACTGAAAAAAATAAATAAATATCATTCGGCAGTCTTGGGGCTAGGCTTTTGTGATTCAATATCTGTTTGATTTCAAAGTTACCAGCTCAAAAACTCATGAGATTTGTATCCATGGAGTCTATTTTTCTAATGGGTAGGCTATTCCATCATTTTGCAGAGCTTAGCAGACAACTTTTAAGTAGAACAACAATATTACCTTGCATAGTGTGAAAACCGTGAGTCTCCCATCCTGCAACCCTGCCATGCGTGGTGGAATCCATTGAGATCAAAACAGTTCATTCACCTTTTCCGTTTACATATACCTAAGATTTCCCTTAAAAATATGGAATTATTCCATTATATGTTATTGCGACACATTTACTGAACTTTTACGCTGCTCGGCGTCGATTTCCAGCTTCTCCTTATTTCTCATCTAAGTTGACTGCTTAAACTCAACACAGTAACATGCTAAACCAGAAACTGAGCTCCAAATATTAAAATACAAATGAAGACATCATTCCATCAACTGTATTGATGCACCATCGCCCTGTCTTATCTCTATTGTTCACTTTGGGGCAGAGCTTAGCATATCATGAATACGCTTTCTCTAAGATGATTTGCAGTTTTATTAAACTAGGTCCGATTGATTGATGTGGAAGGGAGAGGTTTGCTCGTTTCAGTTTCCAACTATAGAGAGAAAGAGGGGTGTAAAACTAGCCATATTATATGGGATTTTCCCTTTACCGTTGTGTTTACGATTTATGATGCGCCGATCGACTCTAGGCAGAGGAAATGGAAAGATCAATCATTAAATTTGTGGATACACATGGAAAATTTGGTTGGTAAGTCATTTTCTTCAATGATCCACAGTCTCATAATTACTGGTAGTCTATTCGTTAGATTGAATGAGTTATTGAATTCAACTAAAATAGAACTAGCTGTTAACCATCCAAAATGGAAATGTAAAGGATCTCAAAACCACGGCAAGAGGACAAGCACGATATCCTTATCTTCACGTTAAGCGCATAAATTGGTTCCATACACCATGATTTGTTGAACTATTAATTGGCTGCATTTAAGGATTTTAATGTGTTAGTTGCGGTTAAGGAGGTAGGCGTTTACTTCCAATCCTAACAACTTCAACCAATTCAACGTGAATTACGATCATATGGTTACGAGGATGGATTAGATAATCATCAATTGGGAGTTTTTATGACAGCAAGTGTGTTCATCAAAATTTCAATCATTGGTCAATCATCTAAAACCCTCCATGAGTAGGATCTCCTCTATCAGGTGGAGAAAGAAAACATATATCCTACAAAGGCGCTATCACCCCGAATCAGTAAGATCAATTCACTTCAAATCATCTCAGAGGAATCCAAGGGCCAGTTTTGCAAAAATTCAATATTTCATTTTCAGTTTTGATTTTTAATTCTTTTCATCGATTTTGCAGGTATGAAGTTGGGCTCGAAGAAAAATACATGCATGCGCCATTCTATGCATCAACAAATAGTGGGTGGCAATATATGGGGAACAATTTTGTAGACTCACACATCCAAGAAATCTCATTTGTTTCGATTGCAAGTTTTACTCCAGGTTTAGCATGCAAAAAGTGGAACAAGTGAAAAGATGGGAATGTACAGGAAGGGTTTCNAAAATTATTATCTAAATATTTTAATTTTAATGTTTAATATTTTAATTTTAAAATGTTTTAATGTTTATAGATCTATTTTTACAATTTTTTTTAGACAAACTAAAACTAACATTTAAAATGAATAAACATTGTTTTCTTATGCTATTCCTAGTAAAAGATTTAAAAAGTACTTTTAGATTTAAAAGATTAAAATCTAAATAATTTTTAATGCAAACTAGTATATATATTTATTTGTTTGTTTATTATTATTTCTTGTTTATTAATTTATTTATTTTATTTTTTAATTGTTCATAGATTTTAAAAGAAACCAATTTCTAATGCATTTTTTATTCCTAGAATGACTAGAAAGTTTATTAAAAAAATGAAAGTTCAGAATGTTGTTTTTTTTTATTAATATTTTTAGATTTAAAATTAATTTCTAATTCTTAATAAAATTAAAAACAGAATAGTAATTAAGACAAAAATGAAAATTTTAGAAAATAAAAACATTAAAGTAGATTAAAGCATCCTACATGTTAATTTTAAATTGGAAATAAAACTTAAAACCTACCTACTTTACTTTAATTAAAAATTAAAGATTATTTACATAAAATGAAATTTCCAATGTAGCCATCTATCTAACAAAAGTAAACCAAGATTAACATTTAAATTTGAAAAACTAAATCTAGAAGATACAATGATATGAAAAATTAAATGTTGAAAATGTGAATTAATAAAAATAGAAGCAAAAACAAAATCGATCTAACCTAATACTTACTTGGAACCATTGTTTGATGCAGTTTCCATTTGTAGGATATTCTTCATGATTTTGATCACCCAAAATCCCTTCTTCATCCTTCTCGATTTTCTTCTCACATAATTTCTCCTCATATGATGTGCATAATTCTTCAAATGTCGATTCTTCTTTTACTTCAGGTGGAGTAGTAAATCTTTTAGCTACTATTAAGATCGTCTCTTTTTGAGAAGAGGAGATCCCTGAATCTGCTAGGATCTGGGTGAGCTTCTCTAGGCTTATGCTCATCATAAAATTATTTTACTGAGATCAAATCAAATGCTAAAAAGAAAAATGAAAAAAATGAGTACATGACAAATGAAAAAAACAGTATGAAATGGGTTAGCACAAAACGAGTGCAAAAACAGAAATAAAAAGTGCACAAAAATTTGTACAAAACAAAAATGAACAGATACAAAGTTAAAAGCAAGTTAGTATGAAATAAAGGCTAGCCCAAAAATGAAAGCAATCCAAAATTTACACTACAAGACTGTAAAAGAAAACTTTCATAAAAACAAACTCGCATTTGCAGAAAATGAAAGAACACTCTTGCAAGAAAAGTAAATACTTTACAGAAAAGTAAACACACTTGCGGAAACAACAAGGATTTGGGGTGACCCACTAAAGTGGATGTGTCTGGCTGTTACACCATCGAAATTTTGGAAATTTCGTAGTGAAGTTGTCCTTGCGTCTTACTGGTTCCCCTCCCCCTTTCTACGTAAAAAAACGAACTATCTAGCTATCTAAACTCCGATCTCTTTTAGCACCTCCCTGGAAACGGCGCCAAAATGTTGGTGAAAAATATTAAACAAATTATGACATATATCCAATGATTTAATTGTCAACCTGGAGAGAGCGTAAACTTGTGAGGTAGAGACAAAATATATGCAAGAGCAGAGTATTGCTAACTTAATCTAATATTCTAGGTGACTGAAATTAAAAATACATGCGACTGCAACTGAATTAAACTTGCATAAGCAGGAAATGACATGAAAACAAATCTAATCTAGAAAAGCAGGAAATTGCATGAAATAAATATAATCTAAGGAAGCATAATATTGGATGAAATAAACCGATATAAAACAATCAACATTAACTTGTGAGCTCACATAAAATCAGCACAACTAATTCATAACCAAGACATCAAAATATGAAGAGATCAAACTATCTATTATAAAATATGAAATATATTACAACAGGATCAAATCTATGACTATCTCAAAAGATGAACCAGTTCTCTATTTCTCTATATCTATAGAGAGGCCTCTCCTTCAAAATGAGGAGAGAGCACTCCTATTTATACATGAATTCAAGATAACTAATCATAATTCCAGATCCACTATTCTCTCAACTTATCTCTCAAAATCCTCCAACATACCCACTTTTCTCTCAACTTATCCCTTAAAATCCTCCATGATATCTTGGATAAGATATTCCATCTCCATGGTTTTCTCCTTGAAATTAGCCCACATCTTGAATATGAAATTCGAATTTGAGGCTAGGTGGTGACTTTTGAGCTTGTTAAAGTCTTCAAATACACCTACAATCATTACCAAACTCACCCAACTTTGAGGTATAATGAAAATATGTTATTTTTCTTAATAATTAACCACAAATTCACTCAAAATACTCAAAACTAAATGATTTGGAAAATGGTAATATAAACTCGTATATATTAGGGAAGTGGTGGATATTAAAGGTTTTATGGAAGGATAAAATAGGAATAAGGTGATAAATGGTACATGAAATATGAATAAAATGTAGTATTTTTAAGGCTCAACATAGTGTTATTTGCATTGAAATTGACAGGTGCTATGTAGCTTGAGAGAAATATTTGCAGTCTTCCAACCAAAGCAATTATGAGTTCTCAAACTCCTGAACCACGAATCCTCACAACTTCCAATTACCTTGAATGGAGGATTGATATGCAGCTGGCCTTGCTCGAGCAGGCTACCATAGGATCATACATGGATGGTGTTGTACCTAAATCTCATCATCAGCATGTCATGAGATCCAAAACTTTAGTCTTTCCCTCAATCCCAAATTGTGAAGTAAGAACATTGGTCCAGACATCAAATTTGTATATGAAAATCCAGTACCGCTTCTACCCGTTAGTCAAAAAGCGGTACCTTCTTCAGCACCGCCTGTAATATGTTGGAAGTAAGTGGTGGCAACACCTTTACCCTTTAAGCAATGCGTGGTTCTACCTAAAACTGCTCTGTCATAGTGAACAAGAAGCAGTGCCCTTGGTAAAAAGTGAAAAAGAGAGGTTCTCACGAAGCTTCTCGAAAGAAGGCTTCGTGGCACCCTTATCCCTGATCACTAGGGTTAGTTGGGCTTGATATCCATCCTTGTAGGATCTCCTAGACACCTCACCCACCAATTTATCAACCATCCCTATCCATTCCAAGCCTATAAAAGTAGACTCAATCTCCATGGTTAATGAGAGAGTAAGGTTATGCTGTTGCTTTGGATATTCTGGTCTAAGTCATTCAAGAGAGATTGAGGGAGCAAGTTAGAGCTATTGGGGACAAGATGTTTGTTTTATGAAAGAGCATATCAACACTAAGGAATAGGTTGTATACTATGTCTTCATTTTATTAATGTAAAGTTGGTTCCTTTCCCATATAATTGTTATGTTATAATCTTGCATGTTATTGTCAAATTCCTTAGTCACTGACATAGATCTATAGATGATTTTCTGGTATCTTTGATCTCTCATGTGTTTGATGTGTTTATGAAGGCATTTCCTTGGAGACATTTCGTCATAAGAGAAGAGCCACATCACTCCATCAAAGATTGAATTCCAGGTTTTTATAGCTTCTAGGGAAAGTCTTCCAACATTATCGTGAACTATTTGTTCTAGATCTAAACCATTCAGACCAGAGGAACAACTTATGTCCACAGAAGGTGCAAAATTCCTAGCAACAAATCTGGTGACTCTGCTGGGGAAGAGCTTCAGCTGATTTGATCTTCCTTGGTATTTTCAAAACACTTGTCTAAAATCCAAGCTCTCGTTCTTTATCAGTTCAATTAGATCCACTAGCTAATCTAGTGGTTATTGGTTTGGTATCTTCGGATCTATTCAGATCTAAGTTTTTTGACCTTCTGTGCTCTTAATTACTGTTAATTCATGATTTACATGCTAGCTTCACAGTGATTTAACTTTTCTTTTTCACCATAAATTTGTTTTTTTACATCTACAGGGAACCACGCATGCGCAATGGGAAATAAGTGGTGCCACTGCCTGAACTCAGTTAGCAAGAAACAGTGCCACGTCCTGTGATAAAAAATCAAGAAGTGGTGCTTGTGTAGAACCGCTTTGTCAGTGACCCTCTTGAAGCGGTGTCAGGTAGGTCTTTTCACACCTTTGTCATTTAAAAACTTGGTTGTTGTCTTTTGATTTCTGAGTGTTTTTTGGCTTACTTTTTTACGAAAATGAAGTGTAGTTTTGAAAAACAATTCTCCCTCACAGTCGGGAGGGGCCAAGAATTGTATATTCTGCAGTCACTTTGATTGTTATATTCTTTCTACATTCAAAAAAGAGTTTATGTTTCTTGCATTGGATTTTGCAGTCTTTTCTTTTGCTTGAAACCTCTTGCTATTTTCTGTAGATATTATTCGTTAGAATTGGAAATTATACATTTCATTTTCATGGGTATGTTTTGGTTTGTTTTGGACTTGGAATGTGTGAGTGATCCATGTTGTTTTGAGTCTTTCTTTTCTTGGGGTGATTTTTGTTTCCTTTTTCATGCTGAGTTTTTCATTGCTTGGTAGGAGAGATTGGTTCTTCCTTTCCTTGTCTATTCCAAAGAGAAGTTTTAGTTTTCTCTCTCCTTTTCTTTATTCGCAAGCATGTTGAATGATTTTCTTCTTGTTTTGTGCTTGATTATTTGAAGTTCCGTATCTTACTTTCATTAAGAAGAAGTATCTATTTTCGACTTTGCATGCATTAGAGTTAGATTTGTTTGGAAATGTTAGTGAAATCGTCTTTCCATTAAGTTTCTATGCATCTTTTTCAAGCATGAAAAGATATGAAACATTTATGGTTTATTTATATTAGATGTTCTCTAGATCTCTTTTTTAATTCCTTTAAATATTGTTTGGGGTGCATTGATATTTTACTTTTCATTTGAAAAGATAGAATTGAATTTTCATTTGGGTGTGCATTTTGGAAAGAAAAGTAAACCTCTCTCCCTATTTTAGGTAGAATTTCATTGAAGAGAAAAACTTACATTATCATATAGATCAGTGTGCATCTTCTTTAATTTCAATTTTTCACTCCATGATTCCACCTAACCGCAAAAGATAAAATGAACGGTAGTACTAGGTTAAAAAATTTAGCAATTTGAGTGTTATGTTAGTGACGCGTTCCAGCGTCGGTAAGCATGGCAGTTGTCGTTATTTTTTAGCACTGTATCCAAGGGGCTTGTAGTTCTTCCACGTACATTTGGTATATCGAATGACCTTTCATGTACCCTTGAGGTATATAGAAAGGTACTTCATGTACTTGGTAGTACAACAGAAGGCTCCTGTTGAACGGTTGTGCATTAGACAACACTACTACGGATTTGAGCTCCCATGTACCTAGTGTATATTGAGAGACCCTTTTAGGAATCCTCAAACCATCTAATTTATCCTTTTGTCCTATCCTGTGAGGTTCCTCACTCTTATCCACTCTTTTCACACGTTTTCTTATTGCTTTTATTTTGAGTAGTGCTTGATTGTGTGTGGTAGTTAGGGGGTTTTTAGAGAGTTTAGAGATGGCATCCCCATCTGGGAGTACCAATCAAGAAGTCCCTTTCCAAGGTGTACTTTTTGTATTCCCTCCAAGTGAAGGTATTGGTCCTCCCTTTATTGCCACTCTAAATCTTCTTGGGTTAACTATAGGATTACCAGTCTGGTTGTTTAATACGATAATTCCCATCACACCTAATGTCTCAAATTCCACCTCTCCTCCAAGAGAGGATATACCTCAATCTAATCCTACTCCTTCTTTGTCGGTTGTGGCTTTTTCCCTTTCTTCTCCTTCTCTTGACCAAAGATCTACGATTAGTAGTCAGCTGGATAAGAAGAAGAAGAAAGGGAAGGGTAAGAAGAAGAAGGATAAGAAAGAGAAAAAGAAACAACCATCTGATCTTGATGGTGATCATTCTAAGAGAATGCTTGGGAAACCCAAGTTCCCTTGTAAGCTTTGCAAGGGGGGCCACCTTCTTAATGAGTGTCCTAGTCTCTCTCGTGTACAAGAAGAGTGGTCTAAAAATTCCAAACCATATGTGTCATCAACCTCTAATCATCATGTTGATCATACTTCCTCAACCAGTGACTCTGTGGTTAAGATTCAGAGGGGTAAAGTCAAAAATCCTTGC
Source organism: Pseudotsuga menziesii (assembly GCA_001517045.1). Classification (NCBI taxonomy): domain Eukaryota; kingdom Viridiplantae; phylum Streptophyta; class Pinopsida; order Pinales; family Pinaceae; genus Pseudotsuga; species Pseudotsuga menziesii. The sequence goes on along the minus strand of LPNX010148075.1, from coordinate 940,668 downwards.
TTGTTATGTAAGGACATGCACTTTACTTACCTTTGTCCTTTCATGGATGAAGCTTCTAAGTGGTTGGAAGATATTACTGTTTCTCACCAATGGCTTCCAACTAGATATCGTAAGTTGTCACTTGATATCCCATTTGTTGATAAAGTGGTCGATCTAGTTCTAACCTCGGTCAATACCACTCTTCCTTCCAAGAGTGAATTCCAAGTGGTCAATTCAGATTCATTCGTGGTTGATCCCACTCTTCCTTTCAAGAGTGAAGTGGTCAAGTTGATGTCATTTTTACCCGATCCCATTCTTTTATCGAAGAGCGTTTCAACAAAGGCTGTCACCGTGATCCAATCTTTGCCTCCCCCTACTCTTCCTGATGAGAGTGGAGGTCAAACTGCTTAAGTTTTCATGATTCATTCTGATTGTTCTCGACAAGAGGAAATTTTGTCTCTTTCGACAGAACCCTCTCCAAGTAATGAGGTTATTTCCTTTGACTGGAGTAACCTAACAGAGTCTAGTCTTCATTCGAGTGTTCCTTTCTAGATAGTTGTGAACGATACCGCTAGGAGGATGCTTCAAACTATTGTTAATGAAGGGGCTTATGTTAGCATTCTATCCTCAACTGCTTGGCAAGATTTAGGTTCTCCTCAGCTTGTGCCAACCACCGATCAGATACTCGATTTTAATCAAAATACCTACTGCACCTTTAGGGATCCTTCCTCATTTTCCTATTACTTTAGGAGGGAAAACTGTCTGTATTGATGTTATGGTGGTCTAAGGTACTTTAGATTTCAATTTTCTCCTTGGACATGATTATGTTTGCGCCATGAAGGATGTAGTGTCCACACTCTTTAGAGTTATGGATTTTCCCCATGATGAGAAGATTGTGATCATTGATCAACTTTCCTTTGTTACACTTGACCATCACATACTTCCTAGTAACCAGACTACCCTAAATGTTTTGCATGTTCTTGTGATTCTTCCCCTTCTTCTAGTTAGATTCTTCCCATCATAGGTAAAATGGGGGGCATGGTTCCATCCTATGGACATCATACTGGAATTAAGTCGTCAGCTTTTATGTATTGGGGGCAGCTTACCAACCTCTGGATATCATGTTGGGTAGGAACAGTTTTTTGAGCATAGTTTATATTCTGTTTCAAGTTTGTTAAAAAATGAAATAGGTTGTTTCAAGCAAAGTTTACCCTTTTGGTTTCAAGCTTGCATAAAAATGAAACCATGTCTGAGAGAATAGTTCTTCTACTGTGTCAATATCATTAAAAAATGAAACAACACCTGACCATCATGTCAGGTTTTGACCATCATGTCAATTTTCTCCAAGCATAGTTACCTTCTATTTCAGGCTTGTGTAAAAATGAAACAGGTGGCTTGAAGCACAGTTTACTCCTAGTTTCAGGCTCGTTAAAAAATAAAACCACTCCCCAAGAATAATTTACCTTTTGGTTTCAAGCTTGCATAAAAATGAAACCATTCCTGAGCATAGCTCATTTTCCATTTCAATCTCATTAAAAAATGAAGTAGGTTTCCTTTAAGCAAAGTTTACCTTTTGGTTTCAAGCTTGCATAAAAATGAAACCATGTTTCAAGCATAGTTATTTTTCTGTTTCAAGCTTGTTTAAAAATGATGCAGGTCATTTTGAGCATAGTTCTTTTTCTGTTACAAGCTCGTTAAAAAATGAAACAGATACCCTGAGCATTATTTCAGTTGATCTTCGAGCTCGTTAAAAACAGTAAGATGGTGTTGAACTTACTTTTCATTTTTCGTGCTCTGGTTAAAACATGAAAAGTGGTTTGAGCTTCCTTTATCGCTTTTTCATGGTATGGATTCAAACATGAAAAAGGTTAATAGAGTACCCTTTAATCTATTTTCGGACTCTTAAAATATGGAAAGATTTTCGAGTGAAATTTTCTTCTTCACGCTCGTAAAAGGACCTGAAGAGTCATCCACCTAGTGATAGTTTACCCCTTTTTCGGACTAGGGGGCACTAATTACAAAAAAGGTATACTCCAGCCAATCATGACTGGAAGAGTTATCTAAAGTATTATTTTATACTTTTTCAGGCCCTAGAGACTAAATTGTACAAAAAAGGACCCCTTCAGAGTCTTCTTTAGTTTGTTCAGACTCTCTAATCATGAACTACACCGAGTTTTCTTTAATTTGACTCGTTAAATTAAACATTGAAAGACCCCTTTTTAGGAATGAACTCCTCCTTTCTCAAGTTCATAAAACATATGAGTTTGGACTTGTCCAAACAACGAGCTAAAACAAGTGTTTGTTACCCTCTTTGAACTCGTAAAAATGAAAAGAGGTACTCATCAATCATGATCGGGAAATTAAGGGAAGGGAATCAATCCGTTTTGTAAATAAAATAGCATTTTGTCGTCACCTTTGAACATGGCACTTGTCTATATTTCGTTCAGTCAATTGGGTAAATCATCTTGTCTCTGAGTCAATCAACTTTCATGAGTCATGTCACTCCTTTGAGTCTTTTAAAGAATGCATTGTCTAATGTCGTATTGTGTTCCGCCTCGTCGAGTCAATGTTGCCAAGTATTTTGTCGTGCCACCTGATGTTCAAAGGGAAGTTATAATTTTACCTCTGAATTTAAAACAACCTTTGTGTCAGTACTTTTGAGTCAATCCAATGGTTACATTATCTACAACATTCCAAAACTTTGTTATGAGTTTCGTGTTGTCGAAGTGGGATTCATCATGGCCCTCCTTCGATGAGACTATTCCTATCGACATTAGCTCATCATCTAGGAATTAGTCTTAGAAACAAGCTTAGTACCTTGAGATCTATATGCCTCAATGACATATTCTCTCACTCTCGACATAGGGTCACATCATTGAACTTTGATCAAGAGATTCAACCAAGTGTTCGACATCAAAACATCTATTCACACTTAGTAGATTGTACTAGAGTACCTTGGGAATCATTGTCATTAATGATGATCTCCCTCGCACTTGTTAACGGTTCACATCATTGACTGATAATCAAGTGGTTTCTACTATGTTCGACTTCAGATCATTGTAATCACATGGATAGATCATACTTTGTGGAAGACGAGGTGAAGACCTTGGGTGTCTATTGGAAAAGCACTAATAGATTTCTCCTTAGGTTGTGATGGAGTATATTGTATGAAGTACAAGCATGGATCCACATTTGTATGGTCATGGCTATGCTCAAATTTGCATATGTATGACATAGATCTACATTGTATTTCTGGTAGCTGTGTCCAAGTTTGAGTCCTCTATCACATGGATCTACGTTGTATTCTAGTAGCCATGTTTGTTTATCTCTCTCATGGATCTTCCTTGTATTGGTTTGCAGCCATGATGAACACGCATTTACTCATGAGTCAAAAGTATTGATGTATTGCAGATGCCTAGTTGATGATCTTTGATCAAGATGATTCTTGCCTCAAAGTGATAACTTGTTCTTTCAAATCTCTCACCTATTGTATCCCTCTAGCCTCATGATTTGGGGGGCATTCTGTTATACCTAAATCTCTTCATCAGCATGTGATGAGATCCCAAACTTCAATGTTTCCCTTAATCCCAAATTTTGAAGTAAGAACATTGGTCCAGACATCAAATTCGTATATGAAAATCTAGCACTGCTTCTACCCATTAGTCAAAAATAGGTACCTTCTTCAGCACCTCCTGTAATATGTTGGCAGTAAGTAGTGGCACTGCCTTTACCCTTTAAGCAATGTGCAGTTCTACCTAAAACTACTCTGTCATGGTGAACAAGAAGTGGTGCCCTTGGTAAAAAGTGAAAAAGAGAGGTTCTCATGAGGCTTCTCGAAAGAAGGCTTCGTGGCACCCTTATCCCTGATCACTAGGGTCAATTAGGCTCAAGATCCATCCTTGTAGGATCTCCTATCCACCTCACCCACCAATTTCTGAACCATCCCTATCCATTCCAATCCTATAAAAGAAGGCTCAATCTCCATGGTTGAGGAGAGAGTAAGGTTATGTTGTTGCTTTGATATTCTGGCCTAAGTCTTTCAAGAGATATTGAGGGAGCAAGTTGGAGTTGTTGGGGACAAGATGTCGGTTTTGTGAAAGAGCATATCAACACTAAGGCATAGGTTTATTAATGTAAAGTTGATTCCTTTCCCATATACTTGTTATGTTATAATCTTGCATGTTATTGTCAGATTCCTTAGTCACTGACATAGATCTATAGATGATGTTCTGGTATCTTTGATCTCTTGTGTGTTTGATGCGTTTATGCAAGTATTTCCTTGGAGACCTTTTTTCATAAGAGAAGAGCCACATCACTCCATCAAAGATTGCATTCCAGGTGTTTATAGCTTCTAGGGAAAGTATTCCAATTTTATCGTGAACTATTTGTTCTGGATCTGAATCATCCAGACTAGAGGAACAACTTCTATCTGCAAAAGGTGCAAAATTCCTAGCAACAGATGGGAGGTTGAGCCTCATCATCCAATAGAGTGGAACAAGTTATGAAACCATTGTGATGAAACATTCAGGTACTTATGTACTTATATTTCTAGAGATCTCCTCTCTCATCTAGAAGGATTGAGGACTCCCAGAGAATCCCGGGAGAAGCTTGATAGCTTGTTTAATAAACAAGATGAGCTTCGGGGACACATTTTGGAGAATGAGTTGGTATCTTTACATCCCAGCAATTTCGAGACTATTGAGCAATTATTCTCCAAATTCAAGTCTATAGTGCTACAATGCAGACAGTGTGGGATAGAGTGGAAGGATGAGCATAATGCCCTTTCCATACTCAGGAAACCAGACCCTGAGTACTTTGTGTTAGGATTATTAATCCTCCCTTGTCCAAATTTGGTCATATGTCTAAATTGGGAGTCATGTCTAAATCGGGAGTCCATCCAGTCTATTTATAGTCATTATCACCATTGTGTCAACTTGACCTAATTGGGGCACATGTTTCAGTTACTAAAGTGTGGGGAACACTAATTGAGGCTCACTGCCACTAATTGCACTTGATTGCATTAGTTTAGTAGCCTCCTAGACCAATCCCTACAATTTAGGAAGCCACTAGGAGTGCCGAAACCAACCAAGGTCAATTCACTTTAGTTAATGACTAGTCAAGCTAAGTTAGGAGTCAGTTACATTCAGTTCTAGTCCTCTACATTCATTTAATGCTAGGTTTACTTGAATGGACACATGCGGGGCACATTTCTCACCTACCACTGTCAGTTAACCTTAGTCAACATTGAATGTAACACTTTAGTTGTGTTTTAGAGATCCGATGAACTCCGGTTATGGTTTAGACAAGGTCAGTTAACCACTGAGTCCTCCGATAGTGATTTAGACAAGGTCTTGTTTACCTACAGTCAAGTAGAGTCTAATCAATTCGAACTTCCTCATGTGGATTCGAATTGCTTGTGGCTATTAAAGCCATTTTACTTCATTGTAATTATCTATCTGAATTACTTTTTGATTAATGAAAGCATTCACAGCTGCAAGCCTTTTGCACTGTTTCATTCTTCAATTGCTGAGTAAATTGTGAGATCTTCTTTATGAGTTGTGTATTTGTCTACAGATCTATATGCTCAAATTTATATGGTATTAGAGCCTCAGCAGACAAGGCACTTCTCCTCCTCATATCTCCTACTGGATCATTTTTTGAGCAAAATTGCTCCTTCCAGCACTGCACCAGAAGTGGAGAATTTACCACTTAATACCCCAAGCAAAGAAATTGTTGATCAAGCTTGATTGATTAACTAAGCTGGGTGTGAAGAAAATTCCAAAAGTGCAGGTTGTCCGACCTTATGGTGCTTTTTTGTTTTGTTTTGCAGGTACAACTTTGAAATGATTTCATCTCTGATGAGACAAGGTCTCTGTCGACTCTGGACAAGATTGAACAGAACCTTTGGAATGATTTATGAGGATCATAATAGCACTTTGGAGATAACATCCAGCACCATAAGAATCCTTGATCCAAAAATCTTGACCTCCACTCTCTCTGATGAAGTTGTTCAAGATAAAGAAGAAGCAGAAACTTCTACACAGTCAATTCGAATTGAAGACAATCTCCATGCGGTGACTCCTTCTCCTGATGCTCCGGAAGTTCATGAGATATCTAATATCTCATATTCTCATATTGCTGAAATATAAGAAGACATTCTAATCTCTGATATTGAAGAAAAATTCTACTGCACTTCCATGCAAACATTCACCGGTGATTTTCCTTTAAATTCTGTGCAAAATTTACCAGTAATTGCTTCCGAAAGTGAAGAGAAATTTGATTTTTCTCCCTCTAATGTTGCTTCTGGTGTGAAAATATGTGATTCCTTGGATATTTTGGAAGAAATATCAGATTAATAGAGTGATCCATTCGCTCCCCATGATCTATATTTTCCATCAAATTCCTGCAGGATTGCATGCACCAAAATTCAGAATTTTGAAGAAGAAGAAAGCTGTGCATCCACCGTCTCGGTTAACCATTTATTTGAATCTGATATTAACCTTATTGGATATGATATGATATTATTTAGATATTATCTGATATTTCTTGGTTTAATATATAAAATTCATAATCTTTCAGTACCGCTTGTAGCTGTTCTCACCAACGGTGTGAAGAAACAAGTACCTCAAGTCTCCTACAAAACTGCTGCTGGGGATTTGATTCCATTTAATAGTTTTGGATCTGTTTTGAACCTATTTAGATATTATTTACTTTCTGATCTGATATTATTTTTTTCATATTTTAAAATCCAAAATCCTTCAGTCATGCTTGTAGCTGCTCTCACCAATTCCGGTGTGAAAAATCAAGTACCGCACTTTCTCTTCAAAACTGTTGATGGGTATTTGGTGTTAGTTGCCTCATATGAGGTTGATGATATTTTATTATGTGATTCATTATCTATTTCAGAATATATATCAGACTATGGATCTCAATCATTCACTCTCAACAGTCCCAGTGCTTCTTTACCATTGATCACATGCTCATCTCCTCACAGAACTAGTAAAGAGGAAGATTTTCTGCATCCTCCTGGACACCTGCTCCTAACACTTGGGGCTGTTATTACCAATAATGGTTTTCTGTTCATGGCTACAAAATATCATTTTATTGAGTGTTCCTCACATTCTCTGAATTCTCAAGAACCTTTTCTCATTTTTCAGTTGACTTCAGTTGCTCTACATGGGTCCAGTCTTCATCCGGCAGCTGTCTATATTTCTGATTTAGTTGAGCATATCATTCTTCTTCCAAAGAGAAAGATTCCTCCAGACATAATGATGGAGAGGTTCACATTCCAGGCCCCAGGATACCTGTGCACAGAAGAACTAGATTGATCCTGATTCTACCTGCTTAATTAGAGGGGGGGATTTTTTCCCATGTGGTTTTTTTCCCCAGCACCTTGTTTTTGAGCAGTTACTTTACTTTACTTGATGTAATGGGTGACCTATGGTCTTATTTACCAGGGCACATAGTTTTTCCAAGTTAGCATTCAGGGGGGGTGTTAGGATTATTAATCCTCCCTTGTCCAAATTTGGTCATATGTCTAAATTGGGAGTCATGTCTAAATCGGGAGTCCATCCAGTCTATTTATAGTCATTAGCACCATTGTGTCAACTTGACCTAGTTGGGGCACATGTTTCAATTACTAAAGTGTGGGGAACACTAATTGAGGCTCAATGCCACTAATTGCACTTGATTGCATTAGTTTAGGAGCCTCCTAGACCAATCCCTACAATTTAGGAAGCCACTGGGAGTGCCGAAACCAACCAAGGTCAGTTCACTTTAGTAAATGACTAGTCAAGCTAAGTTAGGAGTCAGTTACATTCAGTTCTAGTCCTCTACATTCAGTTAGCGCTAGTTTTACTTGACTGAACACATGTGGGGCGCATTTCTCACCTACCACTGTCAGTTAACCTTAGTCAACACTGAATGTAACACTTTAGTTGTGTTTTAGAGCTCCGATGAACTCCAGTTATGGTTTAGACAAGGTCAATTAACCATTGAGTCCTCCGATAGTGATTTAGACAAGGTCTTGTTTATCTACAGTCAAGTAGAGTCTAATAAATTCGAACTTCCTCATGTGGATTCGAATTGCTTGTGGATATTAAAGCCATTTTACTTCATTGTAATTATCTATCTAATTACTCTTTGATTAATGAAAAGCATTCACAGCTGCAAGCCATTTTTGCACTGTTTCATTCTTCAATAACTGAGTAAATTGTGTGATCTATCATGTGAGTTGTGTGTTTGTCCACAGATCTATGTGCTCAATTTAATACTTTGTCTATGTCTCTATGTTTCATTCCAATAGGGAAATATTTCCTGATTGGAAACTCCCTTCTTTATATTCATTTTTCGAGTCCTTATTCAAGGAACAAGACAAATTGATTCGAATGGAATTCATCCAGACTTGGTTACTGACTCTTCCAAAGTGCAAGAAAAGGGTAAATCAAAGAATAAGGATCCAAAGGCAGCTGATTTGAAGCCTAAACAAAATCAACAAGCTTCCAAAAGGGCCTACGGCTCTAAGAAGAAGAAATTTGGGAAAACATTATGCCCCTACTGTGAAAAAGGGTATCACCTTGAAGATCATTGTATGAGGAAGGAACTTGATGAAATGTATTCTCTTCTCAATCAACATAACATTCAAAGAGAAAAATAGTATAATAATGGACATGAGAGATGTCATGCTTTGAAAGCAGGACTACCTCGATATATAGCCTATTTGATTGATTATGGAGCCTCTAACCACATGGTTGCCTCCAAGGATCTCTTCTCCTCTCTCAGTGTTAAAGAAGGGCCCACTATTCACATGGGATATGATTCCCAAATCCCAGTAGTAGGGAAGGGAGCTATCAAAGCGAAGCATGGTGTTTTCATAGATGTACTATATGTGCCCTCACTTGTAGCTAATATGTTATCTCTTTATCAGATGACCACCCATACTGGCTCACCAAAGTAAGTATTGTTTGGACATGACTCAGTAGAGATCACCAATATCTCAACTAGGGAGATTGTAGTGAAAGGGATTGCTAATTATTCCTCCAAGGCATACTATTTCTCTCACTTCATGCCATTCTCAGTTCCAGCATCATCATAGTTTCCATTCGAAGCTGATGAAGGTATAAACATTCCTTCACTTCCTATTATAGTTCCAGTTTTAAATCCTGGCATTTCTGATTCAGATTCAGAAGAGGAGTCATCCCAACATGAGCCAGACATTAAGCTTACAAATTGAAGGGATCTAGATCCAGATCCAGCATCTACCTCATCCTGGCAACCTACATGGGCTAAGCATCTCATAGAAGTAGCTGGAATTGGTGCTAGGGTATTAATTTGTCACAGTGGTCTAGGAACTGAAAACACAGTCTCACAAGGAATTCAAACAAATATGCATAAAATTGGCAAAATGGTGTTGCAATGGAAGTAGCAGCTCTATATAATCAAATGAAATAATGATGATACAATACAATAATCATTCCAGATGCATGAATTCCAAGACAATTTGAATTCCCAAGCAGGTCATTCGAATTGAATGAGTGAGTCTAGCTTAACTGAATGTAAGCCACAGTAAACACTCAAGTTAACCACTGATCAAAACCCTAATTGAATCAACTGAGTTGTAACTAAATTCAGAGTGCAGTAAATGACTGATTCTAATTGAAAATAGCTCAGACACATGTCACTGTAAGCCAACCAACAAGTGGTAGCACATCAATGACTCCAATGAACCCCGATGAGGTTAACTGAAGTGTAACTAACCATCGGAGTGGTTGGAGGTTCCCCTGTTGACTCCAGGTCATTAAATAATCATTAAATAATCAATTTAATGAAAGGAGGCTCCTACACTGCTCTGTTTAACTAATTGTAACCATTAGTTAACAATTAAGTGCATTTATGACACTCGAATCACCCCCGGAGTGCTCCAATTAGCCTCCCCGAATGAAGGAGAAGGCTTAGTTAGCCTCCTTGACCGAAGGTAGGTGTGGGTGTGCTCATGCTAATGTCATACAGTGCTCCTCTGATTTTAATTAAGTCAATAGAGGTTTAACTAGGCCAAATTAACCAAAATGAGTGTGTATGGTTGTTGTAATCTCACAGATCACATAAGGTTACCAATAATACATACCAAAACATAACCATAAATAAGAGACAAGAGACAAGAACAGATAGGGAAATAGATTATATTGATGTAGTGAGTTCATACAAGGCACAGAACTGAACTGAGTTCTTGCTTGGCTCAACAGGTTACAAAACAGTTACAGATAACTACCTGTCGGTTCGGTGAACCGACACGACTGTTAGTTAAGTCGACTAATCTTTTAGTTTAGTCGGCCGACCGACTTAGTCGGCTGATCGACTAGTCGGCCCATCGACTTAGTCGGCTGACTAAGTCGGTCTTCGTTCAAGTTGACTTATGTCGACTTGCTCCTTCTACATCTCCCCCACGAACAAAACGTTTCTTCATCCCGAAGAAACAGGGAGGTACAAAAAAAAAAAAACGAACTCTTGTGAATGCAGTCAGACTTGCTCGTGCTGGGGACTGTGCAGCCGGATGGTCGGTCTCCTTTGGACACAGACTTCGACGATAGCTGGAGCTGTGATGGCCTGATGATGCTGAAAGTCAGTCCAACTCTGTAATGCCTTCTGGATATCGATCGTTAAGGTTGTAAGACTTGAAAGGATCGACATCTTTTCAGACATGGGCATTTCTGCTATGTGTTCCATGTTGGGACCCAACAGTTGGTTTTGTTCTTCTGCAGTAGTGATGAGTCATTTCATCTGAGGACAGAGGATGTCGGCTGATCGACTAGTCATCCCATCGACTTAGTCAGCTGACTAAGTCGATCTTCGTTCAAGTCGACTTATGTCGACTTGCTCCTTCTACAATGGTAAATGTCTCCAACACCCCCCCTTAAGCTATACTCAGGAGGAGTAGAAAAACATAAAGTGCATAAGAATGCTAGAGCCCTAGGAACAAAGGCCATAGTTCACCCTATACAATACTGAAACTCAAACAATGCTCAAAACAAACTAAGTGAGGAAAAGAGGTAAAACCTAGTGGGAAAACCCCCCCCTCAAGTTGAACACTGAAAGTAGTTGGATCACCCTAATGAACTCACCCCCAACAATGAATGGGGGTAAGTGAACTTCTTTTCTAAAAATCTCTTGGTGAATATGTCTACAATCTACTCATCAGTCGAGCAGTATTGCAAAATGATGGTCCTGTCATGCACTAGCTCCCTAATATAGTGCATGTGTATCTCTACATGCTTGGTCCTATGCCTGGTAACTGGATCTGTGGATATCTTAATAGCACTTTGATTGTCACAAAATAGGATAGTGTACAAATTACTACCAAGATCAAACTTTGAAAGAATGCCTTGCAACCAAACAGCTTGGATGTAAGCATTCACTGCTCCTCGATACTCAGCCTCTGCTGAAGACAATGCTATGGCGGCCTGTTTTTTGCTAGACCAGAAAATGGGGCCACCACCAAACATGAAGACATATCTGGAAGTTGACTTGCGATAAATAGAATCACCCACCCAATTGAAATCTGTGTATCCAACCAGCTCTAGCTCGAAGTCTGCAGCATAGTGAATGTCGTAGGTCCCAGTTCCCTGAATGTACTGGAGGATCCTCTTGGCTTCCTTCCAATGAAGATCATGGCACTGCTACATGTATCTTGATATAGAATTCATGGAATAATAGATATCAGGCTAAGAATGAGTCAATTAAAACAAGCTACCAATCAGTTGTCGATAAATAGTGCAGTCCATGGGAGGTGTGCTTTTTCCTTCTTCAAGGCTGATCCCTGAAAGGAAAGGGAATGGAGTAGCTCTACATTCAGCCATGTTAAACTTTACTAACAGTTCTGATATGTATTTGTACTGAGTTACGATTATCCCATCAGTATTTTGCTCAATTTTGAGCCCCAAAAATTGTTTTAAGAGCCCCAAATCGCTCATTTCAAATGCATTGTGGAGACCAATTTTGATGACTGAAATAGAAGCAATTGTGCTACCTGTGATCAGTAATTCATCAACATATAAAACAATAATAATCAAATTACCATAATAATGTTGTATATACACATTTGGATCTGATCTACACCTTTGGAAGTTTTGCGAGAGAAGGAAGGCATCCATCTTGGAATACCACTCTCTTGGGTCCTGTTTTAACCCGTATAGTGACTTATTTAGTTTGCAAACCAAAGATGGATCAGAAATGTAGCCCTTAGAATGATTCATTTATATCTTCTCATGAACATCTCCATGTAGAAATTCGGACTTAACATCCATATGATGCACTTCCCATTGCTTAGATGCTGAAATTGCCAAAACTAGGCGGATGGAGTCCATTTTTGCAACCGGTGCAAAAGTCTCATGGCAGTCCACACCTTGGATTTGGGAGAAAATTTTTGCCACCAACCTTGCCTTATATTTGTAGGTACTTCCATCTACAGAAACCTTATTCTGAAACACCCACTTGCATTGAACAAATTTCCTTCCCGAAGGAAGAGAAACCAACTCCCAAGTAGTGTTTTTCTAAAGAGAATTCATCTCTTCATCCATGGAAACTTGCCATATCAAATCCTTACAAGCATGGTAGTAAGACTTAGGGTCTGAAATTATCATCAAATAACATCAAATAATTAGGACAAGAGAGCACAATACCTTCTTTTTGGAAATCAGACCGGGTTCTCCTTGGATCATCCGGATTTCCAATGTTATCTCCTGCGGAGGAGAGTGTATGTAGGGCCCAAGTTGGGAGATGATTTTTCACTTCAGGTTCTAATTCAGCATCTGATGTTTTTCATAAACTGATATCAGAAATAAGAGGATCCAAATCAGGGTCATCACCCCCAATTTCATCATCCAAATATTCAGTAGAATAGGAAGGAAATTCAGCATTTTTCTCCTCCACTAGTTCCACCTTCTGAAGAGGCTCATCGAACTTGACACTCCTTTCGATCATGATCTGTTTTGTTTTGATATCAAGCAGCTTGAAACCTTTTGATTCATCAAGATACCCAATAAATATACATTCTATGCTTTTCAGTTGCAAATCGCTCCTTGTATCAAGTGGAATTCGGGCCCATTCAGTGGACCCAAACACCCGCAGATTCGACACATCCGGCTTGTGTCCGAAGTATGCTTAGAAAGGGGTATTCCCTTTCATATTTGAGTGTGGTACTCTGTTATGAATTTATGCTATAGCATGCATGGCTTCATCCCACGAATTTTCAACCAACTTCTTTGATTCCAACATACAGGTGGTCATCTCCTTGAGAGACCGATTCTTCCTCTCCGCTACACCGTTCTGTTGGGGAGTGTAGGGAACTTAATGCTAGAATTGAATACCACTTTGGGAACATATGTGTAGAAAATAATTACTAACATACTCCCTGACATTATTATATCTCAAGATCTTGATATTTTTTCCAGATGCATTCTCAATCAAGGCCTTTAAATCAGTGAATTTTTCACAAACTTCAGACTTCTTTTTGATAAAGACGACCCATGTGTACCTGTAAAAATAATCAATAAAATTCAGAACATACCTTGATCCATTCATGGATGTGATAGGCATGGGACTATTGATATCAGAATGTATCAATCCCAAGATGTATGATGCTCGGCTTGCCTTCCCCCGATCGAACTTATGGCCAGGCTGCTTTCCAACAACACAACCCTTGTGAATTCCAGTGGTTGCCTTGATGACTGGGAGGCCTTAAACCATAGAATTTTTCTGTAATTGCTGCAAGTATTTGAATTTGAGATGGTCGAACCTCTCATGCCACAGTCTAGTAACTTCATTTCCATGAGTCAGCAATGCAATGGGCTTTGCATCCACCACAAAATGGGAGAACTCATAGGATTTTGCATGATGGTTTGCAAGGCCTTTTGCAACAAGTTTCCCGGATGCAAGTTCTATGATCTCTACATCATTTGGGCTGAAGGATACTCTCTTGGGAACTCCTATATGTGTCATTTGATAAACACTAAGTATGTTTGATGCCAAATATGGTACATACAAAACATTTGAAAAATAGCCATTCTCAAGATCTACAGTACCTTGTCCTTCTGAAATGATGGTGGAGTCATCTCCCATGTGGATGGGAATTGATTTTCTGGTCTCCAAAGATGAGAAGGAGTCTCTTTCAGCCATCATGTGGTTTAAATCTCCATAATATATCAAGAGTGCTTTGGACTTCGAAGTGCTTGCCATGAGGGCATGACCTCTTTCATGCTGTGGTTCCCGATCTTGCTGATCTCTCCTCTGAAATATTTTTGGAAGATTGATGTGATTTCTCTCAAGGATAGAGGTAGCTTCATCAATTTTATTTTTCATGTAGACATGTTCAGGGTGGAAGCCCTTCCTACAGTATGAACACTTGAATTTTTCCTTTCCATGATGCCATTTTCCTTTGTTCTTCTTTGAGCTGGAAGACTCTTCATGATGCTAGTTTTCAACTTTAGGATTAGGAGCTTTGAATTTAGTTTTTGGGTTCTTCTACTGCTTTCCTTTACCCTTCAAATATTTGGGCCCAAATACATGGAGGGGTTGATCATGGGAGGATATGATGAGCCCCATTTGGATAAGCTTATCATGTTCACTTGTTAGGGACTCAATAAAGGCATTGAGTGAAGGCATATTCCATCCAGGGGTTGTGAGCTTCCTCACATGGAATGTAGAGACAAAAACTGAATAATCAGCTCCAATTTTGGAGAGTATGGTGAGGATGAGCTGATCATCCTTCTTCTCCACTTTACATTGCTTCAACAGTAAGACAATGTGCTTGAAATTTGTGAAAAGTTCATTCAAGGTCTCGAAATTGGAAGGCTAGAGAGACATCAACTCATTCTCAAGCTAGTATACTCTCAAATCATCTTGCTTTCCATATAGGGTTTCCAATTTGTCCCATATTTCCTTTGGAGTCTTCAATCCCGAGAGATGGAAAAGAAGATCCCAGGAAATAGAGAGGCACAAGAATATGAATGCTTCATCTTTCTTGTTCAAGAATATAGCTTTGTTTGTCATAGAATCAGGCTCTTATTTAGTGTCCATAGTGACCCTATAGAGTCCTCTGGCATGTAGTTGGATCTCCATGTCTCCTTTCCGTGAGTGGAAATTGAACAGAGTCAAGAGTTCTACAGAGAAATCCATCTGAAATTGTTAGAGAGAATGCTTTCACCTATTAAAACCCTGCAAATCACAACAAAAGGGGTACCATAAGGTCAGAAAACCTACACATTTTAGGCCTTCATCATGCCCAACAATTTCCTTATTTGGGGTATTAAGTGGTAAGCCTTGTCTTCTGGTGCAGTGCTGGAATTTTTGAGCTTTGCTCAATTTTTCATGCAAGATCTATCAAAAACCTTGTTTTTGAGAGATCTAAGCTTCATCCCGCCATGAGCTATGATACCATATTAAGTTGTCATAGTGGTCTAGGAACTGAAAACACAATCTCACAAGGAATTCAGACAAATATGCATAAAATTGGGAAAATGGTGCTGCAATGGAAGTAGCAGCTTTGTATAATCAAATGAAAGAATGATGATACAACACAATATTCATGCCAGATGCATGAATTCCAAGACAATTCAAATTCCCAAGGAGGTCATTCAAATTGAATGAGTGAGTCTAGCTTAACTAAATGTAAGCCACAGTAAACACTCAAGTTAACCACTGATCAAAACCCTAATTAACTCAACTGAGTCCTAACTGAATTTAGAGTGCAATAAATGACTAAGTCTACCTGAAAGTAGCTCATACACATGTCACTGCAAGCCAACCAACAAGTGGTAGTGCATCAATGACTCCAATGAACCCTGATGAGGTTAACTGAAGTGTAACTGACCATCAGAAGTTGTTGGAGGCACCCCTGTTGACTCCAATTCATTAAATAATCATTAAATAATCAATTTAATGAAAGGAGGCACTTTCACTACTCTGTTTAACTGATTGTAACCATCAGTTAACAATTAAGTGCATTTATGACACTCATATCACTTCCGGAGTGCTCCAGTTAGCCTCCCCGAATGAAAGAGAAGGCTTATTTATCCTCCTTGACTAAAGGTAGGCATGGGTGTGCTCATGCTGATGTCATACAGTGCTCTTTTGATGTCAATTAAGTCAATAAAACTTAGATAGTGGTTTAACTAGGCCAAATTGACCAAAATGAGTGTGTATGGTGGTAAATGTCTCCAACATGGGGATCCAGATGACAAAATAAGAACGATGTCCCAGTCTCAGAAAGAGAGTGTAGCACTGTCTCACGCAGATCCTCTTCTTGCTAAAAGGTGTTTTATGATGCTTGGCTCAGATCCTCAATCCTTTAGAGAGGATTTCCATGATCATAGATGGCAGGTAGCCATGGATGAGGATTTTGATTCGCTACATGAAAACCAGACCTAGGAACTTGTTCGCTTACCTCCAGGAAGGAAGCTGGTACCGTGCAAATGGATCTACAAAACCAAAATAGTTGCTGATGGGACCACAACCAAGTACAAGGCTCAGTTGGTGGAAAAAGGGTATTCTCAAGTCCAAGGCTTAGACTACAATGAGACATTCAGTCTAGTAGCTAGAATGGACTCCATCAGGATGGTATTGGCCATTGCTGCTTCCAAGAAATGGGAAGTACACCACATGTATGTGAAGAGTTCCTTCCTCCATGGTGATTTGGAGGAGGAGATATATATGAAACAACCTAAGGGGTTTATTGATGATTCTTCCTTAGTCTGCAGACTAAGGAAATCACTGTATGGACTCAAGCAAGCCCCAAGGGAATGGTACTCCAAGATGGATGCCTTCCTCATATCTCAAAATTTTGAAAGGTGCAAATCTGATTGCAATGTCTACATGAAGAAGAAGGAGGGGTTCTTGATTCTAGTTGTATTGTATGTGGGTGAATTGATCATTACTAGCAGCTCTGCTACTAGATTGAGCAGCATCAAGTCAGATCTTAATAAATCATTCGCTATGACTGACTTAGGACTATTAAGACGGTTTATTGGTCTCAAAGTAAGTCAAAATAATTCAGGAATCATGATCTCACAGTCTAGGTAGTCATCAGACATGCTTAAGAGGTTCGACATGGAGGATTGCAAGGCAACCCCCTGCCCTTTCTTATCAGTCATCATGCTTGAAGAAGGTAGTTCCACACATTTGGTGGAAAACACTTTCTATAGACAGCTCATTGGAATCCTTTTGTATCTCACTCATTTGATACCAGACATATCCTATGCTGTGAGTGTTGCTGCCAGATATATGCAGGAGCCACATGAGCTACACTGGAAGGCAGCAAAGAGTATCTTGCACTATGTGCAGGGTACTATTGATTATGAGATCCACTATGATGTTGGAGCACAACTGGATCTCACAGGCTTTACAGAATCAGACTGGGCAGAAGATGGAAATGATAGGAAATCCACCTCGGGTTTTGTATTCATGATTGCATCTAGGCCAATTTGTTGGTCCAACAAAAAGCAAGTGACCCTTGGACTTTATTCAGCAGAAGCAAAGTATCTGGGAGCTATGAATGTAGTTATTCAGGAAGTTTGGCTGCATGGCATCTTCACAAAGTTCAGGATTCAGACTTCACCTACAGTATATCTTTATTGTGACAGCCAGAGTACAATCAAGATCT
Organism: Pseudotsuga menziesii; assembly: GCA_001517045.1. Classification (NCBI taxonomy): domain Eukaryota; kingdom Viridiplantae; phylum Streptophyta; class Pinopsida; order Pinales; family Pinaceae; genus Pseudotsuga; species Pseudotsuga menziesii. The sequence goes on along the minus strand of LPNX010148075.1, from coordinate 923,039 downwards.
CTAGTGATCCTATTCAAAAGCAGAGGACAAAGCACATAGAAAGTTCACATGCACTACATTCGGGAACCAGTGCATGACAGAACCATCACACTACACTACTGTCCAACAGAGGATCAGATTGCAGATATTTTTACCAAGTATTTTACTGAAAAGATATTTTCTTTTCTCAAGTCTCTTTTGCGCATTAAGGCTTTATTCTCAGTTCCTATCTTGAGGGGGGTTTTCCCAAGAGGTTTTCCTACCTCATTTGTATTATGTCTCTTAGATTGTATATTGGGTGACCTATGGTCTTGTTACCAGGGCCCAGAGTTGTCCAAGTTAGGATTCAGGGGGGGGGTTTAGGATTATTAATCCTCCCTTATTCATACTTTCTATTAGATTAATTATTGCCTAACTTAGGAACATTAAAATTAATTAATTGGGTCCACTAGTTCAATTGGGTCCACTTGGCCCAATTGGGACACATGCACCAGTCATTGAAGTGTGGGGAACACTACTAGAGGTTAAATTCCACTTACTGCATGTGCATGCATCATTTAAGGCACCTCCTAGACCAATCCCTACATTTTAGGAGACAATGGGAGTCCCGACACCAACCTACTTCAGTTAATTGGCATTAGTACTAGTTAGTATTAGTTATCCCCCAGTTACATTCAGTTACTTCACAGTCAGTTAGGCTAGTGCTACTAATGCACGGATAATGCATGGTTGCATGGGGAGGAGCACTTTTCTTACCTACCTCACTCTTAGTTGCACTAAGTTAACTAGTTGTCACTGGTTGTTGAGTTATTGGTCATCAGGGAGTTGTCTATTTGGACTCTGATATTGATTGAGAGACCTTGAGTTAGAGATTCAGTTTGATACAGTCTTATCCACTTGGAGGATTCGAATTCATTACTCATGAATTTGAATTATACCTATATAAACTACATTGTAACACCGGATATTATTATGATGAATATACTGTAAATTCTTGAGCAATACTTGTCCATTTCCTGTGTGGTTTGTCTTGTTGTATTTGTATTTTAATTATCCATTCAATTGCTGCAACATTATCAAAACTCTCTTCCTGAATATTTAAATGGCATTCAAATTCTAACAGAGGAGTTCTTATGCAAGACAACCACGTGGTATTCTATGAGTCCAAAAAGTTGAAGGAGATTCAGAGGAACTATGCTACTCATGATCTAGAACTTGCAGCCATAGTACATGCTCTCAAGGTGTGGAGTCATTACTTAATGGGAATAAAATTTGAGCTAAGGATAGACCAATGTGGTCTGAAATACTTGTTTGATCATACAACTTTAAATGCTAGGAAATCTAGATGGATGGAGTTTTTGTGTGGGTTTGATTTTGAAATCAAACACATAAAAGGAAAAATAAAATAAGGTGGCTGATGCACTCAGCAGGAAGGTGCATGAAATGCATGTGGCATCTCTTAGTACTTTCCAATCAGATTTGAGACAACAGATTATTAATCATACTACTGAGAATGAAATGTATGTGCAAATAAAGGACAGGTTGCAGCAGCAAAGCCTTGAAAAGAAGTATGAGGGATATAAATTGGAAGAAGATGAAATTTTTACCTATAAGAACAGAATTTATATTCCAAATGTAGTAGACTTAAGGAGAATTGTTACGGATAAAATCCATCAAGCTCCATATACTGGTCACCCAGGGTATCAAAAAACAATTGCTACAGCCAGAAAGCAGCATTTTTGGCCAGGAATGAAAAAGTACATTGCTGAATATATTGCTAAAATCATGAAATGTAAGTAGGTGAAAGTTGAGCATCAACACCCAATAGGTTTATTGCAGCCTTTTCTAGCCCAAAATGGAAATTGGAAGTTATTTCCATGGATTTTATTGCAGGATTGCCAATGAATGTGAGACAACATGATTCCATCATGGTTGTGGTGGAAAATTTGCAAAAGGAATCACATTGTATACCGGTCAAGTCCACATATAAGGCTGATGCCATTGCAAAAATCTTAATGAAGGATATTTTCAGATTGCCTGGATTTCCTAAGGAAATAATCTCAAATAGGGATACCAAGTTCACTTCGAATTTTTGGAAGGTTCTGTTTGCATGTTTGGGTACGAAGTTGGACTTCAACACCTCCAACCATCCTCAAACTGATGGTCAGATAGAGAGAGTGAATCAGGTGCTTGAAGACATGCTTAGCATGTATGTGATGGACAAACCATCCAAGTGGGAGGATTATTTACACTTGGTAGAACTTGAATATAATAATAGACAACAAACATCATTGGAAATGAGTCCATATGAGGCTCTATATGGAATAATGTGTAGGACACCAGTAACTTGGGATAATCCAGTGAACTGAATTGTTCTTGGTCCAGAATTGCTCAAGGAAATGGAGCAAGAGGTTGAAAAGATCAAGCAAAACCTGAAAGTATCCCAAGATAGACATAAGTGCTATGAATATAAGCATAGAGTACATAGAGAGTTCAGTGTTGGGGATCATATTTACCTTAGAGTGAGTCCAAGGAAGAGTTACTTTGAGCTTAGAAGTTGTGCCAAGATGGCACCTAGATATTGTGGGCCTTTTGAAGTGCTTGAAAGAATAGGGTCGATTGCATATAGACTTGCATTTCCTTCTAGCACTAGAGCTCATAATGTTTTTCATGTTTCTTTTCTTAAGAAATATGTACATGATCCTAACCATGTGATAAATTGGGATGTGATTCAGGTGGAACCTGAGGGAGAGTTCCAAACCAAGCCATTGCGCAACCTCAATAAGAAGTTCGCAGTGCTCTGGAATCGAGCCATTGGATAGGTAAAGGTGTAGTGGAAGCACTACGGTTTGGATGAGGCTATGTGGGAGCTGGAGGATACCATACTATTGGCACATCCATTTTTGTTCAATTTTGTAAAGCATTGAGGACATTTCTAATGAATGGGGGGTGAATGTAACACCTCGGTTTTGACCCCATGGTATTAAAATGGTACATGATGTATATATTGTATTTAAATCATGGAGAGGACCTCAAAGCCAGGGCCCTTCCATTAATTTGGTGTTTTGTGTATCGACAATAAAGGATGATGCAGATGGTTATTGTGCTATTCAGGCACAGTGTATTTTGGGACACCATGTAAAAATGTAATTTAATAAAATACCACAACTAGATATGCACTGCAACGTAAGAGATGGGGGCATGATTTCACAAATAATAGGGAGGGGAGTTAGTCAAACTCTGAGCTTATAGGGTGAGACCAAATGTCAATGGGAGAACCCGTAAAACCTTAGCTACCATTTTTTCCTCTGTCCTCAATCATTTAATTCTTCCAGAAGAATGGTTGAGGCAGTTAATGCCTTGGGCAGAGCAAGGCATGGAAGTCATATTTTGTGTCTGAGCAAGCATGCATTTTGAGAAATCCTACAGTCTGGGAAAGTCGCATTCTTGCTTCTAAAGCAAGTAGGCACATGAATGTGTGCCCAGTCCGTCTCTCCCTTAGGGAAGAGAAGGTTTTTTTGTTGTTCTTCATGGATGGTTGAAGGAGGATACACGCATTGTTTATTTGTTCAATATCCTGAGTTGCAGAGTGGGTTGTTCTGCAACGTTTCTCCTTTGTACAAGTAAAAACATCATTTCTCCTGTGTTACAGAGTGGTATGCAAACTTGGTCGTATGTGTTGTTGTGTCTCCTTGTGGATTGTTGTTATGTGTTCCCTGGTTTGGGTCTGAACTGTATATAAGACTTAGGAGTGGAAGAGATGTCGAATGAGTGTGATAAACCTAGTACAGAGAGAAACCTCACCAAAAAGATAAGAGTGGTTGGTGAATATTCTATGCACACCCTGAAGAGCACTGGAAAGGAAGACATATCCTGAGGGACTATGTAGTAGAGAAGGGGATGCATCTTTATGTTGGGTGTGTAGGTATTGTGTATCCTAGGCCAGATAGATATTGTGGAGGTTTCCCTAGCTCTTGAATGAGACACAGGATTAGCCATTCTTCCTTTCTACTACCTTAGCAACCTTAGAAACCCAAGAGTAGTTGGCTTGGCTATGTCTTGATGTGCATTTCACCATGTGTAATCCTTATCTAGACATCCTGATAAACCCAACTATTAGTTGCCTTGGTTGAATAGCCTGAGAAACCCAACAGTAAGATGGCTTGGCTAAGTGGCCTGAGAAACCCATATGCTAGTTGGCTTGCCTAGTCCTTAATGTGAATGTTGGCTTAACTGTGTTTAGTATGATAAAACCAAATGTTAGCCGGGTTGGCTAAGTAGCCTGATAAACCCAATAGTGTTTTGGCTTGTTTTCCTGCATCCTAATAAACCCAATTGTGTATTAGCTTAGCTGGATAGTCGGATAAACACACCTATAGGTTGGATTGACTGTGTTTGATTTGTTCTGGATATGTGTGAGTCTAATGTTCCCCAGTTCCTTATGGAAGTCATGCCCAGCTCAGGGGTGGTATTTGTGTTGAGAGATTGATGAAAACAACTGGCCTATGGTTGGCTGGAACATTGCAGTGACATAGCTAGTTGCGGGGCAACTTCATCTTAAAGATAAGTATTCTCTGTTGTGTTATTTATGAAATGTATTTGCTTATGAATATACTGATTATGTAGAATTCTTATGAATGAATTAAGTAGAGATTACTATTGATTAAATGTCCCTGCATTTGCATCTATTTACGCCTTGTATTTTGCACTGCATTTGCTTAAGTTCATGGAGGATAAAAGCTTGGTTATAGGGTCAGAATGCAGCTATCATAAGGTAAGAAATAATGGTTTTTTGCATCCAAGAATCTGCCTACGGAAGGCGGAAGGCAGAAGGTGGAAAACAGGAAAAAGACAAGGTAGAATGTTAGTTTTCCACACCTTGAAATCCTCCTACAGAAGGTGGAAGGTAGAATCAAAAAAGAGCCAAAAACTCTAAGGTAAAGTGTATGTTTCCACACCTCAAAGTCTGCAGCGGAAGGGAGAAGGCGGGAGGTGAAAATCAGAAAGAGAAATGAGGCCAAGTGTTGGTTTTCCATGATCCGGAGTCTTTCTGCGGAAGGAAGAAAGAGGAAGGTGAACAAATGAAGGCATCAATTTGTTGGTTTTCTGATTCCTGAGTTTCACAGCGGAAGGTGGAAAGGAGGAATGTCACGGGATGATTTCGTCAAATGCTGAGTTTCTGATTCCCAAGTTCCATAGTGGAAGGTGGAAAGACAGAAGGTGGAAGGAAAAAAGTGGTTGAATGAATCCTTCAAATGTTGAGTTTATAATATTAATCTTGTATATTGATCTAGGAACAAAGAATCAATATTGTCAAATATTAAGCAACAAATAACTCATGAAATGGTGTAATCGGTCTACGGGAATAGTAGCCGCTCTGTATTCACATAAAGAATGAATGATTACAATTACAATGTCATGCTACAAGCATGAATGAATGAGAAATTTGAATCCTCAAGGAGGTCATTCGAATTGAATGAGTGAGTCTAGATTAACTAACTGTAATCCATGGTCCACACTCAGTTAACCACTGATCAAAACCCTAATTGACTCAACTGAACCCTAACTGAAGCCGAAGTGTAATAAATGAATGAGTCTCAACTGAAAGAGATCAGACACATTTCATAGCAATCCAACCATCAAGTGTTAGTGCTTCAATGACTCCAATGAACCTCGATGAGGTTAACTGAAGTTGAACTGAACATCAGAAGTTGGTGGAGGCACCACTGTTGACTCCAGTTCATTAATTAATTATTAAATAATCAATTAAATGAAAGGAGGCACCTTCACTGACTTGTTTAACTGATTGTAACCACCAGTTAGCAATTAGGTGCATTAATATCACTCAGATCACCCCCGGAGTGCTTCAGTTAGCCTCCTCAAATGTAGGAGAAGGCTAAGTTAGCCTCCTTGACTGAAGGTAGGTGTGGGTGTGACTGGATGATGACATTTAATTCTCCACTGATTTCAACTAATGTCAATAATACTTAGGATAGTGGTTTAACTAGGCCAATTTGACTAAAAAAAGTGTGTATGGTGGTAAATGTCTCCAACATATAATTCCTTAGTTCTGCAGCAGAAGGAAGAAAGTCGTAATGCAGAAGGCAGAATGTGGTTGAGTGATTTCTTCAAATGCTAAGTTTCTTATTCCCAAGTTGTGCAGCAGAAAAGTAGAAGGAAAAAAGTGGTTGAATGATTCTGTCAAATGATGAATTTCTAATTCTCGAGCTCCGCAACAGAAGGCGGAAAGTGGTTAAATGATTCCATCAAATTTTGAGTTTTCAATTCCCAAATTTCACAGCGAAAGGTGGAAAGTGGTCGAATGACTCCATCGCACATTATGTTTCTGGTTCCTGGATTCCACAATGGAAGGAGAAATGGAGAATACAGTGTTAGAAAATAGGACCGCGGAGCAATAACAGATATATAATTAAATCAATAAACAAGATGCAAAACACATTAAAACATTACAAAGAGACACATATATAACATGGTTCACCCAAATGATGGACTACGTCCACAAAGAAATTGCCAGTCCTTCTATTACAGTCCAGAAAAATGAAGGGATACACCCTGCAGCAAAACCGCTGCACTTCCCCTTCACATTCTCATAGTCTTTCTTCCAATACAACACAATACAATACCATACTCAGCCATTTTACAATGCTTTATTTTATAGGGGAAATACAATGGGAAAATTCTAGGGTTAACCCAATACCATGGATCCGTAATATTGTTGGCCAACACACATCTCAAAAAAATTATCGAGGGCGCCACCCCCAAAACCCCTGTTTCCGAAGGGTGCTGCCCAAAAACCCTAAGGCAGGGGGAATGAATGTACAGTACACCTGGGTTATGAAAACGACTGAATAATATCTCTAAATCTGGAATATTAGGCTCCATAACCAACAATCTCCCACTTGGAGACTGATCACAGCAACTCCACCGCTACTGCAATTTCTAGACTATGCTCTAAACCTTGGACTTGGAAAATTTCTTATTTTCACCTTCATGCTTGAATGCCAACAAAAACCGAGTAGGAAATCAGTTTCTCTTTGGTTACTCCCTTTGTCAACATGTCTGCAGGATTCTGGCTAGTATGTATCTTTTCTAGTTTTAACGGTTCTTCATCTAGAACATATCTTATGAAGTGGTACTTGAGTTGTATATGTTTAGTCCTCAAATGAAAGGCTGATTTCTTTGCAAGATGCATGGCACTCTGGCTATCATTGTACAACCTACTATTCTCTTGCTTCTTACCCAATTCTTCCATGAACCTCTACAACCAAATCATCTCCTTACTAGCCTCTGTAGCAACAACATACTCTTCTTCCATTGTTGAAAGTGCAACAACCTGTTGCAACTTTGAAATCCAACTTACTGTTTTTCCACCCACAGTAAACACATACCCTGTGGTGCTCCTCCTGCTGTCTTTATCACCAGCCATATCTACATCAACATATCCCTATATAATAGTGTCTGAACCTCCAAAACATAATGCATGTGAAGTGGTACCTCTCAAATACCTGAGAATCTAGTGTACTACTTTCCAATGCTCCTTACTTGGATTATTCATATACCTGCTCACAACTCCCACTGCATGTGCAATATCTACTCTTGTGCACACCATGGAATACATCAAGCTTCCAACCGCTAATGAATAGGGAATCTGGGACATGTAATCTATCTCTTCCTGTGTCTCTGGACACGTATCCTTGCTTAGTTTGAAATGGCTGTCCAAAGGTGTACTGACTAGTTTTGCATTCTGCATTCTAAACCTCTGCAACAGCTTTTCTATGTACTCACCTTGAGACAACATCAATTTGTGATTATTCCTGTCTCTTGTTATTATCATACCAAGGATTTGCTTTGCAGCACCCAAATCCTTCATCACAAATGATTTAGCTAGTTTTCTTTTGAGCACATTTATATCATGCATGTTAGACCCTGCAACAAGCATGTCATCCACATACAATAACAAGATAATATATCTTCCGTCATCTAGCCTCTTGATATAAACACAGTGATCAGAATGACATCTATCACAACCTTGTTCTGTCATAAACTTATCAAAATTTAAATACCACTACCTTGGAGCTTGCTTCAGGCCATACAAGCTCTTCTTCAACCTGCAAACCAAATTCTTCTTCCCTTTGACCTCATACCCTTGTGGCTATTGCATATAAATCTCTTCCTCCAAATCCCCATGGAGAAAGGTTGTTTTTACATCTAACTGTTCAAGATGCAAATCTTCTACCGCCACTAGACTTAAAATAGTTCTGATTGAAGTCATTTTAACAACAGGAGAAAATATTTCATCAAAGTCTATACCTTTCTTTTGTGCAAATATCTTTACAACAAGTATAGCCTTGTACTGCTTCTTTCCTCCATCTTCTTCCTTCAACCTGTAAACCCATTTATTATGCAATGCCCTTTTTTCTGCAAGCAACTTAACTAGATCCCAAGTCTGGTTTATTATCAATGAGTCCATCTCCTCATCCATGCCTTGCTCCCACTTTTTTCTAGTTTCTATTTGCATTGCTTCTTCATAACATTCTGGTTCACCAGAATCAGTCATCAATAAATAATACATTGAAGGAGAGAATTGTTCAGGGGGTCTACTTAACATGGTATACTTTCTTACAGTTGCAGGAGTTTCAAGTACCTGCTGCAGCTCTTGATTTTCTGGTGCCTTTGGAACTTCATTTTCTTTGATTTCATCAAGCACTGCGTACTCTATGTTTTCCTTTTCTTCTTCCTTTCCCTACAACTAATATTTGTACATGACCTTTTCATTGAATGCTACATCTCTACTCCTAATGATTTTGCAATTTTTAAGATCCCATAAGTGATAACCAAAATCATCAACCCCGTATCTAATAAAGGTACATTTCTTGGATTTAGCCTCAAGCTTTGTTCTATAATCTTTATATATATGGAAAAATGCTTCACAACCAAAAGTTCTCAGAAATGAGTATTTTACTTGTTTACATGTCCATGCCTCCTCTGGAATGCCACCATCCAAAGCACTTGAAGGCCCTTTATTTATTAAATAAACAGCAGTGTTTACAGCATCAGCCCAAAATTGTAAGGGCAACCCTGCATGCAATCTCATACACCTTGCACTCTCCATGATCATTCTGTTCATCCTTTCTGACACACCATTTTCTTGTGGTGTTCCAAGGACTGTCTTCTCTCTGCGAATCCCATTGTGTGAATAGTAACTATCAAACTCCCTGCTGTAGTACTCGCCTCCATTATCAGATCTGATACATTTCAACCTTTTTCTTGTCTCATTCTCAGCCAAAGCTTTCCACTTCTTAAAAGTATCAAAAACATCAAATTTTTGTCTAATGCAATAAACCCAAGTTTTTCTAGTTGCATCATCAATAAAAGTAACATAATAATGAGAGCCACCAAGAGATTGTACCTAAACTGTGTGCAATTGTACCTAAATTGTACCTAATTTTCACTCTTCTTTTTTTTCCCAACCCTGAGAAATCTAACTCTCTTATGTTTTCCATAAACATGGTTCTCACGGAATTTCAAACTTACCTGCTTCATATCTGGAAGCAGTTTCCTTGAGTGGAGAATCTGCATCCCCTTCTCACTCATGTGGCCAAGCCTATGATGCCACAACGCTGCACCTATTTCTGTGGAAGCTACAGAGATAGAATAATCAGTATCATGAGGACATAAATATAACGTACCTACCCTATCTCCTTTTTCTATTACCAGTGATCCTTTAGTGATCTTCCACCACGTTTCTCCAAACGTAGACAAACCGTCGCTATCTCCCAACTGCCCTGTTGAGATCATATTTCTTTTCATAACAGGAATGTGCCTTGCATCCTTTAGCAGCCACTCATTTCCATTATTTAACTTAATCTATACCTTAACCTTTCCAATAATTTTACATGGTTCATCATCCCCCAATAGCACATGCCCAAAATCACCTTGAACATAATCATGAAATAATTTCCTATGGGGTGTAGCATGACATGAAGCCCCTGAATCTACTACCCAATAATCACTAGTATTATATAATGAAAGAATCAAAGCATCTTGTAACACATCACCTGCTACATTAGCTTCTTGGGTAGTCTCTTGCTACCTCTCACCTTTCTTCTTTGGTGCTCTACAATATTTCTTCAGATGTCCTTTCTTACCACAGTTCTAGCACTCAATTTTTCAAAATCTAGACTTGGATCTGCCCTTTTTAGAATTGCCACGATTTCCTGGGCTCCTTCCTCTCTCATTTTTTCTCCCTCTGCTCTCCATGTTCAACGCATTACCTGATGTCTCACTTGTGCTTTTTCTTCACATTTCCTCGCTAAGAATAACACCAACAACATCATCAAACTTAAGAGTGTTTGAACTAGGAACAGAGTTACTTACATCCATGACCAAGTTATTCCAGCTTTCTGGAAATGAGCACAAGATTAGAAGAGCCCTAACCTCATCATCAAAGTTCACTTTTACAAAAATTAACTGAATGGTAAGTGTATTAAACTCATTTAAATGGTCAGCAACAGATCCACCTTCTGACATCTTCATATTAAATAAACGCTTCATTAAAAATACCTTGTTAGAAGCCGAGGGTTTTTCGTAGAGCTTACTCAATGCGCTCATCACACCCTCTGTTGTTTTTTCTTTCGAAATATTGAAGGCCACCTATGAAGCCAGGCACAACCGTATTGTTCCCATTTCCTTTCTTTCAAGAACCTCCCATTCTTTATCCTTCATAGCCGCCGGTTGTTTTGCTTTTCCGCCCAACGGCAGGTACAGATCCTTCTAGTACAGATAGTCCTCCATTTGCATCTTCCATAACTGATAGTTTTTCCCATTAAATTTCTCAACCCTAAACTTTCCTTCTTCTGCCATTGCTCCCACTCGAACCAAGAACCCTTCTTTCCTGTGAGTTTACCAACCAAATAGATCTTTGGCTCTGATACCAATTGTTAGAAAACAGGACCGCAGAGCAATAACAGATATATAGTTAAATCAATAAACAAGATGCAAAACACATTAAAACATTAAAAAGAGACACAGATATAACGTGGTTCACTCAAATGATGGGCTACATCCACAAAGAAATTGCCAGTCCTTTTATTACAGTACAGAAAGATGAAGGGATACACCTTGTAGCAAAACCGCTGCACTTCCTCTTCACACTCTCATAGTCTCTCTTCCAATACAATACAATACAATACCATACTCAGTCATTTTACAATGCTTTCTTTTATAGGGGAAATACAATGGGAAAATTCTAGGGTTAACCCGATACCATGGGTCCGCAATACTGTTGGACAACACACATCTCAAAAAAAATTCTCCGAGGCTCCGCCCCTGAACCCTAAGGCAGGGGGAATGAGTGTACAGTACACCTTGGTTACAAACACAACTGAATAATATCTCTAAATCTTGAATATTAGGCTCCACAACCAACATACATAAGTCAATATGTGGAAAGTTCGAGCTCAGAGAGGAAATTACCTTTCCGCCTACATAGTGGATCTGTTGATGGCGGAATGACGGTTAGATCAGTTTTAATCCTAAGAATGAATGCTAAAGGATGTTACATGACCCATGATAGTGTTAAAAGAGATAGTAAAGAGAAATTTTAAATCATTCTGCATATCAGTCAGGTGTATGGGAACTGGGTACATGGACATCGTGGTATATCAGAGCGGTGGTAGAGTAGCAGGGATGCTACAGCTAGGGCCTGAGTATTATGTGTTTTCCAGCTCATTTCACTCAAGCAATCTCACGGCTCAAAACTGGAAAATACCATCACTAGAAAGATTCATGGACTCTTTGACCCAAGAGCAATATAAGCTAGTGCAGATGGGCACCATCAAAACAAGCAAGGACCAAGCTCTTGCTGTAGGGGTTTCAAATGCATCCAAAGGAAAGAAGAAATCCATGGATTTGAAACAACCAGAGAAGAAGAAACAAGACAGGCCCTATATTCCTATTGGGGGTTCAAATCCTTGCAAGGAAAAGGACAAGAAGGGAAAGGAGAATACAAAATTAACCTATTGTCAAAAAGGGTGGCATTCAGAGAGTGCATGCATAAAGAAAACCATTGATATCATGGTGCATCTGTTGGATAAGAACAACATGCCAGTCCCATAGGGTGCAAGGAAGATGGATGGCAGTTCAAGATCTGACAACAAAGAGAGGAGACATGCATTGGTTGTTGGTTCTTCATAATCCTCCACCTTCATAATTGTTTCGGTAGCATCAAGGCACATGACCTCTATCAGATATTTATTCACATCCATGTATTTATATAGTGGCCCAACAATTCCAATGGGTGATGATTATGAGATCCATGCCAAGGGAGTTGGAAGGATCGATATTGAAGATGGATATTTCAACAATGCCATGTTTGTACTAGACTTGGAAGCGAACCTACTGTCAGTATACCAAATGACACATACTAGAGAATCTAAGAGAGTAAAATTTACTCCATATGAGGTTTAGATAGCTTAAATCTCCTCCAACAAAGTGGTGGCATTGGGGTATGTTGATCCCAAACTAGGATGTACAAATTCTCCAAATTTCTTCCAAAATATAGTGGGAAGGCGCTTCTGTCTCATGCCAATGAAACCAACAAGTTGTGGCATGAGATATTTGTCCATATGAAATACAAATACCTTCAAGCATTGAATAATTTGGATGGCATGGTGTAAGGGCTTCCTCATATCAATACCTCCAATGGTGCATGCATTGGTTGTGTGGTGGGAAATCATCAAGAGCAGAGCTATGAGAAGGGGAAGGAAAGGAGAGCTACACAAGTGATTGGGTTGTTTCATTTATATCTCATTTGTCCTCTTCCCACTCCCTCCTATGGAGGATCAAGTTATGTTCTCACTTTCATAGATGATTTCTCAAGGTTTTGTTGGGTCTACTTCCTTAAGCTCAAATATGAAGTCTTTGAGACTCAAAATATTTGGAAGGCCCTGGTTGAGAATCAAAGTGGGAACAAGATCAAAATCCTTAGAATTGATAATGGTAAAGAGTATGTGAATAATAATTTTCAGCACTTGTGTGAATCATGTGGCATCCAAATGCAAAACTCGGTCCCCTACACACCACATCAAAATGGTGTGGCTGAGAGAAAGAACAGGGCAATCAAGGAGATAGCTGCCTATATGATTAAGGCTAAGTATTTGAGTCCTAATCTATGGGATGAATCCATTAACTGTGTTGCATACATTGAAAACATGACTCTACACAAATTAGTGAGTGGAAAAACACCTTATGAGGCTTGGTTTGGTCATAAGACAAATATTTCACATTTCAGGATTTTTGGCTCAAGGGCATGGGATCAAATTCCTTCAAAAAAGAGAAAGGAATTGCAGCCACAAATCAAGGAGTGCATAATGGTAGGATATGGTGAAGACACAAAGGGATACAATCTCTTTGATCCATCCACAAACAAGATTTTCATAGAAAGAAGTGTGCAATTCGAAGAGGAAAATATTCAAAATTTTGAACTAGCACCGGGGGAATGTTCTTCTCCTCAACACCAAATATGAATCATGCTCAAGGCCCAAGTGGGCAGAGAAAACCATAGAACTTGTTGGGGATTTAGCAGGCAATCCTCTAGACCCTAGGAAGACTATATCACAATTCCATGGTGCTTATTTTGAAAATGAATTGATTATTGTTGATAATTGATATATGATGGTTGTATCTGATCCAAAATAATATCAGAAATCATATTATGACCCAATATGGAAATCATCCATGCAAGAAGAGTTCAACTCTCTATAGGAAAATGAGACTTGGGAATTGGTTCCTTTGCCTCCTAAAAGGAAGATTGTGCAATGAAAGTGGGTCTATAGGACCAAATTTTATGATGATGGGTATGATATAAAATATAAGGCCATATTAGTTTCCAAATGCTTCTCTTAATTCCAAGGAGTGCACTATACAGAGACCTTTGCACCGGTTGCAAAGATGGACTCTATCAGGCTAGTTTTAGCCATTGCTGCTAGTAAGCGTTGGGAGGTTCACCACATGGATGTCAAAAGTGAATTTCTTCATGGTGAGCTAGAGGAAGAGATATATATGCATCAAACTGGAGGTTTCCAAGAGGATTCTTCCCTTGTATGTAGGTTAAAGAAGTCACTCTATGGCCTCAAGCAAGCGTCAAGGGCTTGGTATGCCAAATGGACAATTTTCTGTTATCACTTGGCTTTGTTAGATGTAATTCTGGTCTTAATTTTTATTTGCATAATATTGGTGATGTATTACAGTAAATTGTATTGTATTTTGATGATATTTTGATTGCAGGTAGCTACACCAAAGAAATTGGATTAATTAAAGCATCTTTGCACAATGAATTTTCAATGACTGATCTTGGATTGTTGAAGCAATTTCTTGGTTTGGAATTAAGAAATATGAAAGAAGTATCATGATCAGCCAAAAAAAGTATTCTTCAGACCTGTTATTGAATTTTAATATGGATGAATGTAATTCATCCAAGTTCTCATTCCTTTTTGGTATCAAACTAGGTGAAATTGGTGACTCTCCATTCGTAGATTGCTCATTGTATAGATAGCTAGTTGGGAGTTTGTTGTATCTTACTCATTATAGACCTTATTTAGCATATGTTGTAGGTTTTATAACTAGATATATGTAGAAGCATCATGAGATCCATTCTAAGGAATCCAAGAGGATCCTTTAGTATATACAAGGCACCAGGAACTTCAGGGTACACTATATATTTTGCTAGTTCTCCAGTAGAACTAGTAGGATTTTCTTATCCGGATTGGGCTGGAGATCCCAATGACAAAAAGTCCACTTAAGGTTTTGTACTCATGATTTCCAAAGGTCCCATATTATGGTAAATTAAGAAACAACACATTATTCCCATTTCTTCAGCCGAGGCCGAGTACAGAGGAGCAATGAATGCAACTACACAATGTGTGTGGTTCCAAGGCATTCTTCGAGAACTTGGTGTTGCACTTGATTCACCCATTGTCATTTGGTGTGACAATAAAAGTGAAATAAATGTTTCCATAGATCCATTACATAGATAAAGGACCAAGAAAATAAATATGCATGTCCACTACATTTAGGGCTTAGTGCATGACCGAGTGATTGACTTGCAGTATTCCCCTTCTGCTGAGAAAACTGGGGATATTTTCACCAAGTGTTTCATAGAGAAGACCTTCACTTAATTAAGATCACTACTTGGAATGAGTGATGCATGGTGATGGATTCCATTCACCTTCATATTTTTTCCCCATTTCCATTTTTTAGGAGAGGTTTTGTTCCCATGTGGTTTTCCTCTTTTCCTTGTTTTCATGGACAAATAAAATTTTCATTTGTATGAAGTGACTTGAGCCTTTGTTGCCAAGGCCTCCATAATATTTTTTGTCAAGTTGTACTAATTCAAGATTAAGGTGGGGTGTTAGAACATTAATCCATCCTTAGTACCTTATTTTATACCTCAGTCAAATTATTTTGCTTCTATGCATTGATTGTTATGGTTTAGACTTAGGGAAATCAATTTAGGAAGTAAATTGGTTATTTTGGCCCATTCACACACACATCAGTTCTCTAACTTGGTCAAACTGGAACATGTGTGCCCTCATTAATTACCCTTGGTGTTTTGGAGCACTTTCTTCTTTGTTTTGAGGGATCAAGGTTTGACTACAGGCGCTAGTGATGTTTTTAGACCATTTTGGCCCTCCTAGTGCATTTATTGTTCACCTTGAGCCACTCCCACTCCTATATTTTCTCACCCATGCCTATATTGGACTCATTTATGCCCCATCATGCCTCACCAACATTCACACCAGGTTTCATGATTGTTTGGAGTGATTTGAGTGATGATTGGTCCACCTAGGGGGGATGACGGTCAAATCTAGTCATGACACATGTGCACTTCCAAATGGATTCTTAATCCTCATGAATTTTCTCTATTGATGTATATATCTGATATAAACATAGTTACATTTTAGACATTTCTAATAATATCCACTATTGTGTTCACATGTGTGTGTAATTTTACTATTTCATGTTTTTTTGTGCTTGTTTTGCAAACTAAAGCGAATAGTGAGAGTTTCTTGGCTTCTAGATCCAGTTGTGAATCAATTCTCATGAAAGGGGTTTGGGATAAATCCTCTGTAACTGATTATTTTGGATCTTCCCTTGCATTAGGATTGTGGAATGTCTTCTTAAAAACACCTTTTGGTATTTTTTGCATAGGTTCAACCAGTTTTTCAATTGAAAGAGGGGATGATGAATCGGCAGGTTGATTGTCTTTCTGTGAAGACTCTGATTCGTAATTCTTGGCTCAGGTTTGTAACAAATTTTTGGAGTGGACCATGTTATGTAAGATTGCTTGGAAGGGGGAGTACTTTGATTGCCCTCGGCATTCTTTGAATCACTCGAAGTTGCATTTTGTCATTGTGGAAAAAGATCCTTAAGGACAACAAGTTGTTGATTTAGTAGATTTTGGTCTTGTTCCATTAAAGGGAATTGATAGGTCAAGTGATCCTCCTAACAAAGTTTGCATGGGAGATTTACCTTTTTTTTTATTTCTCCCCCACCCCCCCTCAGCATTTTTGTGGGATTTTGTTTGTTTTTGTTTCCCTCCCCTTTCTTCCCTTTTTTCTTCCCA
The DNA here is from genome assembly GCA_001517045.1 of Pseudotsuga menziesii. Lineage (NCBI taxonomy): Eukaryota > Viridiplantae > Streptophyta > Pinopsida > Pinales > Pinaceae > Pseudotsuga > Pseudotsuga menziesii. Next base: position 906,415 of record LPNX010148075.1, on the reverse strand, counting down.
CCAAACTGCTAAGTTCCCTTTAGGGTGGATTGTGCATTAAAAACTTATGCATTCTGAGGGGAGGAGGTAGCATCCTTGGTTGAATCCACTGTAGACTGGTTCTCTAATAATTCATGAATTTGTTTGGCCAGTGATTCTATAGTAGGTGGTTGGACTTAACCAGCGATGCCATCGGCATGCAGTCCAGGATTTTGTTTTGCAAATTCAGTATTAGACCTTGGTGCATCTGGTATAATTTTGTAAAAAATCCCAAATTGAGCGTAGATTAGATCTATTTGCTGGGATCTAAGCCTTGGCCTCTTCCTCGGTTGTTACTCCTGAAGTTGATACGTCCTTTCAAATATATGGTAGCAAATATTTCAAGAACCATTCCAACAGAAATTTAGGAGGAATATTAGCCTTGATCAACCTCTTCCTTCTTCGCCACTCCTGAATATGGTCAGAGATGTGGGTGGATTTGTTCTTTTGAAAAGTCAACAAAATGTCAATATCAGAATCATACCTGATCGAAAGTTGAAAGTGGTTGAGGAAAACAGTGGCTAAGTTAAGAAAATTATCATAAGCAGCATACGGAAGTTCAATATACCATTTAGTTGCTACACTCTTCAAAGTTATTTGAAATATCCTTAACCGAATTGAATTGTCATTCAATGAGTTATAAGAGCACCATAGATGAAAGGTTGTGACATGGTATCTAGGGTCCTCTCCAGTCTTCCCTTCAAATTTTGGGATATCGGAAGGGAGTTTGATAGGGATTGGTGGCCAAGTCGAATCATGGCACATAGGGTCGTTCATTTATTTCGAGGTCTAGAAAATTCAAAGTTTCCAGAAAAGCAATTCAAGATCGAGTCGGGGATTGATCCTGGGGAACTTGATGTGAGGAAGGTCCTACACCAAGGTTCCCATAAGGTTGACTTGGGTTTCCACCAGCTACCGGTTGTGAATAAGTGACAATATTCTGAAAAGGGTTCCATCCAAAAAATAAGGGGTTACGAACTTGAGGTGTTTTTTACTAATTTGGTCTATTTCCACCCAAGACAAGTGTCATTGAAACTAGAGATATTGGCCTTCCACCAAATAGTGAAAAAGTAGAGCTTCCAATCAGGGTGATCGAGACATGACTTGAGGTTTGAAAGATGAATCCAAATAAAGGATTCAATATTCCAGCAGACACACCTTCCAAAGTAGGTGTAGGGAATACATATGGCATTGGAGGAATGTTTCCTCCATACCATGGATACCCTTGGACAAGAGAAGTGGAACCACTAGGATTGTTCTGAAAATTTTGAAATAGAAGAGAGTATGTAGAAGGAATATTGGGTACACCAGTAACCACCATATTAGACAAGTTGGCAGTAGGACTCACGGGTGCTGAAGGGCCAACCACTCTAGCACTAAGAGATAAAGGAGTAGATGGACTAAAATTTTAAAGACACTACCGGTGCATTAGGTATGTTCGATAGTGGTACACTTACATGCGGAGGAGATTCCCCACCGACTGGCATGGCTAAAGTAGGGGTATTGATATCCCCAATTCCTTCTCTAGTATTCCACATGAAAAGACTTTATGAAACACCAAGACCAGGTTGACTCAATGGCATAACTTGAACTAGCATAAGATCTCTCAAATCAGTAAGAGGTGAATTATAATTCCTTACAAATCCTTTGTCCTGCAAGTCTTATATTTCTACTAATGGATGATCAAGTTGATTGTACCTAAGTTCAGGTTCCCTTGGAATTTCACTAATACCAGTCGGTTTGAAAGAATCACTTGTATTGATTCTCTGCCATCTAGGTTGCGGTGGAGGATCTACAGTTGAAGGTGGAGGAAGGCCTTGCAATATTTAAGATCTATGAGGATGTTGATCCTCCATAGCTAAATATTTTTAAATCACACACCTAAGAGGTCAGGCTATATCATAAGAAATCCAAAGATAAAACCACTAAAATTTTCCCTAAGTATCACAACCAATCAGGGTAAAGATGTGCCTTCCAAAGGAACGTCTAGGATGATGAGGGCCCAGAACATACCAGTGAAGAACAGAAAAGAAGTTACTCGGGGTCCCAATACAAGTTCTCTGGGTGCAAGCAGTTGAATCACCAACCACTCTCCCAAATTATCGCATGGGGTTTCCTCCCACATTTTTTCTGGGTATAGTGGAAATAGCCTTCCACCATCACCCATGTAGAAAACCTAGTTCAAGATAGTATACCAGATCTACATGAAATTTTTGATGAAACAATCATCGGTATGATCAATGTGAATGGGAAGGGTAACAATCCTAAAATTCAAGCAACATTGAGATGACATCGGGATAAAAGGTGGTATTGAATGAACCCTCGTGTGCACAACAATATTGGTTTATGATCTATTGAGTATTGAAGTGGTATCTCAGTAACTCAATATTCAAACGAACTCATGCATGAATTATGTTTTAGAGGATCTTTCTAGTTTACCTTCCTGTGGAAATGGGTTTCCTAAGTGATAGGACACTAAGTATGAATTTAAAAAGTTTCAGATAGTTATAGATAGACCTTGTATGAAACCCTAGCCTAAGCTAGTTGGTGATACCCCTAAAAATAAAAAATGTTACTAGTTAATTTTAAATTTTATTGTTCTTTTTAAGGATTCTTTTTAGTCAAGGTGATGGTCATGCAACTTGTGATATTTTGGACTTGACTAGAAAGCAAAAAGATGGTGTAAAATTGGTTTAAATTGATATTGCCATTTTAGTTTCTCTTTTCCTTTTTCGAAAAATAATGAAAATTTAACTATTGCACTTCGCAAATCAAATGAAAACTTTTGTTTTATTTTTTGAAACATTCGAAGCAATGTACAATGAGCCTATCTAAGACTAGTCACTAGACATGCACCTAAAATTATTTGTGTTTATATTTTTTCAAAAATAAAAATGACAAATGCAACTTATGCACTTATCTAATATACAGTTATGAACATTTGTATCAGTAAGACTCGGAAATAGACCTCACAAAAACAAACTTTGAAGACTTTACAAAGCTGAGAAAGCCCTATTTGGACTGAACTACTCAAATCTTAACAAAAACAGAGTTGTTCAACCAAATGGGAGAAGTAACAACAGATAAACCACTAAAACAATATGAAAACAAGCAGAAGCAAGCACTAACGGAGGTTAACAGCTCAGAAACCACTCATACTCCAACCAAAAATTCCAAGAGGGGAGACCTAAAAGCCTTAAACACACACTCAAACTAACTTACCGAAAGCAAGTCTTACAAAATAAAACCAAAAAGACTTGCAACCAGTGTCAGACTGATAAACCTTCAGGATGAAGCCCTAGAAGCAATCAGATACCAAAAGCAAACTTGAAGAAAGCAAACCCTAGGCTTTTAGACATCTATCTACAGGAAAATGTGACTGTGTAGTGACAGTCCCACGAACCACTCGTGACTATACTTGAGGAAACCCATGAATTTTATAGGAAAATGTTACTCTAAGTATAGGTAACCCGTGAATTCATTAGAAACATTTTCAAAAAAAAAGGGGCAAGGAGCACATCAAAGATTCAAGCAAACATATCACTGCAAATCTTAAGTAGGACCAGAAAAGGAAAAAAACTGGACAAAGACTTCAAAATAAGAGACCCTAAAACAAAATAGACTCCCCAGTGGAGTTGTCAATTCTTTTGTTAGGGATCATCTACCTTATGGATGGGGGTTTAGAGGCCACCAATTTACTATTTTATACTTGCAGAAAACTAGGGTTACACAAGAATTTATTAGAGATTAAGAGAAAGAGAATATGTACCTTGTTTATGACGGTTGATCCTAGCTTTCTTCTTCTTCTCCAATGCTCCTTTGCTTCCAATATTCAGTACCTGCATCAAAGATATCCCTTTATTCAAAGTATCTTCCATTGTTATATAAAATGAGATGAACATATAATGATTGTATTCAAAACAAATTACGACCTAGATCATTACTCAAAAAATTAAAAGCATACATCTATGCATTGATAGAAGGAAAAACAGTCTTTATTATCAGATATCTGGAAACATTACAAGGGCCTCCTGTCTTATCAAGCTCCTCTGCAAGCCAAGACCTGAGTCCTCTTGCTCCTCCTCTCAACAAAATCCTCAAGCATGACTTTTCCTTCAAAGTTGGTCCATTTTACGCATACCCTTCCCCTCTTTTTATAGTTGCTTGTGACGAAGGAATTCAAGGCTTAGGATGGTTTGATGAGTTGGAGAAGTTTCCAAACTGAGTCCAAATTCCCCTAGTTAATAATATTTTTATTTTTTAACTATTCTTAATAGAATTTACAGGTTCATATGGAGCATCTCATGAATTACTCATGAGTTTCCTTAAGGAAACTCATGAATATTGATAATACACGAGCTGTTCAAGGTAGACACGTGAATAGCATGCGAGTTGCTCAAAGGAAAGTGGTGAATACATTATGATATTAAGATAAAAATGGGTTGATGTTGGAGTGATCAAGGTGTATTAAGGATCCAAGCTATCTATATGGTTATCGATACTTCAATCCATAGTGTCCTTTTGTGCAACGACATATTGGATGTCATTACTTGGATGGAGAAGTACCATTTAACTATATAACATGCATATCCCTATGTTGTATCCAGTTTCCACTATTGGTCCCTTCACTAAGTGGGGGATAGGTTACATATCATGCAACCTGGTATCGTCAAATGGCCATAAATGCAACATTGTGGTCGTCAACTAATTTCTATCTGAAGGTGAAACTTTAACACACTTTGTGATTAACCATATCATTGCTCATTTCAGTATCCCTTGAGATATTGTCATAGACAATGGTATTCACGTCCAAAACAAAATGATGGTGTATCTAGATAAGAAACTTATCTTTCAACAAGATTTATCTTCACCATACTCTCCTCAAGTGAATGGACAACTCGAATGAGTGAACAAGTCTTTCAAAATCATGCTTCAAAGGAGGGTAAACATAAACAAGAGTAATTGGCATATTATGTTATATCCATCTTAGTGGGATTACCAAACTTCTATCAAGGCTGCAATGGGATTTAATCCCTGTTATATTGTACATGGATTTGAAGCAATATTACCTATAGAATGTGAGATTTTGTCTTTAAAGGTAGTTATAGAGATCCTACCAAGAACTATTGGCTTAGAAGAATGTATTTTATATATAGAACAATTAGATGAGCATGAAAGGGATGCTCTTATAGCCATTGACATGAAGAAAAAAAATTTCAAAGCACAATAGGATAAATCAGTTCAACCTCATATTTTTTCTGAAGGAGCTGTTGTGTTGGTCTATGATGAGAAACATGACAAACTTGGGCCTATGATATTTACTTCAATGTGGACTAGTCCTTACATTGTGAGGAAAATCCTAGATAAAGGGGCCTTTGAGTTAGAATACTTTGAAGGGAATACTTTAGGTTCAAGAAATGGACTCTATCTGAAAAGGTACTTCACCTAGACTTTCATGTCTAGGCTAGTTTCCTTGAATTTACGATGTTGTAAATAGTTTAGGATACTTTCTATTTTTTATTTGAATAGTGTTGGTCATCACTCATCTTATTATATTTCAATTGACATATGTCAAAAGATTCACCTACATTTGTGGGATGTGTGAATGGATCAGTCACTCAGAAATTAGCTTATGTTGCATGGGTAATATATAACTCTTTAGGCCATCTTGTGAGTCCTAGGGGAGTATCGCTATGCCCAGATACTAAGAATATAAATAAATATAGTGTTGTGTTTGAGTTAATGTTTGAATCAATTTTACTTTTCATCCAACAAATAACTACCCCCTTGGATTCACAATTGGTTGTGTCATAATTGAATGTTTCCTATTATGTTTTCCATCCTAGTTTATTATGAAAATTTATGAGGGCGTGTCTTCTTGAATTCTACTTTGAATTCATTACATATATTCATGTTTCAAGAAGGTTGGATTTGATTTTTTTATACATTAGATAAATATGTGTTGTACAGACATTTGACATGTAATTCAAAGATAACACAAAGAGCACATACATATTGTAAATAATTCAATACAAGAATTTGCCATAAACATAAAAATAATGTCACAAAAAGTATAAATCACTGCATAATATTTATTTAATGAGATAATGGATTAATCACCCTACTTTGTTCCTTTCTTATAATATAAAACACATGTATCCACCAGCATGATGAGTTTCATCCACTTAGCAGGAACCCCGTCTACTTTTCATTGCACAGCCTCTAGTATATTCTTGGTTCCGTCAACAGGGATACTCTGTGTGAGACCTTGAAGTATTTCTTCAACAAAAATGAGAGTAATATTTGTCCCTTATCTTTCTCTAGGATGATGTGGCTGGATATTTGGATGACAAACAGGGAGTTTGGGACCAACATCTATTTAGTGACCCTGTAGTAGGATTATACACAAAAATAGTTTCCCTTTTTGCTAAAATATTTCAAAACCCCCCAAAAATAAATATATTAAGAAAAAGAATTACCCACCTCTTCTATCCCATGAAGAGCAAGGACTAAGCACTAGATTTGGGTCTCCTATGAAATCCATCCCTACATAAGGGAAATCTGGGATAGTTGGGAGTTTTTTGCACCACCACCCGAGATACTCACCTCTTAAAGGAGTGGTAGTTGATCCTCTGCCTAATTTTTGTAGTAGTGTTTTCCATTGTGTCATCCACATTTCTTGAGTGTCAAAAGGATTTAATGAAACTTGTGGGATTAATGTCATAATCCTCTCAAGGAAAAATGAAACTGGAATATTGCTTCTGTAGCCATATTTTTTTATCTTTCCAATCTTGCAATCAGTATCTTGACCTTTCATACTGATCAACAAACTAGTGCACCAGTCAAACAATTTGGATCTCAAACATTCTACCCCAATCTGCATGATTTTCCCTGAAGATAAATGTAATCCTGAAGAACTCAAAACCTGGGTAACCATGGTAAACATTACTTTTAGGGGGGATCTTTGAAAATTTGTTATGGGAACCAAGGGACCTTAATTTTGTGTCCCTTCTATACAATAAGCATTCACATACTCTTGAAATATGAGGACATTTCCTCAGCTTAAACCTTTAAGGTTCACGGGTTCTCCTATTCATAGAACCCCAGTAAGGAAGTATATGTCATCCATAGTAATTTGTAATACTTCCCCTTTAATGATTTAAGCATCCTGATATGTATCCTAGTAGTGGACGAGTCTCTGAAGCAACTCTTTTTGGGACCTCATATTAAAATATGGAAAAATTTGAGTAATCCACACCATCAAAGGGCATTGGGAGTTAAAGGATATCTCAGAGCTTCACGTTGAATATCTTCATTCACACCCTACCTTAATCATCAGAGGAAATTACAATAAAATGGCCCTTCGAAAAGTAATACAAATTCCATGTCATCATGTATTATCTAATCAAAATTCTTTAAAATTCAAAAAGGGAGCACCTCTTAAACATTTTTTTAATATAAATTTGGGGATAGGTATCATAAAAAAAACTACTTTTTTTGTTCATATTTTCGACATATCTCCCTGTGTTTTTACTCAAATTTTGATTGGGAGAGCTCGTTGGATGTGGAATTAAATTCTGCATCCAACAAGTACACACTCGGCATACTTTTTACGAGCCCCTCTACCCCAAAAACAAGAAATACCTGAAAAATGTGATGATGATGTCATCATCACATTTTTTCAGGTATTTCTTGTTTTTAGGGTAGTGGGGCCCGTCAAAAGTATGGTGAGCGGGTACTCATTGGATGCAGAATTTAATTCCGCATCCAACGAGCTCTCGCAATCAAAATTGGATTAAAACACAGGGAGATATGTCGAAAATACAAATAAAAAAGTAGTTTTTTTCTTTTCTTCCTCCAAAATTAATAAATATTATTTTATTATTTTAACTATTATTTTATTAATTTTCGTTAGGAGGCCCATTTTGAGTTGAAATTGCCTCTAATGGATGACATTTTCTACAAAATGAGGATGAGAAAGATGAAGATACCTAAGAATGATTTAGTTGGTGATCTAACAAATCCAAAATTAACAGTTAAAGAGCTAGGGTACAAAAACACCAAAAGGTATAATGATAAGAATGAATCATAAGACATTTATTTATATTTGCATTATTAACTATTTTTTGTTAATTTTAACCCAACTTCGATAGTTTTCAATTAAAAATAATGCCATGTTACATAGTGTTTTGACTAATTTAAGCAAGAAAAAAAGAGCGAAGGCTCCCTTTATTTTGTGGTACACTTTAAAAGCTTCATGTCCCTAAACTTGCATATAGGGTAGGTCACCCCAATAAATGCATAACTTACACTAACCTTGTAATTATGTTCACACCTCATAACAACAACACATGGAAATATGACACTAACCCTTTATTTTTAGAAAAGTCCTAACTCTCCATGTCAGAGCTTACCAACTCATGTGTACCCTAGTTTGAACTATAGTGTCTTATGGTTCCTGTGTCAAAGCTTGTGTGAGGATTGAGAGTCCCTAAGTAGCCCGGTCATTTCATCGAGATGAAGCCTCATGACCCCTCTAACTCTTATTCTAGAAATTTACCATATACTTTTGCATTTTGTGATATTGAATTTTCATATAGTTGCTTGTGCTTTGATTCTAATGCTTTATGTAGTTAGCCTCTAGTCGCTTACCACCAATGCATTCTCCTAATATTTCCCACCTTTTCTATTTATAGCAATCGCATCCTTCTACCCTTATATGAGAAATTCAATAGTGTCCACATCCTACACATCCCTTTTTTGCATTATTTGCATTATGTTACTTACGCTTAGAACGTATTTGCATGGCCATGTGATGCTTGTCTTCACCATTGTATTATAGAATACTTTTATTCTATTTTAGGCTTTATAATCTGGAAAAAATAGACAAAAAAATATTTTAAAAAGAGAGGGAAGGGAACGATATCCAATGTCTATTTAATAGTGGAAGCAAGTTGTGTTGTCCTTGAACATAGCATAGTTTGTTGGTTGTGGATTACGCCCCTAAGAAATGGGGTTTGGGGGTGAATCCCACGAAATAAAATTTTGGGATGTTTGTTGGCCAATAGTTTATGGTCCCATGGTAATGGGTGACCCATGGTATTTTCACATGGTAATTCCCCTATAAAATGAAAGCATTGCAAAATGGTTGTGTATTGTATTCTAGCATTGTAAAACAATCTCTATGATTGTGTGAGAGAGACTGTGAGAGAGTGAAGAAGAAGTGCAATGGGGTTGCTACAGGTTGTGTCCCTTCATTTGTTGGATGGTATAGTAATAAAAGACTGACATTTTTTGTGTGGATGTGGCCCATCTTGGGTGAACCACATTATATTTGTGTCTCTCTTGTAATGTGTTTTAATATTTGCATCTTGTTTATTGTTTATTTTTATTTCTATGCGATCCTATTTTTCTAACACGATTTTGATTCTATCAATAAGGTGGGTTCTAGTATTTGGTCTTAAAATTTAAACCTTGATCATAGAGTTATTACTCCTGCAGTTTGTTACTCTTCCAATCATATGGGGAGTCCGTCTATGTTTCCTATATTACAAATGTATATCATTGGTTATTTTGTGTCAAAATTTCCCCATGTCACCTATGTTTTGTACTCAATGTTCAAGGATATAACATATGTTGTCAATTATGTAGTTTCCTTGACCTCGTGTGTAATCCATTCCCAAATGTAAGTTTGTTCTCATCATGTATCATTCACTCAGTGCTTGAACTTGCACTTATGTGGAAGGTCTCCATTGACTTCTCACATATGACTTGTGTCTCATCGATGACAATTATTATGCTTTAAGGAATTAACCTAGAGTCATAGCACCATGGCCCAATTTTCATCATTGACAAGTAACCTTGCACTCAATAGATGACAATTTATTATTGGTCATTGATTGAGTGATTTCCCTTGATGTTCCATGTCAATAAATCTATTCACATTTTGGGATTCGTGGTGTACCTTGGATTCCATTTTCATCATTAATGGAAGTCCTCACCCATGTCAATAGATTTCATTACCAATTGTTGCTCAGGGTTTCTCTTTCATGGAATATATTCATCCAGTGCTTGAAGGATACGTACTTAGTGGTTTATTTTGGAAAAATGTGTCCCAATCCTTTCCTAATTCAAATCAATCCCTGATCTTTCATGTGTTGGATGATGGGGGATTCCTTAATTCCTCCTTCCCAACTGGTCTCTTCCCATCAAATTCAACTCATCTTTCACTAGGAATGAGATATAGAGTCTCAGTAGTACCTTGGGCCTTGTAGTCATTAGTGTCAAGTTCCCTCGCTATTAGGAAGTGAAAATATATTAATGAGTCTTGCTTGATAGATTCTACAGGTGTTCAAGTTCAAGAACACTTTATGTACCTTAATGACGAAAGATTAATGACTCTTGCTCAATATATTCTTTATGTACCTTGGTTCCCATTATCATCATTAATGGCTTACTTCATGTTTTTTAATGGTATACATCAATGACCGCTAATAAAATAGTGTCCTCCATGTTTGACTTAAGCTCATCTCTTCACATGCAAAGGATTCGTACCTTTAGATGGTTTGGATAGAAGACCCTGGGCCAACAGTAGCATCCTCATGTTTTTCTATTTCCCAAGTTGTGCAATACTTTACCACACCTCATATAACACTGGTAAAATTAGGATAAATATTATTCAATTTAGTTGTATATTGTCCCCGTAATGCATGATGAGACATACATCTAATGTGTATTCATTCATGGTTATGATCTCCAGATTGACATAGATCAAGTTTGTATCTATTTGTGGCTATTATCTTCGAATTGGCATGGATCCACTATGTATCATCTATGTGGCCATGACCCATATTTTTATATATAGATCACATGGATCCAGTATGTATTCTTTTGTGGCCATATGTATGTATGTATGTATGACTGAAAATTTCCAATGACTGGGGCTATGTCACTATCCTACTAGGTTAAACAAGACTGACACATAAGAGATTTTTGGAAAGCAGATTAGACTCCTAACTTTGAATTGACATCACACAAATCTACACAAAAGGATAACAGAGAAAAACTTTGTGTGCCTTATTTATGAAGGTTGATCCTAGCCACTCGCTTGTCTCCTTTAGATTTCCTCCTTGGTATCAATCAAAGAACCTACAACCCAAACAAGATACCTTCCTCAAATGAATTTGGTAACAAAAATATTTTATTGAAATAAAAACATGACATGAATATGAAACTAGTAAATCAACTTCAAATCAAGTTACAATAATTATGACATAATGATTAACACAAAATATGGAGAAGGGAAAGATGTCCAAACTTTATTAAAGAAAAAAAAGTACAAAACATACCTTCTTCTTATCAACACCTTATCTAAACTAGAGCTCCATATCACTCATGTTCACGTTCTCCACAAATCCCACTCGAAAACCCCGAATGCATAGGAGTGGAAACAACTTGAGGGAAGTAATTTCAACACACATGCATATAAAGATAATTGAAAAGAAGGGAAAGGAGAATAAAGGGTAGGAAATTCCTCTAACATAGCATTACTAAGAAAGGTCCTCCTTCATTTGGATCATTACAATATTTCTTATAGTTGATAAAGGAAGTTGGGAATAATTACCAAATGGTTTGGGGAAGTTGTAACCTAGCAGGTGGTTCTAAAAAATTCCATAACTTCCTCTTTTTCTAAATTTTTATATATTTTTCATATTTTTTTAGGAAATTCGTTCCTAATCCAAGGGAAAGGAGTGAATGGTTTGCTTCCAAACTATATTGAATATTTGAATTCAACTTTTTATTGCATTCACACTCTGTCAAGGGGAAAGTGTGAATGATTCACAATCTACATGAATATTAGGTGTGAATCTGCTCATTTTAAGGATTGCAACTTTCAAGGTGTTTGGGAATGGCTGAGGGTTCACTTGAATGTTTAGGGCCATAAAATAGAGGTAAAACCAAGGCTCTTCAATCCATAAGTGTATTTTTTTGTGAACAAATAGTGACACTGAAACTGTCGTATTCTAGACTATTGTCATAGACGGAGAAGTGTCGATTTGACCTATAACAGATGCCCCCTAATGTATGAGGTCAGAAGGTAACATGATGTATGAAATCAACTATAATAATAAATGGAATGGAAATGCAGAAAAAACATGACTAGAGATTCCAAGAGTTCTAGACTTGACAACGTACCTGAAATAGAAAAATATATCGAACAATCTTTTCCTTGTAGTGGATATTGTTATAAAAACATGATACCAAAGCAATAACAATAAACAATAAACAAGATGCAAATATAAAACACATTACAAGAGAGACACCAAATATAACGTGGTTCACCCAAGATGGGCTACATCCACATAAAATTTGTGATTCCTTTTATTATACCATCCAACAAAATGAAGGGATACAACCTGAAATAGCCCCATTTCCCTTCCCCTTCACTCTCTCATAGACTCTTTCTCACAATCTCAAAGATCTCTTTTACAATGCTACAATAAAATACACAACTCTATTACAATGCCTTCCTTTTATTAAGGTAATACCATGGGAAAATACTAACGCACTTCCCAAAACCATGGGCCTATAAATCATCCATTATTGACCAAGTTATAACTATGAAATTACAACATTTTACAAGGAAATTTTCCTAAATTTTCGCTACGGGGGCACTACCCCCAAACCCCCGACACCCACTCCATTAGGTGCTGGGATCCAAAAATGGCTGGCATAACATCTCTGAATCAAGAAGATCAGGCTCCACAACCAATAATATATGTCCATGCTCAAAGTGATAGAACATGGCCACCAAATAGAATGCACTGCAAATTTATACATCTAAATTTTGATGGTGAAGTAAAACCTAGTCAAGAATTTAAGGCTTGGCTTCTTGGGATGAAGAAGTATTTCCAAGTCCAAGACTACAATGGGAACGTGAAGGAAAGAGGGGATATATTTAACTTAAATGGAAGAGCATATATATGGTTGGATCACCTTAGACAAGTCAATAATATCAACGAAAGGAATATTATGTGGAAGCAATTCAAGAAGTATTTCAAGCAAAAGTACCTCTTTGATAGGTACTATGATGACAAAATTAAAGAGTTCCATGAGTTGAAATTGGGAAAAATGATCATGGAGGGGTATTCCAATAAATTATTGGAGTTTTTGAGGCATGTTAAGTATATTAGAGATCATAAGGTCAAAATTCAGTGTTTCTTAACTGAATTACCTCAGTCATACAAGGACAGAATTGAATTTGATGAACGTCAAACTCTAGATGTGACCATAAGGAAGGCTAAGTATTGTTATGATTAAAACAAAAGTAGGCCATATTTCCATAAGGAATGGAAGGATAAAAAATGATAAAATTGACCAAATAAAGAGGGGATTCAATCCTCCTCATTTAAAAAATCAGCAAAGGTATCCACCATAGGGTGTTACTAAGCTAGCTAGGATGATGGTAGACAATCCAAGAGATCTACTTCAATGTTGGGGATGTGGAAATGAACTTTTTATTAGAAATTATCCACATCGAAATGGGATTTCCAAGCATGTTCACAACATCCAAGAGGATAAAATTTTGGGTGACGTAGTAAGGACTGTCCCTAGAATCTATGTTACACTAGAGGACTTTCAAGCATACCATCAATTAGTTGTGGTTCAGGTTGAAGGTAATATTGCTAATCAATCTATTTCTAATTCAATTGACCTTGTATATACTCACAGTTATATCACTCCTAAAATTGTTAAGATTTGTGATTTTAAGAAAACAATTGATATTAAATTATGGCTAGTCCAACTAGCCACTGGAACCAAGGAAAGTTAGTGAAGTGGTGGAGAAATGTCCAATAGAAATGGATGGACTCTTCACAAATGGAAATATGAATATTTACATTGGGTTCTTAGGATGTTATCATTGGAATGGATTATTTAGATGCACATAAATTTAAACTTGACTACTAAAACAAGACCTGCGAATGCAATGATGAATAAGGAAACCTTGTGGGAATATGATAAACCTACTTTATAACATAGGATAAAATATTTAATCAAATTTTATTAATTTCCTACCAACTATCCTAGATAGTTGGGATCCACTTGCACTAAATAGTCAACACTTGCACCATATATACCTCAGGAACTCTTCAATCCTAATTCTGGGTTGATCCTGTCCAATTTATTGACTGCTAGAATTAGTAACTGTGTTTTCCTGCAGATTCTTGCTTATTCTGCTTTTATCCAACTTTTATGTGGATAAGGTAAAGCTAGCCAACTTGGATGATTTTATCTCTATTTTCCAGGATTAACATTTTTTTCCATCACTTTTGACAACTCACTCATGCTTTTGTTAATTCGTGAGGTCCTGGACTGATTTGGGAAGTGCTTTATCCATCTATGGGGGTTTATCATATTTAGTAAGTCTATCTTTCTTATCTTGATGAGTCATCTCCAATACAACTCAATTTTACCTATGAGGGATTTAATATTTATGTACACTGCTATTCATCATTATTCAATGGAAGGATGCACTCCAATATTCATCTCTTCATTCATGTGATTCAGCCTATTTTCTTCTCGCTATTTTTCTTGTGTATGCTTGTGAGAATTATCTTAGTAGAAAGATCCATTTCCAGTTCATCTTCTTAGCATATTTTCTCATATAATTGGAGCTACTATCTCTACATGGTATCATATCGCAAGGTTTCTCAATATATACAGAGTTGAGGAGCACATCCGCCTCCTATCCCTCTTTGAAGAAGAGCTTGGTATAAGCTAACAAGATTTTATCCTAGTTTTGTTTTTGTAGGTTGCAGAGAGTTTCTTATTGAGCGCAACAACTCAGCAATATGGATCCTTCTTCAGCTATGATCCTAAATCCATTCAAATATCATGAATGGAAAGCCAAAATTGGCATTCTATTGTGCAGTAAGGGACTATACAAAGTTACTCTAGCTTTGGAGAATGAGCCCAATGTTGTGATTGAGAAAGATAAGTGGCATAATAGGTTGGATGAAGCCTATGGATTTTTTTTCCTCTGTATTTTTCCTGGTCTACTCTTTCATATATATAGTTTTACCACTCCAAACTAAGTATGGACCAAACTTGATTCTCTGTTTGGAGTTCAAGATGAGTTAAGAGCGCATCAATTGGAGGTTGAGTTATTCTCAATGAATCCAAGCAGTTTCAATTCTATTGAGGGTTTCTTCACCAAATTCAAGACACTTGTTCTAATTCTCAGACATTGTGGGATTGAGAAGAAATATGATCAATTAAACCTTTCCATTCTTTCTAAATTGGGTCTTGAATACTTAGTTTTTGTATCTACTTTTCATTCTACTGGGCTTGTTGTTTCTAATTGGAAAATTCCTTCTGTGTGTACTTTCTTTGATTCACTAACAAAGGAGAAAGATAAATTGATTCAAATGGGCGCTCTTAGATATTACAAGGGAAAGGATCATGCTCTCATATTTCAAGGAATCAAGAATACCAAATCCAAAGAAAAGCAAATTGTGAAATAGAAGAAGCCAAACTCAGAAATTGAAGATGAAAGTTTGAAGCCCATTGATGAAGATTCAATGAAGAAGGTCAATAAGAAAGGGACATATTAAAGTGTTATTATTGAAGAAAGGTATTTAATATATATAAGGAATGTTTCAATAATAATATGTACATCATGTCTCATCTTCTTGAGAAGCACAACATCGAAGTTCCAGATGAGCTAGAGAAGCATGTTGATTCCTCGGAACACTGTCATAGTGCCCAGTTCCAAGGTGATATAAAATATGCCTTGAGTTCCAAAGTAAAATTATTTTCTAATGTATCTGATATAGATTCATTTTTTTATATATCAGAATATGAAATATCATATCCTTTCTTTGATAATCCACCTATCAGTCTCCTAGATTCATCTCCCAATAATTGTGATTTTTCACTAGATCCCGACTTGTATTTAAGAAGCTCTTCCTCACTCCATAATTATGATTTAGAAACATGTTTTCACACTGATATATATGTCATTAAATCATTCATACCACCATCCATACCATCTACCATACCTCTGAATAATCCTAAGATTATACAAATCCCAAGTTCACTAGTTGATTCCTCATTGGTCTCTTATGCAGTGTTACCTATATTACATGGTTTGAAGTCTTTCCTATATTTAATTGGTTGGTTATCCATGACCTTATTCATATTTTGAATGATATTACACATTTTTTTATCTGTTCTAATAAATTATGGTCCATATATCAAGTCCATTCATCATTCATATGTTTACACATATCAGTTTTCCCCAGTTGCTCATAGTTTTCCTAGTCTAGCCCTATATCCTCATAGTTTTCCTAGTCTAGCCCTATATCCTCATAGTTTTCCTAGTCTAGCCCTATATCCTCATGGAGTAATTGAAGCCTTTGTATTTTATATTCCATATGCCAATGTTTCTAATATATCATATTTTTAAAATCCTCATATCAGATATTGGAAGGTGCTACATCATATTGGAAGAATGACATGTGATTCACATCACAATTTTGCTAGTATTCAGGGAATTGAGTGTGTAACAAATTGTTTTGATTTTTGTACTCCTTGGGAAGGAGTATGAAAATATATATTTTCTATTTCAGATTTTGTTTGCAGTTCATATTTTGTTATCATCAAGAATAATTCATATAATTCTCCTACTTCATCAGTTGATGGTATACCAAGAGTCTCTCCACTTCTTTCTTGCAGATTCTACACTCTAGCGTATGATCACTGAGTTCACGTTTTCTTCATCAAGTATTTCACTAAGAATCAATTCATTCATCTCATTCAAGTGAAGATAAAGACCTACTAAGGACTTGTTAATTTAAAATTTTGTTCCTTATCCTTTCTTGAGGGAGGATTTTCCCCATGTGGTTTTGCTTCTTTCCTCACTTTTCTGGACATGAATAATTGTAAAGGGTGACCATAGCCTTGTTTTTGGGCCCTATATACACCTATATATCATCATAAAGTCACACTTAAAGGGGGGTGTTGGAATATAATAAACCCACTTCATAACTTAGGATAAAATATTTAATCAATTTTGATTAATTTCCTACCCACTAACCTAGATAGTTGGCATCCACTTACACTACATAGTCAACACTTTAAATATATACCTCAGGAATGCTTTAATCCTAATTATAAGTTGATCATTTCCACTTTATTGACTGCCAGAATTAGTAATTGTGATTTCCTACAGATTCTACCTAATTCTACTTTTATCCAGCTTTTATGTGTATAAGGTAAAGCTAGTCAACTAGGAAACTGCTATCTTTTGTTGCAAACCATCCTCCATGATTTTCTCTCCATTTTCTAGGATTAGCATGTTTTTACATCACTCTTGACAACTCACTCATGATTTTTCTAATTCCTGATGTCCTTGACTGATTTGGGAAGTGCTTTAGCCACCTATGGGGGTTCATCATATTTAGTAAGTCTATATTTTTTAGCTTGATGAGTTGTCTCCAATACAAATTGATTTTACGTATGAGGGATGTGCCATTTGTGTACACTATTATTCATCATTATTCAATGGAAGGATACACTCCAATATTCATCTCTTCATTCATGTGATTCGGTCTCTTTTCTTCTCTCTATTTTTCCTATGTATGCTTGTGAGAATTATCTTAGTAGAAAGATCTATTTCCGGTGCTTCTTCTTAGTATCTTTGCTCATAGCATTGGAGCTGCTATTTCTACAAACCCAATGATAGTAACGGTAATTCCTATGGTGGTTTCTATTTGACAGATTGCATACTTGCAACTAAATAATTTATTAAGGGAGGGTTATCAATTGTATGTATCCCATGTATTTTATATAACAAAAAATGAAGTTACCACGTTGGAAAACTATCATGTCTTACAAGAATTCAGGTATTTTTTTCCCTGTGAAGTTCCAGAGCCTCCTCTAAATAGGTATATCGGTTTCACAACTGATCTTGTGCCAGAAGTTACACCACTTTCTAACATATTACATAATGAACACCCCAAAATTTCTAGAGCTAAAAATGCAATTGTAGGAGTTGTTGGAAAAGGAATATATATGGCCAAGCGTGTCTAAATGGGAGCACCCATGTTATTTATGAAAAATAAATATGGAACACTCATGTTATGCATTGATTAGAGACGGATGAATAAAGTTATAGTAAATAACAAGTACCCAATACCTCGAATTGATGATATTTTTAATCAAATGAGAGGGGAAAAGGTATTTCAAATATTTACTTGAGGTCTGTTTACCATCAAGTAAAAATCAAGGAACAAGTCATCCACAAAACAACATTTAGAAAAAGGTATGGACACCATGATTTTGTGGTGGTGCCAATTGTTCTCACTAAAGTACCAACTACATTTATGTGTTTCAGCAAGTATTTAGACATGTTTTCTCTTATTTGTATACATGGAATTCATATTTATTCCAAGAATGAAGTGGAGTGTGAGGAATATTTGAGAATGGTTTTGCAATTTCTAAGGGAGCATAAGTTGTATGCAAAGCTAAGAAAATATGATCTCTATCAAAAGAAAATTCATTATTTAGGTCACATTATTCAAAAGAAGGAATATCAATAGATCTAGAAAAGATAGAGGCCATTATGAATTGGCCAAATCCAAAGAATGTGACAGATTTGAGATCCATTATGGGTTTTATTAGTTCTAATAATAATAATAATAATCTATTTTTAAGGTCAAAACTAAGCCATACACCAATTGGTGGTATGAGACCCCTTCTTGTTAGTTGGAATATTTCACCTCCTGCGGACAGCAAGGTGTTCCACTAGTCTAAATGGTTTAGATCCAGAACAAATAGATCGCAGAGGCTGATAACTCTCCCTAGACGCTGTAGATATCTGGAACAAGGATTTGATAGTCCACATGTGTACCTACAATCAAGCTCAACACAAAACAAATCAAAGCAACCAAAATATGATCTACTAATCTATGCTAGTGACTAAGGAATCTAGCAATATATATCTTAAATCAAACATCAACAATATATATGGGACCAAAAATCAACTTGCATTAGAAATATGAAGAATTTTACAACCAAGTGTTAGTGTTGACATGCATCTCCATGAAACTAGCTCTTCATCCCCAAAAGCTCTGACTCTAGCTCTCTATGCTCTCTCCAAATGATCTTGGGCCAAGAATCAATCCAACAACATAACAATACCTTCAATGTTCTCTTCTCAACCATGGCTATGAGCTCATATTTATAGGGATTTAATGGATAGAGATGGTTGAGAAATTAGTGGGTGAGGTGGCCTCTAAGATCCTAGGATGAGGGATCTCGAGCTCAACCAACCCATTGCAGTAGGGATAAAGCAGTACACGAGGATTATCATCTAGAAGCCTTGAGAAACTTATCTTTTTCCCTTTTTGCCTAGGGTACCGCGCTTCTCCTTCTATGACAGAGTGGTTCTGGTAATAACCGCCTATGGACCAAGGGAAATGGGCGGTGGCACCGCTTGTGGACAACCTATGAAAGGTGGTGTGAGCAGGGGTACCGCTCCTGGATAAAGGGGCATGCATGGTGCTGGGAATTTGTATGACAGACTGATAAAAAACCATTTAGTCTTCACTCCAGAAGCTGGGATTCAGGGCAAGTAGGTATGTCAAAGGTCTTATCACATGATGGTGACAGGATTTTGGTATAACAAGATGCCCCCCAAAGCATGAGTCTTAGAGTGATACGATAAACGAGAGCTTTGAGAACAAGTCGTTTCCAAGAGATGAAAATGTTGGCCCGATTGGAGCATGCAGTCAAGTAGGAATCTATAGTACATCAATATGTTGACTCATAGACACAAGTAACCAAACTCATAGCTGCATACCAATACAAGGCAAGTCCATGAGTGGAATAAACAAGCATGGCTACTAGAATACAGCATAGATCTATGTGATAGAGGAATCAAACTTGGACATAGCTACCAGACATACAACGTAGATCTATGTCATACAGATGCAAATTTGATCATATCCATGACCATACAAATGTGGATCCATGCTAGATATACAAAACTCCATCGC
Source organism: Pseudotsuga menziesii (assembly GCA_001517045.1). Taxonomy (NCBI): domain Eukaryota; kingdom Viridiplantae; phylum Streptophyta; class Pinopsida; order Pinales; family Pinaceae; genus Pseudotsuga; species Pseudotsuga menziesii. Next base: position 886,337 of record LPNX010148075.1, on the reverse strand, counting down.
AACCTGGGGAAAAAGAAATGAGCGCTTTTAAGCAAATTCCCAAGGTCTTTGTCTCGTCTTCCACAAAGTACGATTCTATCCATGTGATTAGAATGATCTGAAGTCGAACATGGTAGAAACCACTTGATTACCGGCAAATGATGTGAACTATTAACAAGTGCGAGGGAGATCACCATTAATGTCAATGATTCCCAAGGTACCCTAGTACAATCTACTGAGTGCGAATAGATGTTCTGATGTCGAACACCCAGTCGATTCTATCGATCAAAGGTCAATGATGTGAACCTATGTCGAGAGCAAGAGAATCTATAATTAAGGCATACATATCTCAAGGTACTAAATATTGTTTCTAAGACTATTTCCCAGATGATGAGCTGATGTCAATGGGAATAGTCTCGTTGAAGGAGGGCCATGATGAGTCCCACATCGATGACATGAAACTCGGAACATAGTTCTGGAATGATGTGAATGTAGTAACCATATGACTGACTCAAAGATACTGACACAAATATTGTGTAGACTGCAGAGGTAAAACTTCTTCAGATCCCCTTTGAACATTGGGTAGCACGACAAAATGACTTGGCAACATGACTAGACAGGACAGATACACAATGTGACAGTGGACAATGCATTCTTTTGAAAGACTCAAAGGATTAGCATGACTCATGAAAGTGGATCATCACGGAGATCAGCTGAATACCCAATTGACTGACATGATTTTGCAGACAAGTGCCACATTCAAAGGTAACGATAAACAACTGCCATTATTTGCAAAATGATTCCCTTCCCATTTCCCCCATCATGATTGATGAGTGCCTGTTTTCAGTTTTACGAGTTCAAAGAGGGTAACAAACACTCGATATAGCTTATTAGAAGACAAGTCCAGTCTCATATGTTTTACGAACCTGAGAGAGGAGGGGTTCGTTCCCAAAATGGGTCTCTCAATGTTTAATTTAACGAGTCCACTGAAAGAAAACTCAGTATCGTTCATGTTTAGAGAGTCTGAACGAATACGGAAGAAGACTCCAAAGGGTCCTTTTTCGTATGATTTAGTCTCTAAGGCCCAAAAAAGTGTAAAATCATACCTTAGAGAACTCTTCCAGTCATGATTGGCTGGAGTGTTCCTTTCTCGTAAATAGTCCTATCTGAACCGAGAAAGAGATAACCTACCATCGGACGGATGACTCTTCAAATACTTTAACGATCGTGAAGAAGAAAAGATTGCTCGACAATCTTTTCATATTTATGGAGCCTAAAAAGAGTTTAAAGAGGGCTCCATTAACCTTTTTCATGTTTGAATCCAGAGCACAAAAAACTAATAAACTAAGCTCAAACCACTTTTCATGTTTTAACCAGAGCATGAAAAATGAAAAGTAAACTCAACACCATCTTACTGTTTTTAACGAGCTCAAAGATCAGTTAAAAGAATGCTCAGAAGATTGGTTTCATTTTTACACAAGCTCGAAACCAATGGGTAAACTATGCTTGAAAAATCCCATTAACATGATATACATAGGTTGGAATCTTTCCCCCATCATGATTGCTAGAGAAGCCTACCCTTAGCATGGTTTCTATTTGCTTGACATGCCCCCAAGCTTCGTTTCATTTAATGTCGATTCTTCTTCCATACCCAACCTAAAAAACCTGGTTACTAATGTGAAAATGTTCACCAGGGGGTAGGAAGAATGAGAATCGGGCAGGTGAAAAGAAGGTTGCAAGTTCTAACACTACAGTGAAGACTCGACTCAAGGGAAGGGTATCTATTTCATCTTTACACAAGCTTTAAACAGAAGGTAACTATGCTTGGAACATGATTTCATTTTTATGCAAGCTCGAAACCAAAGGGTAAACTATGCTTGAGGAGACCTGCTTCATTTTTTAACGAGCTTAAAATAGAAAATGAACTATGCTCAAGAATGGTTTCATTTTTATGAAAGCTTGAAACCAAAAGGTAAACTATGCTTGAGGAGATCCATTTCATTTTTTAACGAGCTTGACATAGAATGGGAACTTTGCTCAAAGGAATATATTTCATTTTTTAACGAGCTTGACATAGAATGGGAACTTTTCTCAAAGGAATGATTTCATTTTTATGCAAGCTTGAAACCAAAAGTTAAACTATGCTTGAGGAGTGGTTTTATTTTTTAACGAGCTTGAAACCAAAGGGTAAACTATGCTCTCAGGCATTTGTTTCATTTTTTAATGAGCTTGACACAGAATGGGAACTTTTCTCAAGGAAAACTGACATGATGATCAGAACCTGACATGGTGGTCAGGTGTTGTTTCATTTTTTAACGAGCTTGACACAGAATGGGAACTTTGCTTAGAACATGGTTTCATTTTTATGCAAGCTTGAAACAAAAAGCGTAAACTATGCTCTCAAACCTACTCCTACTGAACATGATATCCATAGGTTGGTAGGTTGCCCCCTTTCAATAAAAGCTAGCAACTTAGCTCCATTATGATGTCCATAGACAAGAGCCATGCCCCCCCATTTTACCTATGATGTGAAGAAGCTAACCAGAAGAAGGGGGAGGGACCACAAGAACATGTGGCACATTCAGGGTTGTCTGATTACTAGGAGTAATGCGATGGTCAGGTGTAACAAAGGAAAGTTGATCAATGGTCACAATCTTCCCATCATGGGGAAAATTCATAACTCTAAAGAGTGTAGACACAACAGCCTTCATGGCATAAACATAATCACGTTCAAGGAGTAGATTGAAATCTAAAGGACCTTGGACCACCATAACATCGATACAGACACTTTTCCCTCCTAATGTAATAGGAAAATAAGGAAGGGTCCCTAAAGGTGCAGTAGGTCTACGATTAAAAGCCAGTATCTAATCAATGGATGGCACAAGCTGAGGAGAACCTAAATCTTTCCAAGCAGTTGAGGATAGAATGCTAATAGAAGCCCCTTCGTCAACAATAGTGCGAAGTATCCGCCTAGCAGTAACATTCACACCTCTCTGGAAAGGAATACTCGAATGAATATGAGACTCTGTTAGGTTACTCCAGTCAAAGGAAATAACCTCATTACTTGGAGAGGGTTCTGTCGAAACAGACAAAATTTCCTCTTGTCGAGAACAATCATAACGAAGCATAAAAACTTCGGCAGGTTTTGGTTCATTATCTACTGGAAGAGAAGAACAAGATGAAGATTTGGTCAAAGAGACTACTTCAGTCTTAACACTCTCTGATGAAAGAGTGGGATCGGGTGGAGATGATGTCAACCCGACCACTTTAACTTCACTCTTCAAAAGAAGAGTGGGATCAACTAAGGATGGACTTAGATTGACCACTTCAATTTCACTCTTCAACGGAAGAGTGAGATCGAATGAGGTTAGAACTGGATCGACCACTTTATCAACCAATGGGGGTTCAAGAGACAACTTATGATAACCTGTTGGAAGGCGTTGAAGAGAAACAGTAATATCTTCCAACAATTTAGAAGCTTCATCCATGAGAGGACAAAGGTAAGTAAAGTGCATGTCCTTACAAAGCAAGAAAATATTTCTAACTTTACCCTTCCGACTCTTAACCATAGATTCATTGGTTGAGGGGGAATCATCAGTATGATGACCAGAGGATGATGACATTGGTTGCCGAGAAACCTTAGACCACTCTTCTAAAACTAGGGATAGACCATGACAATCTTTCAGAAGGTGATCACCCTTGCAAAGCCTACAAGGGAATTTGGGTTTACGCGGTCTTTGGGTGTGTAGATCAACACTGTCCACATTGGGAGGAGTGATTGGTTGAGACTTGGTTGTTTGTTTGTTTTTATTCTTCTTAATCTTCCTTTTCTTCTTCTTCTTATCCACCTGACTACTAGCATTACAACTTTCAACAGGCAAAGAGGTAGAAACGGGAGAAGATACATCTAGTGAAGAAGGAGAGGGATCAACATGAGGTTTATGCTCTTGTGATGAAGGATTAGGATTAGATGCAACTGGTGTACATGGGATAACTGGACTAGAGAATAACCAAACAGGTAATCCAATAGTCAATCCAGGAAGGCTTAACGTAGCCATGAGAGGAGGACCAACATCCCCATATGGAGGGAACACAAAGGACATGCTTGGTAATAGAGTCTCTTGGTTGGTAGTCCCAGAAGGAGAAGCCATAACTATGTAACAAAAATATCTCTCTCTCGTAAAAAATCCTAACTATACAGATAACAAGCGCTACTCAAACTAAAAGCAACAAGCAAACATGTGAAAGGAGTGGATAATAGTTAGGAACCTCACGGGACAGGCCAAAAGGATAACTGAGATGGATAGGGAATCCTAGTGGGGTCTCCTGATATACACAAGGTATGTGGGAGCTCAAATTGGTGGTAGTGTTGTCTAATGCATAATCGTTCATAAGGGGCCTTCCGATATACAGTCGAATACGTGAAGTACCTTTCTATAAACCTCGAGGGTATGTGAAAGGCCATTCGATATACTGATGGTACGTGGAAGAACCGCACGAGTCCCGGGATGTAATGCTAACAAATAACGATAGCTCCTATGTTTAATGACACCCGAACACATCTCTAACCTATCACACAAATTGCTAAAAAAAATTTAAACCTAAGCTAGCGCTTAATTTTATCTTGTGCGTTTAGGTGGAACCATGGAGTGAAAACTTGAAATTAAAGAAGATGCACACTGATCTATATGATAATGCAAGTTTTCCTCTTCAATGAAATTATACCTAAGAGAGGGAGAGAGAGGTTCAATTTATTTGAAACATAGAGTAAATCCCATATAACAATGAAACAAATTTCTTATATGATCTATTCCTAACTAAAACAAACAAAAGCTTCTCTTTTGGACTGAAAAAGAAGTGAGACCTCTAATGAAAAGCAAGAAAAGATGGTTACAACTTTATACAAAAGTGTTCAGATTTTTCAACTAAAAGTGTGAATGAACTAATCACAAAATCATACAATAACTTTCATATGCACTTTTCCACAACTTTATGAAAAAAGGAAAAACTTACAAAAATCATGTATAACAAATGAAGAAAAATTGAAATGAATCTTTTCTTGTTCTATCAAGGAAGATAGAAATCGGAGATCTAAGAAAACCAAGTTCTATTCAAAGCCAACTATGAAGCTTTAAAATACCAACATCAATCAAAACTCTTGAGAATAACTATGGATTCATGACATGCTCTTTTTTTTAACATTTTTATTTTTATTTTTGAAAGCAAATCAACTCAAATTTTACAAAAAATGAGAAAAAGGAGGTCTTGGAATGATGCCTACCTGGCACCGTGTTTCTCAGACATTGACAAAGTTGTTCTATCTCAGCACTGCTTCTCACCAATGGGATACAGGCAGTGGCACAGCGTACTGCTCACTCTATTCAGGCAGTGGCACCGCTCCTCGTACACTGCATAGGTGCAGTTCCCTGTAGAAGACCAAAACACAAAGAGAATGAAGGATCCAGTTAGAAAAGGACTAGATCAGGGAAAATACTATTGAATTGAATGTGGTAAAAGAGCATAAAATACTGAAATGACTCAGATCTGAACAGATCTGGAAATTTCAAACCCAAATAATACAAATCAGAAAGTAGATCTGACTGAAAAGAGTTGAAGAAAATGGAGCTTGGATTCGGACAAGAGTTGCAGACTGAGGAAGATCATAACAACTGAATACTTTACTCCCCAGTATGGTCGCCATATTTGTTAGCTGGAATATTTCACCTCCTGCGGACAGCAAGGTGTTCCACTGGTATGAATGGTTCAGATCCAGAACAAATAGATCACAGAGGCTGATAACTCTCCCTAAACGCTATAGATATCTGGAATACACAGCTTTGATAGTCCACTTGTGTACCTACAATCAAGCTTTACATGAAGCAAATCAAAGCAACCAGAATATGATCTACTAATCTATGCTAGTGACTAAGGAATCTAGCAATATATATCTGAAATCAAACATCAAAAATATATATGGGACAGAAAATCAACTTGCATTAGAAATGTGAAGAAGTTTACAACCAAGCCTTAGTGTTGGCATGCATCTCCATGAAACCAGCTCTTCATCCCCAAAAGCTCCAACTCTAGCTCTTTATGCTCTGTCCAAATGATCTTGGGCCAAGAATCAATCCAACAGCATAACAATACCTTCAATGTTCTCTCCTCAACCATGGCTATGAGCTCATATTTATAGGGCTTTAATGGATAGAGATGGTTGAGAAATTAGTGGGTGAGGTGGCCTCTAAGATCCTAGGATGAGGGATCTCGAGCTCAACCAACCCACAACAGTAGGGATAAGGCAGTACATGAGGCTTATCATCTAGAAGCCTCAAGAAACTTCTCTTTTTCCATTTTTACCCAGGGTACCGTGCTTCTCCTTCTATGACAGAGCGGTTCTGGTAATAACCGCCTATGGACCAAGGGCAATGGGTAGTGGCACTGCTTGTGGACAGTCGATTAAAGGCAGTGCGAGCAAGGGTACCACTCTTGGATAAAGGGGCATGCGTGATGCTGGGATTTTGTATGACAGACTGATAAAAAACCATTTAGTTTTCACTCCAGAAGCTGGGATTCAGGGCAAGTAGGTATTTCAAAGGTCTTATCACATGATGATGATAGGATTTTGGTATAACACTTCTATTTTTGGAACAAGGGACAACCTTATGTGCAGTAATGAAACTATTAAAGTCTACATATTTGTACATACATTACCCCCCTTTGGATTTGAACCCGTGACAACCTAGGAGGAAACACATGTTCCTAATCATTAGGCCCACTCATTATAGAATGTTCATTGAAGGATCCTCCAAGGTTACACACCCCATCACTTCTTTGCAAAAGAAGGGAATGAAAATTAAGTGGACACAAAAATGTGAAGAAAGATTTCATCTATTGAAGAAGCTTCTTAAAAGTGCTCCAATTTTGAAAATTACAAACCCCAAAAAGTTTTTTTGGGTGTGTATCAATCCATGTAAAAAAAGAATTGTAGTTATTATGAAATACAATCATGTGTTATGTTATGAGTCAAGAAAGCTAAAATAACATGAAAAGGAATTATGTTACACATTATTTAAAGCTCACTATCATAGTGCACGCTTTAACCATGTGGAGGCACTAATTGATAGGAATAAATTTTGAGTTGAGGATAAACCATTGTGGCATGAAATAATTGTTTGAACAACCGACACTAAATGTAAGGAAATATATATGGATGGAATTTTGATGTGAACTTGATTTTGAGATCAAACACATAAAGAGGAAAGAAAATAAAGTGGTTGATGTGTTAGATTTTTAACATTAAGCTAGCATTATATTAGGATCTTTAACTGAGAGAATAACAAGCACAGCAAGCAAACACAAGAGACAATGAACACAGTGTTTTTACTTGGGAAAACCATAAATGGAGAAAACCCCGCAACTTCCTCAGAGATAGAATCAACACCAAAAGTAAAACCCCAAAACAGTAAGATGATCTCCCGATAGCAGTAGCCTCTTTCTTTCTAGCCCCAGTAGCTTCTTCTTCCTTAGTTATGCACTACAACTGAGTGTGAGTGAGTGTGTGATAAATAGAGAGGCTCACTCTCTATTTATACTAATTCCCAACTTGACAATAAGGCAATCTTGACATCCATCTGGTGTATCTTCCATTTCATCACTGCAGCCAGAGCAAGTACTAATCTGATGGAAGTGTATCTGGATACAGGTGAAAAAGTTTCTTCATAATCTATTCCTTATTTCTGGGAGAAGCCACGAACAACAAATATTTCTTTATATTTTTCTATGCTGCCGTCTGCAGCATGCTTGATCTTGTAGATCCATTTGGAAGTTACAACCGACTTCCCTTCTGGTCTTGGGAAAACATCCCAAACATCATTCTTCATGATCGATTGATACTCTTCAATCATAGCATCCTTCCATTATTTCCTTTCCGTTTCTTCTTCATAGTTGGAAGGTTCTTTATTGATGAAATCATATAATAATGCTACATACCCGGAGCAGGACCTGGTCCTCTTTCTTTCTCTGTGATTCTCTTCTAGAGCCCGATATATTTCTACACCTTAGATAGCTTCTCGTACCCAAGCAGGTTTCCATTCTTCTCCTGAGGTGGATCTACAAGTTCTTGAGGTTCTTGCAACTTCCATGATAGTTCTATTCTTCCTTTCTGCAACCCCATTCTGTTGTGGATTATATGGAGTAGATAACTCCATCTTAATCCCTGAGTCTTTGCATAACTCTTTGAATTCATTTGATATGAATTCTCCACCATTATCTTTTCAAAAGGTCTTGATCTTCTTTTCAGTGTGTTTCTCAATCAAGGCTTTGAATTCCTTGAATTTGCTGAAAACTTCATCTTTTTTCTTCATGAAGTATATCCATGTCTTCCTATAAAAATCATCAATAAAAGAAACATAGTATACATACCCACTTAATGAACTTGATGACATTGGACCACATACATCGGAGTGGATGATTTCCAATATTGCTTTTGCCTTGCTCTCGCTACTTGGAAATGTATTCTTTGTGTTCTTTCCTTTCGCACATCCTTTGTAGACTCCATCATGTTTTTCTTGAATTTCTGGAAGACCTTCAACAACTTTGCTTGCAAGTGGTAGTGCTCTGTAATGCACATGTGCAAGCCTTCTATGCCAAAGTTCATTTGGCTCTACTGTGTCATGGACCAAGGCTTGTTCTAGATGGCCCTTAAATTTGTATAGACCTCCCTCTTGTTCCCCAATCACTGCTGCATCATTAATATTCTTTCCCTTTGGCCACATGATAACTTGGCCATCTATAAATGCAACCCTCATGCCTTTTGTATCTAATGAATATATGGAGAGGAGGTTATTCTTTAGTCCTGGTACAAAAAATACATCCTTCATTGGCATAGACTTTCCAGAGTCTAGCTTATAGGAGGATGCCCCACTACCATTTATTGGATACTGGTAGTCATCTCCAAGTTTCACCTTGTGTGGTGATTCATGTTCTGATAGTTTCACAAAGGATTCTTTGAATCCTGTCATATGTTTGGAAGCCCCACTATCTATAATCCATTCATTGCTTCCATGTGTAGTGTTTCCCATGAGAGCGGAAATCAAAACATATTCTTCATCACTTGAGGAATCATCACTTTCATGTCTGATTCTCTTTGTGGAAGGTTCATCATCCTCTGCAGCATGATCATGATGTCTTCTCTTGTATCCCTTATTCTTGTGAGAGACATTTTTTTTTCTAGGACATTCTCTAGCATAGTGTCCTTTCTCATCACATGTATAACATCTGATTCTAAACAAATCTTTTCTAGTGTTATGAAAGTGCTTACCTTTGTGGTGATGAGAACTTCTTCTGGTTTTCTTGGAGTGTACCGTGAGAGCTTGATCTTCACTTCCCATCTTTTCTTCTCGAGCTGTTATTCGAGCTTCTTCTTGAGAGCATTCTTCCCATAGTCTAGTGTACTTGACTAACTTCTTTCTGGCATAGATCCCTTGAATAAAGGAGTCCCATGATCTAGGGAGACCATTCAAGGTGGTCATCACAATATCTACATTCTCCACTTCTTCATCTACTGCTTCCAACTGTTCCTTGATCTGAGATACCCTTGTAAAGTAAGACCGGATGGTCTCTGCATTATGGATATTTACATTCTTTAGTTGGTTTCTCAGAGTCATCTTCTAGTTTATGTTCTTCCCTTCAAACAGTTTGGTTAGGGAATCAAACATAGCTTTAGGTGTCTTTAGGGAGGACACCTGTGGTATGAGGTGATCCTTGATTGAATCAGCAATAATCCTCTTAGCCATAACCAACTTCTTCTTGTGTAAGGCCTTAGCCTCATCTCCCTCTGGAACTGGAACCTCCTCATTGATATAAGATTCCAACTCATTTTCTTCCAAGACCAAGGAGATTCTATACTTCCAGGCCCAGAAGTTATCAGCTCCCTCAAGCTTTTCATCAAGCTTGGTATGATGAGACATCTTAACTGAGAACCTCAAATGGAAATAGAAAAGATTTAGATCTTACCGGGTCAAGATGTCAGATCTGGATTTGGAGCTTAATTTCTACAGTGCTAGTTCAGGAGCAGATTAGGGTTTGAATTTTCTGGAGTTCTGTCCAACCAAATGCTTTGATCTTGATCTCTAAACTTCTATTTGAGGAGGAGATCAATCCAAGACTGGGCTCACTCAAAAATTCCACTTCTATGGAAAGCCCTAATTTTCGGCAGTAGTGTCAGGTCAAAAACTGAAAATGCTCAGAATCAGATTTCGCTTCGACAGAAAGATGCGCCCTAGGGAGGAGTGTCATCCCAACCTTATTTTGCTGAAAATATATGATGAGAGATCCAAAAATTAGGAATCCCTAGTTCCCGCAACAGCATAGTGTCTTCTTCTCAGGTTAGCTCTGATACCATGTTAGATTTTTAACATTAAGCTAGCATTATATTAGGATCTTTAACTAAGAGAATAACAAGCACAACAATAAAACACAAGAGACAATGAACACAGTGTTTTTCCTTGGGGAAACCATAAATGGAGAAAATCCCACAACTTCCTCAGAGATAGAATCAACACCAAAAGTAAAACTCCAAAACAGTAAGATTATCTCTCGACAGCAGTAGCCTCTTTCTTTCTAGCCCCAACAGCTTCTTCTTTCTCAGCTATGTGCTACAACTGAGTGTGAGTGAGTGTGTGATAAATAGAGAGGATTTCTCTCTATTTATACTAATTCCCGACATGACAATAACTCACTAGGGCTGTGTTGAGGCCTGGAAAATCACAGGTAACAACAGTTAGGGATTCTCCCTAATAAACATTCCCAACTAGCTCGTTATTGTTTGGTATGGGGAATCCATCCAGTTTGCGGTCTGGCTACCATAGCTCAAGTAACAAATTAAAATGTTTTACCATTTACGGCCTAGCCCATCGTGTATATTTTTTGTTTTTTGTGTTTAAGTTATGATGTGCAAGTGCCTATAAAAATGAAAATTGATAGAGACAACGAGGAGTGTCACAATGTGATGCACAGGTTCTTACCTCTTGTCTTACCTCTCTTGCATCTAAATCACAAACAACAAGAAACTAACTATAATTAAATAACCTATCCCTAGGGAGCAAAATTATCAGCTAACAATGAGTAATGTATTTCTGTGCATGTATTAGGAAAAATTACAGATAGTTGTTATTTATTTCAGAACACATGAACATTCACAGAAATATGAACAACAAGATAGCTTATTGTTAATTGCGACCTTCATTACTCATAGTGGAAATTTCACAGAATAAACTAGAAGACATTCATAACATGAATAGAAATTCAATGAGTTAGAACGATCTCACAGTTAATGGACATAATCTAAAAATGAAATAGTTCACATTCAACTGATCCATAGCAAAGCATTTGAAACATTCCACCAAACTTTCTCCAGCAGAAATTTTTAATTCTTTATTGTAAAAAGAAGTAGTTCTTCTTACAATATATTCTCACAAATGGTTTGGGAAAGAAGTCCATTTCTACATCTAAACTCTCCTTTATTTATACAAAAAACAAAAACCTTTGGGCTGCCCCTTGATGACTTTTGAGCTCCCCTGACCTTTCAGTTCCAAAATTTGTCTTGTAGTATGTGCTCATAATTTTTACAATATAATACATTTTAAAACAAAAAATATTTTAAAATACTTTATGAAGAGGGGCCCTCTTGGTTGTTGATGAACTTTTTCCATTCCTGGGCCTCCGCTGCTATGCTTTCAAAATCAGAAGGTTCAAGAAAACTGATATTTATCTCATATTTGGCAGCCTGGTTCCTGAACCCTTCTATCCTTGTTGGACTCAGACGCAGCTGATATTCTAGCAGATGAATACTCATAGCTACATGTGCCACTGCATTCTTTAAAATTCGTTCATCTAGATCCTTTAACTGCTGGATATCCTTCAACAACTAGAGCCTTCTTCTTTTGTCTTTTAGACATATCTCCTTTTTAGCAATCACCTTGTCATAAACATAGCATGTTCTAAGGCCATTTAGATTTTACCAAGTGAAACAATAATAGCAAAAATTGTATCAATCTATTTACCTCTTCCATATGCATTCTGAAAAATGAACTATACACAGTATTAATGCATGAAAAGAAAAATGACGAGTCAAAATTAAATCCTGCAATTTGTGCTTAAAACCCTCTAAGTCCACTATTTGTAACCAAAATCACAACCCTGATAGAAAAGATTCCTCATCTTAATCCAGATTGCATCTGAACTAACTCGAACTCCTCCGATAAAAGCACGAACCACATTGTCACTGCTACTAATCTCCAAAACACTAGACTCTATACTACTCCTCATCGTGGAAAACCCTAACTAGATCAAGACAATGAGAACATCCGTCGTCCCATGAAAATAGGGTAAACGCATACAACAATCTAAACCCCCCCCCTCCCCCCGGACGGCCATGAATAACCAGAGAATGGGTGGTGCACACAGGAGTAAAGCATACATACGGCTCAATCTCGCAGGCTCAAAGTAAAATTGCTAATGTGCATATCGCAGAGACCAATACTTTTACGGGAAAACCTAAGTGGGGAAAACCATGGTTTCGGATAACAATAAAACCCAAACAACGAGATCACAGTGCATTCGATGGGAAATCCCTATCGACAATTGAAACCACTAAAAGTCGGGAGGGTAGTTCAATTGATAGCCACAATGACAGACTCACAAACAACTATGGATCCGTGACAGCATAAAACTCGTCGGTGATTGGAAGCTCTAAAAGCTAAAGGTCGGCAGTCAAAAATTCTAATAGTCAGAAGGATAGTTCAAGTTACAGCCACAACGATGAACAACAAACAAACTATGGGTCCCATGAGACTCTAAACCTGTCAGTGTCAAAAACTCTAAATGCTAAGGATCGACAATTCAAAACTCAACGTTTCCGCGGTGTCAACGGTTCAAACCTAAACATTTTCGTAGTGTTGGAAATGCCAAGCACTATCATCGCGATGATTGTGTATCGGTGATCGGAACCATTAACAACTAACTCCCACAGCATAGTATCGGCGAGATATAAAAGAATCAATCAAATTACTCTGAATTAAAAGGTATCGGAGCTCAGACTTCTAAGTTATTGGGGATCAGAGAGACTAACCTTTTGACTACTCATCAACTTCCCTCCAAAACTTCGGCGATGTAGAGGATAAGTCCTCCGATCCAATATTGAAACTCATTCTGATTGCGATAAAAACAAGGTCTCCGACAGTCAAAAAAGGTTTAAACAATAAAACAAAAGGGAGATAAAACACGCATCGGCGAGAAACAGGACATTCACTGTTTTCCTTCTAAAACATCGGTGGCATAGAGGACTAATTCCCCGGCTCATTCTTCAACAGACTCTCGACAGTGATAAAAAAAAAAATTATCAAAAAATCAGAATGTTAAGTGCTCAAACAAAGCGAAAGACTCTTCGATTGGGAAATGGCAATACTAGCTCATTTAACTTCTGAAACAGCGGAAAAAATAGTCAACCAATCCTCCGACTTCCCAAAGATCAATTTTTTTTAAAGCAGAGGAAATATAGATTTTAGGAAATCGAACAATCCCAGGCTAGATAAAATCGAAAGGAGGGTCCAAATTTTTTTTTTTAAATTTGGGAAAAGGTTGCAGCTGCAACAATTGGTGACTACCTAGTGAACACAAATATCTGGACAATTTCTTCTTTGATCAACGGACTGTTTTGACAATACCCACATGCTGAATTCTTCAAGATATCTGGATTTCCCAAATGGCATTATATATGCACTTTAATCATTGATGATAGTCCAATTTAGGGAAAAAGGGAACCAATAATTCAAAGTCTAGATAACTCTTTTGAGACTAGGAATATGAGTTTCATTTTTTGCCTTTGTCTTTGAGAAGCTACCAGCTTAGACACCACAGGATTGTAACATATGGTAACAGAAATATTCGTTTGTTCCTCATTCCCATGCCATTTTGCACTTTTGTGCTTTTGGACTTTTGTCCTTTATTGAGTCCTCCTGCATGCCTTCTTTCTAAATTTTTTTTTATTCAAGCTCCTCTATCCATAGTTTCCTTTTGTGTGAGGGATGTATTTATTTTTCAGCTCACGGATGGAGAAGAACTTTGGCAATCTTGTACTTATATGGTTCAGTACTTTGTCTTGATACATATTGCTTTCCTAGGATATTTTGACTCTTATTTTCCTTTTGGCTTTCAATTCCTGGCATGGGATCATTTAAATGTAATATACTATTTACCTTGCTTCCTCTCCATGGGTCTTTTGTTGTCACCCCCTAAGACATTTTTTAATGTGAGATGGATGGAGCCTCGAAATAGTATTCCAGGCCTTTGATCCTGAGTTATTTCACAAGGATTAAGTAGGAATTCAATGTGTTCATAACCATTTAGCAAAAATGCTAAACTAGAAGAAGTTCTTTCAAATAAATTAATAGTACACAGTCTTGTAATCAAGGATTTTAGTTAATCTAGACTTCTGATGAACTCCATGCAACCAAAAGTTGTGATTCTTTATTACAATCAATCAAACCCTAACTAAAACAAACCAATCAGTTTATTTATGTACAAGATAACCAAGAAATAAAAATCAAGAAAAATAAGGTTTGAGAACTAAACCATTAACTGGTAAGTTCTCTTCCCACCCCTGTAAGTCTTGCAACTTGTAAGTTGAGGGGCCAAGCTTTGCTGCAATCTGAAAAGGGCCTATCCATAACTATTGAAACTTAGTGTGCTTTCCCTTTTCATCATGCAGATGATCCCACTTAAGAACCAAATCTCCTACTTCGAATTCTTTGTTCCCAGCTTTATGCTTATCAAACCAATGTTTCACTAATTCTTGTTGATGCTTAAATCTTTCTTTGGCTTTGGACCTAGACTCTTCCGACTTCAAAAGATTATAGATTCTGATCTATAGGATTTCGTTATCGGTACCTCTAGATTCCTGAGCTATTATGGAAGATGGTAATAGAATGTTGGGTGGAAGAATAGCTTCTTTTCTATAAACAAGAGTGTATGGTGACACACCTAAGGAATTCTTGGGTGTGACTCTATCAGCCCAAAGAGCATTAGGTAACACTAAATGCCAACTTCTCTGATTTTCTATTATGGTTTTCTTTAGAATTCTAATCAAATTCTTATTTGTAGATTCTGCCAAACCATTTCCTTGTGGGTAATAGTTTGCAGAATAATGCAACTTGATTCCTCTTTCATTAGCAAATGCAGTTAATCTAATAGAAGAAAAGTAAGTAGCATTATAAAAAACCAGGGAAATTGGAACCCCAAACCTGGTCATAATGTGATCTTGTAAGAAATCCATGACTGCATCTTCATTTACTTTGCGTAACGAAATAGCCTTGACCCATCTGGTGAAGTAATTAGTTTCCGTCAAAATGTACTTGTGCTGCAAGGAAGAATTTGGATTTATTTCTTCAATGATATCAATTCCCCATTGTTCGAATGGTTTTGTTATCATCACTGGTTTAAAAGGCCCTTCTGCTTTAGCTTTTCTTCCACCACCTCTTTCACAAGCATCACACTTTTTGACATGAGGATGAGCATCCTTAAACAGTGTAGGCCAGTAATATCCGGCTCTGAGAATATTATGGGCTGTTGTATCTCCAGAAAAATGACCTCCAGTAGGCCCATCATGTAATTCTGCTATGACCTTCTTTGCATCTTCTTGTTCTAAGCATCTGAGAAGAACTCCATCATAATTCTTTCAGAATAATACTCCATCATTTATCTGATATGAAGCTGATTTAAGACATAATGCTCTTCGTTGTTTGGAATTCCAATGTTCCGCAAATATCCTTCTTGAAGGTAATGAACTAGGTCCCGATACCAGGAATCTGGAGCTGTGAATAGAGGACATACATCCACCATATGTAACTCATCTTCATTATCCCAGCTATTTTCTTCATTGTTTTTACCTTCAGCCATTAGTTGACACAATCCTTGTCCTTTTACTAGGGATACTGGTTTGAACTCAAGATCATATTCTTGTAAGGCGGTTACCCAGTTTCCTCTTCTTTCTCCTAATTCCTTTTGTACAAAAAGAGATCTTACAGCTGGGTGTGGAACCATTACCTTAGTGCGATTCTTAAGTATATATGGCCTGAATTGTTTTACCGCTTTGAAAACTGCATAAGCTTGTTTATCAACTGCTGGATAATTCAATTCAGCTCCATGCAGACCAGTTCTCATAAATGATATGGGGTACTTATCTCCCCCATCTTCCTTCTGTGTAAGCACTGCTGCCAATGAATCATCGGATGCAAAAGTGTATAGAATAAAATATTTTTCAAAATTCAGACTTTTGAGTGATGGTGCATGAGCAATAGATGTTTTTATCTTACTGAATGCGTTATTTTCCATATCATTCCATTTAAATTGTACACTTTGTTTAACCATTTGCTACAAAGGTTTGACAATTTGAGAAAAATATGGTACAAACCTTTGCACAAAATTAATTGTCCCCATGAATGATTGCATGCCCTTTTTGTTATGGGGTAAAGGGATCTGTTCTATGGCTTTAACCCTTTCTGGGTCTATGAAGATCCCTTTCTTAGAAACCACATGACCAAATAGTTTTCCTTCTATGACCACAAACACGCATTTCTTAGGATTTAGTGAAATACCATATTTCTGACAATGATTGAAAATTTGTTTCAGATGGAATGCATGTTCCTCTCTCTTTTTTGAAAATATTGTGACATCATCGAGATATACCACAACACTACATTCAATCAAACCATGGAAAGCTATATCCATGGCCCTCTGGAAAGAAGATCCAGCATTAATAAGTCCAAAGGGCATTCTCCTGTAAGCAAAAGTTCCCCACTTGGTTCTGAATGTGGTTTTAAGCCTATCCTCTTCAGCTACTAATACTTGATTATAGCCAGAGAATCCATCTAATAATGAAAACAATTCAGAACCTAAAATCATCTGCAGTATTTGCTCCATGGGTGGGACTAGATAGTTATCTTTATCTGACGCATGATTGAGGTTTATGAAATCTACATAGAGCCTTATTTCTCCTAATTTTTTCCTTAATGGCACCAAATTAGAAACCCATTCCAAATGTCTGACTTTGAATATGATTTTAGCATCCAACAATTTTTTCACTTCACTTTGAATTAAAGGTTCCAACTTCGGATGCATCTTCCTCAAAGGCTGTTGGTAAGCTTGATTCCAGCTTTAATCAGGATGACATGTTGTATAATATTTGTGTCATAAGTTAAGCTCTTCGTATGTCCAGGAAAAAACATCTTTGTACTGTTTGAACAGACTAATGAACTTACTTCTTTCGCCAGGAGAACAACACTTTCCCAAATTTACATATCTAGGTTCAGCTTCAGTCCCCAAATTTATTAGCTCATATTGCAAAGATGAGCTACGAGTCTTTACATTTGTTGGCTTTCTGAACTTGTTGTTTAAGTCAAAAATTCGTTCCAAGGTCCTGACTCCCTTAGGAATAAAATTCCCAAATTTTAATTCTGCTTGATGTTCTTCATCATCTATTATTGCTCCTTTAAAAGTCTCATCATTCATCAAGCATTCCAAAATTTGTTGATCATCGTCAAAAACCCATAGATTTGTGATCATATCCGAAACAGAAGGCCTGAAAAGTAATTCAATAGAGCATCTATTATTAGAAGGTACTTGCCTTGCAACTAAGGTAGCTAGTAAATCAGCTGCTGCATTCTTTAATCTAGGAATGGACACAATATTGAATGTATGAAAATTTATTAGAAAATCCCAAACTTCATTTTGATAGGATTTTAAATGTGGTGAAATATAGTGTATCTCATTTCGAATTTGCTTAACAACAATTTCAGAGTCACCATATACTTTCATATTTTTCACTTTCAGTTATATTTCCTTTTTAAGTCCCTGAACTAGTGCTTCATACTTGGTTGTATTATTTGTACATTTGAATTCTAATCTACAAGAAAGAAAATGTTTATTTTTTCTTGGATCAATCAAGACACAACCAGCTCCTGATCCTTCCAATGTTTTAGATCCATCAAAATAAAGGGCCCAAAAACTATCTACTTCTACTGAACTTGAATTAAAAACTAAATCTGAAACTAAATCTACTATTTTACAGTCAATCTCATCAGCCCGTGAGAATCGAAGGAGATCGGGCTGAGTGTCAGGTGTACTGTTGGCTTCTTCAGCTTGGTAATTTCCCAGTTCCAATTCAATGAAGTAATTTCCCAACACAAAGTTTACTGGCTCATTCTTCCCCTCTAACTGAGTAACATTGTATTTCATTTGAGGCTCTCCAAATACTTTTATCTGATTGGGACTTCCCTTATGAGGCAACCATAAATCTGACCAATCTGATGCAAAGTATCCATCTAGCCTTGCCAACTAGTCTCGACTCAAAACCGGTCCATAAGCATCTGGTATGTCTACTACTACAATGTCGATGTACTGAGATACCTTCTCATCTGGAGATAAGCGAATCAGAACATCTTCCATTTCCCCTATTACTTTCACAGCTTTCCTGCCTAACTCAAGAACCTGCCAAGTAAATGGTTTAGGTTGTCCATTAATTTTCTTGCATACTGAAAGTGGCATAACGTTGACTGATGCTCTTGAGTCTACTAAACAGTTGTGCACATTATTGTTGAAAATCTCAAAATCTAGGAGAAATTCTAGGGTTTTATACTTAGACTTACCTCCCACACTTGCTTCACCAATTTCTTCTTCAGGATGGTTGTCAGTAGGAAGCTCTTCTTTTGGTACCTCAAGTGCTTTTAACAATTTCTCTTTTTGCTGAAGTACATTACACATTTCAAACAATGAGATATTTTCCTTAGATTTTTTAATGTTTTCCACAATATCATATCCCATCTCAGGTTCTTTGATATTCTTCTTGACATTATCAATCCTATCTTCAACAGGCTTAACAGGTCTGTTAATTTTCTTCAGATATTGACTTGAAATGGTAAATTCAGGTATTTTAACAGTTGTAGTGTTCTTTTGTATCTTCTTCATATTTTCTTGAAATTTCTTGATCTTAGGAAGTATTGACTTGTCTTCTTTTAACAAACTATAACTTCTGGTTGTCACATTGGTTTTTGATGTTTCCTCTTATTTTAGAGAGTCTTCTTCTTTTGTATCAAACAATGAGACACAGTCCCATAAAACCAAAGTATCTTCCTCTTGTTTTTTTGTATATTGATTATCCTTTTCTTCCTCTTTACCAGTTTCTGTCAATTTGGAATCCAATAATTGATTCATTACCAGTGTCATAGAATTTATCCATTCGGGGCAATTCTTCTCAGAATGAGGTTGTTGATGAAAAGTACAAAAATTATCCATGCCTACATCAATTAAATTCATTATTGCAGGACTGTGTGGAGGAGGCTTAGGGGGACTGTTGTCTTCCCTTTTCTTATAATAAGGCTTATATGATTTGTGAGCCTATTTTTCCTTCTCTAAATCTATCACTCTATTGGATAAATTTTTCATCATATTCAACATCCCTTCAAAATCCTATGACCGCTCATCCTTAGGCTTAGTCAATAATAAAGGTTTCTTACTTCCAAAAGTCTTTTCTTCCGACTACTCAAGATAATTTTCTATGCTTTCCATCTCAGCCTCCACCTTCTCAGCTTCTTCATAAGTTTCTGCTAATGTAGGTCTCACTAATCTCTTGGAAAACATGGCTAGATTAGGCCCAAGGGCTGAGGTATAGTATTCTATCAGAGCATTCTCAGATGGCTTATTTGCTGCAGTAAAATTGTTTAGGTAAGCAATGAATCTTTGAGTGAAATCATGTACTTTTTCTTTTCTTTCTTTCTTTAGAGCACATAACCCCTTCATTAAGGCTGCATGAGTTTTCTGAACTGCATATTTACTTCTAAACATTCTCTCAAATGTGTTCCAATTCATGATTGAATTTACAGGAAGTGCAAAATACCATGAGGTTAATTTTCCTTTCAGAGTGTGGGGAAACAATATACACACTACATCTTCATGCTCCCCAGCTCGTAATCCTTCTATAGCCAAGTAAAAACTGTGTAAATGATCATCTACCAAAACTTCTTCACTTGGTTCAAACTTAGGTAACATTTTGTAAAAATCTTGAGGCAAATCATGCAAGGGAGGTGTCAAATTTAAAGGCGACCTAGCTCTCCAAGCAAGCAGTGGAGATGGTTGGTTTGCATTTACATTAGCCATGCTTATGAGTGGAGAATGAGTTTTTGATTGAATAGGGGTCCGAAAAGGTGAACAGTAAGGTGAAGCTGGATCCAATTGATTCAAAGGTTGGTCAACTTCTTGTAAGGCTGCTTCTACCAGTTCTTCAAGATCTTCTCCCAACACTGAGTCTTCTAATTGAGGGTGATCTTTCTTCTGATACTCTCTTCTAGGTAATATATAAATGATAGGTAATCCTCCAATATTTTTTTCATTTTCCCTAGTCATTCTTCTTAAATCATCAACAACTTCGTTATTGACAGGATACAGATACCCTTTCTCTTCATCTTCAGGAGTGGGTTTGTGAAACAAACTACTTTCAGAACTGTCACCGGTGGAATGATTTTTAGGAAGTGAGCTTCCTTGACCAGCCATCCACTGGTGGCCCTCCTTCTAGCCCCAAAAACTATTGAGGCCTGGAAAATCGCATGTAACAACAGTTAGGGATTCTCCCCAATAAATGTTCCCAACTAGCCCGTTACTATTTGGTATGGGGAATCCATCCGGTTTACGGTCCGGCTACCGTAGGTCAAGTAACAAATTAAAATGTTTTACCAGTTACGGCCCAGTCCACTATGTATATTTTTAGTTTTTTTGGTTTAAGTTATGATGTGCAAGTGCCTATAAAAAGGCAAATTGATAGAGATAACGAGGAGTGTCACAATGTGATGCGCAGGTTCTTACCTCTCGTCTTAACTATCTCGCATCTAAATCACAAACAACAAGAAACTAACTATAACTAACTAACCTATCCCTAGGGAGCATAATTATCAGCTAACAATGAGTAATGTATTTCTACGCATGTATTAGGAAAAATTACAGATAGCTGTTATTTATTTCAGAACACATGAACATTCATAGAAATATGAACAACAAGATAGCTTATTGTTAATTGCGACCTTCATTACTCACAGTGGAAATTTCACAGAATAAACTAGAAGACATTCATAACATGAACATAAATTCAATGAGTTAGAACGATCTCACAGTTAATGGACATAAGCTGAAAATGAAATAGTTCACATTCAACTGATCCATAGCAAATCATTTGAAACATTCCACCAAACTTTCTCCAGCAGAAACTTGTAATTCTTTATTGTAAAAAGAAGTAGTTCTTCTTACAATATACTCTCACAAATGGTCTAGGAAAGAAGTCCCTTTCTACATCTAAACTCTCCTTTATTTATACAAAAAACAAAAACCTTTGGGCTGCCCCTTGATGACTTTTGGGTTCCCCAGACCTTTCAGTTCCAAAATTTGTCTTGTAGTATGTGCTCATAATTTTTACAATATAATACATTTTAAAACAAAAAATATTTTAAAATACTTTATGAAGAGGGGCCTGCTTGGTTGTTGATGAACTTTTTCCATGCCTAGGCCTCCACTGCTATGCTTTCAAAATCAGAAGGTTCAAGAAAACTGATATTTATCTCATATTTGGCAGCCTAGTTCCTGAACCCTTCTATCCTTGTTGGACTCAGATGTAGCTGATCTTCTAATAAATGAATACTCATAGCTGCATGTGCCACTGCATTCTTTAAAATTTGTTCATCTAGATCCTTTAACTGTTGGATCTCCTTCAACAACTAGAGCCTTCTTCTAATGTATTTTAGACATTTCTCCTTTGCGGCAATCACCCTGTCATAAACATAGCATGTTCTTAGGCCATTTAGCTTTTACTAAGTGAAACAATAATAGCAAAAACTGTATCAATCTATTTACCTCTTCCATATGCATTCTAAAAAATGAACTATGCACAGTATTAATGCATGAAAAGAAAAATGACAAGTCAAAAGAAAATCCTGCAAGTTGTGCTTAAAACCCTCTAAGTCCATTGTCTCTAACCAAAATCACAACCCTGATAGAAAAGATTCCTCATCTTAATCTGGGTCGTATCCGAACTAAATCAAACTCCTCTGATAAAAGCATGAACCACATTGTCGCTACTGCTAATCTCCAAAACACTAGACTCTATACTACTCCTCATCGTGGAAAACCCTAACTAGATCAAAACAATGAAAACCTCTGTCATCCCACAAAAATAGGTTAAACGCATAAAACAATCTAAAAACCCCCCCGGATGGCCATGAATAACCAGAGAATGGGTGGTGCAGACAGGAGTAAAGCATACATATGGCTCAAATCCACGAGATCAAAAGAAAACTGTGAATGTGCATATCGTGGAGACCAATACTTTTATGGGAAAACCATGGTTTCAGATAACAATAAAACCCAAACAACGAGGTCGCAGTGCATTCGGTGGGAAAACCCTATCAAAAATTGAAAACACTAAACGTCGGGAGGGTATTTCAATTGACAACTGCAATGGCGGACTCACAAACAACTATGGATCCGCGACAGCATAAAACCCATCAGTGATCAAAAGCTCTAAAAGCTAAAGGTTGGCAGTCAAAAATTCTAATCTTCAGAAAGATAGTTCAAGTTACAGCCGCAACGGCGGACAACAAACAAACTATGGGTCCCGTGAGACTCTAAACCTGTTGGCATCAGAAACTCTAAATGCTAAGGATCGACAATTCAAAACTCAATGTTTCCACAGTGTCAGCAGTTCAAACCTAAACATTTCCACAGTGTCGGTGATGCCAAGCATTATCATCGCGATGATTGTGTATCGGCGATCGAAACCATTAACAAGTAACTCCCACAACGCAGTATCGGCGAGATATAAAAGAATCATTTGACTTACTCTGAATTAAAAGGTATCGAAGCTCAGACTTCTAAGTTATCGACGATTGAAGAGACTAACCTTCAGACTACTCATCAACTTCCCTCCAAAACTTCAACGACGTAGAGGATAAGTCCTCTGATCCAATATTGAAACTCATTTCGATTGCGATAAAAACAAGGTCGTCGACAGTCAAAAAAGGTTTAAACAATAAAGAAAAAGGGAGATAAAACATGCATCAACAAGAAACAGGACTGTCCATCGGTATGTTCATTGTTTTCCTTCCAAAAATTCAGTGGCATAGAGCACTAATTCCCCGACTCATTCTTCAACAGACTCCCAACAGCGATTAAAAAAAAATCATCGAAAAATCAGAATGTTAAGTGCTCAAATAAAGCGAAAGACTCTTCGGCTAGGCGACAACAATACTAGCTCATTTAACTTCTAAAACAGCGAAAAAAATAGTCAACCAATCCTCCGACTTCCCAAAGATCAATTTTTTTAGAAGAAGAGGAAAGACAGATTTCAGGAAACTGAACAATCCCAGGCTAGATAAAATCAAAAGGAGGGTCCAAATTTTTTTTGAAAATTTGGGAAAAGGTTGCAGCGACAATAGGCTGACTTCTCTAGGAGAGTCTAATAACCTTAAGGCCGCGGAACTGTNAGAACCTCCCGATAGGAACATCGGGGCATGACATGACTCAAATACATTACAGACACATCCCGGAATAAACATCAGGGTACAATACATAAGATATATGGATGATTACATTCTGAAGTTACAAATACATTAACATGATGAACTCAATATAAAAATGCATGCAATTCATGTGGAATCCATTAGCATTTTCCAATCATACTTGAGGCAAACGATTGTTGACTCTCTTGCTGAAAATGAGCATTATGATCAAATAAAAGACAAAGTACGACAACATAATTTGGAAAAGAGGTATGAATATTATCATTTAGAGGATGACGAACTTATTATTTATTAAAATAGAATGTATATTCCTAATATGACATATTTGAACATAATTCTTCTAGATGGAATCCATAAAATGCCATATTTTGGTCACCCATGATACTAAAAAACAATTGCTGCAACAAGGAAGCATATTTTTGGTCGGGAATAAAGAAATGCATTGTTGAGTATATTTCTAGATGCATGAAATGATTGCAAGTGAAGGTTGAACATCAACACCCAACATGTTTAACAACCATTTCCAATTCCATAATGGAAATGGGAAGTGGTGACTATGGATTTTATTACCAAATCTCCAACTACTTCAAGAAAGCATGATTTCATAATGGTTGTGGTGGATAAATTATCTAAGGTAATACATTTTATTCTAGTTAAATCTATTTACTAGGCTGATGAGATAGCAAGAATATTCATGAAAGAAATATTCAAATTACATGGATTACCCAATGAAATTTATCTGATCATGATACAAAATTTACCACTAACTTTTGGAAAAGTATTTTTTCATATTTGGGTACGCATCTGAACTTTACTACTACCTTCCATACACAAACAGATGGACAAACATAAAGAGTAAATTGGTTAATTGAATACATTCTTCACATGTATGTGATGGACAAATCATCCAAGTGGGAACATTATCTACACTTGGTAGAGTTTGCATGTAACAATGGGAAACAAACATCGTTGGTAATGAGTCCATTTGCAGCTTTGTATGGAAAAAGGTGTAGGACACTAGTGGCTTGGGATAATCTAGTGAACAGAATTTTGCTAGAGCTAGAAATGCTTTAAGAAAATGAAACAAGAGGTTGCAAATATTATGCAGGATTTAAATGCATCCTAAGAGAGACAAAAAATATATGTAGACAAAAATCGATTCCATAGGGAATTCAATGTTGGGGATTGTGTTCACCTATAAGTGATGCCAAGGAAGAGCTCCTTGAAGTTTGTAAATCGTGCTAATCTATCACCAAGTTATTGTGGACCATTTGAAATTATTGAAAGGATCAGGCCAATTGCATATAAAATTGCATTATCTGCTAACACTAAAGCTCATCATGATTTTCATGTTTATTTGCTTAAGAAATATGTACATGATATTAACCATGTGATTGATTGGTATGTGATCCAGGTGTAACTTGAGGGAGAGTTCCAAAGAGAACCACTATACATCCTTGAATAGAAGGTAACATTACACCAAAACCAAGCCATTGGACAGGTAAAGATGTAATGGAAGCACTTTGGTCTCGATGAGCCTGCATGGGACCTGGAGGATGCCATGAGAGAGGCATATACATTTTTGGTCTGATTCTGAGAAAACATTGAGGATGGTGTTATTCCAAGGGGGAAGGGATCGTAATAGCCCTAGTTTTGACTTGGAATGTGTTAAATCAAAAGTATATATGATGTAAATACGCTATTATGGATTCCTAGTGTGGGGCTCAAGTCTAAGGCCCAACTATTGAATGGATAGGCGTGTATAATGTAAATATTTATATATAGGCCATGTGGTTGGTTTGTCATGCTAACTCAAAAACTATGTAAATATAATGTTGGAAAATAATAAAATGTTCCAAGATGGTTGTTTAAAGAGTGTTAGAGGGGTCATGATTTCACTAGATAGGAAGAGGAAATTGGTCCTATGGGAAATTAAATCCTATATTTAAAAGTTTCAACCTTAGACCTCATCCAGCTGATGCCGTGTGCCTTGAATGAGTCAGTGACTTCCCTTTGACTACTAAATCAAATCATTGAATGAATGTGTGAGTTTTGTCAGAAAAGTATCATCATGTAGTTATGGAATCTTGGGATGAGTACAATGTTATGAGAGTTGTATGAGAATTGCATATTTTAACAAACAAATTGAATCAAGGAGGAGAATTGCATATTTTAAAGAAAAAATAATAGTTGTAGGTGAGCATAGAGGCTGAAAAAGTTAGGAACCTTTACCGATTACGTTTCTCCACTTATGCATGCTTGAGGAGCCATGAATTTAGGTTACATGAAGTTCTCCAACAGCATATAGCATACTGGAATCTTTCTACACGCATTGGTAAGCACTATAAGGGTTGGATTTCTTGAGGAAATTGTGGATCAAGGGAAATGTATTGCTTGTGTTGTGCAAAATAGTGAAAAAGTGTGTTGTCAATGGGAACTAATTTAGATCTCTGTAAATGTTCAGAGTTGGGTAGTTTGGCTAAGCATGAGAGAAAATGGGTTCTAGGATGAGAGAGAGAAGCATGCAGTTATTTCATTCACCTTAGTGACCTCATAGCCCAGGTTGGGGGTGGTATATGAAATTAATATCTACGATTGGGAGGAAAATCACTCCTACATAGTCATTTTCTTGGATCTTCTTTGTCAAAAGATAAGTATTCTTTTGTATATGATTGTGAAATGATTTTATTTTCTTCCTATGATAAATATGTTTATTTGTACATGATGTATGTGTGGAAAGAGTTTTATTTATGTTGTGTTTTACATTTATGCATTTGAACATACATTTATTCTTTATGAATTCATATTGTGGCCCGTGGGGTGAAATTTATAAGATTGAAATTCCTAAATACCCCATTGTAAAATCGAAATGATTGATGGGGATATGACAGAGTGGTATCATAGCTATTGGTTGCATGATCGAGGTTGTATGGGATAGAATGCACATTTACAAGTACAAATCAAAGTTTGCACATGAAGTGTTTGATGAAATGTTGGTAGGAAAATCCATGGTTTTAATTGTTAGATATATAAAGATCATTGTCACCTAGTTGGCACCTAGTTGGATATATAAAGATCATTGTCTACCAAAAATGGCCCATATTGACCTGAGTAGTTTATGTTGTTAGATCTTACCCATATGGGCAACCAAAGGTGCTCATACCTTATCCAAGAGTACATGTGCATGGATGGCTCCAATTCATCGAGCATGCTTGGGTGGTGTGATCATGATCATTCATGCATCAAGATATGATCATACTTTATCCCAAGGGGTACTTACACAGATGGATGATATTTAATCTAGGTCCTCATTGGGAACAAATATTGATCTTTTGTGGGGAGTATGGTTCAATGTGTGATGACCCATGTCAAGGAGAAATCTAGTGTTAAGAAACCACTTATCATTAACCAAAAAAACCATTTATGGGAAATAAAGGGTTGCGATGATATGGTGAAGGCATAGAATGGCATGGCAAAGTTTGTTGGTAATGACACTAAGCACCATATTTCCACATGGGTATCCATGTGCCACACCACACCAACAGTACGGAAAAGCTAAAAAAAATGGAGCTCGAAAATTGTTTTGGACACAACATGAGAAATTTGGCTCGAAATTCAATGAGACCTATGGAATTTTGAAACCATTGTGGAAGGAAAATAATTTCTAGTGAGATTCATGGACCCATTCTTCTCCTATTTTACAAAAAAAGAAATATTAGTTTTTAAAGTTCAGCACCTAGTGATATGATGGGGTCCCTATTGAGAGCGAAGTTGTCATGGTGTAGTTGTGGTCCAATCACACAAATGACTCTGGTGGATCATGTCCAAATTTCAAAATATGTGAATCCCAGGTGCAAAAGAAGGACAAAATCCACTATTTCAGGGCACGTTTGGGGTATTTTAGAAAACATGGAGGAGACAAAAGTGACCCTAGATGACAAGACCATAAAATTTTATGAACTTGACATTTTACCTACTCATCAAAATGAAATTTTCTTAGAGGAAGTGTTTCCATAAATGCTTAGTTTGGGAGATATTAGTTTTGGGAAAATAAGTTTGAAGTTGGCATATGAAGCTAAATGTACCTACAAGAAAAGTGCATAATTGAGAAAAAATGGTGATTTTCAAAAACTGTAACTTTTTGTCCATAGATCAGAAATGGGCATACTTATAGTAATTAGAAAACTTAACTATAAAACAACAAATTTAAACCATCATATTCTAAAGAGGTGATTTGTATATTTCTAAATTTTGATTAGAAATGTCTGTGCAGGCATATTTTGGCAAAAAAATGCCAATATAATTAGTTCCCATAATGCACTAAAATTTATTTTATGATTTTCTAAGAATGTAATGAATGTGACCAGTGTGTTTATATGAACTGCAGAAACAATATCATATCAGGAATAATTAAGGGTCCACATTCAATATATTTCAATCTAGAAAACATTCATCTTTGTGAGGCTAAGAAAACCATCATCATGAATAATACACAAGATTCTTATGCGGCTAAAATAGATGCCATGGGCGAAAATATGCATGTTGAAAATGTAGAGACAAAATATAATGGCTGAATAAATCAAGTAACTCCCCCAAATATAGTAGAAACCATCAGAATCCTAAGAGTGGACTACAAAGTTGCAAAGCAAGTAACAAGAGGTTAATCAAACATCAGAAGAATAGAACCAATTGAATGCATCCATGATCCAAAATCTTAACATACATTGAAAGGAATATTCACCATGGGAAGCAATCAACAAAAGAGGAAAAGAGTGCGAGTATCCCAACGATGCATCCCTAAAAGATGTCCCATAGCTCAAGAAGAGTTTCTAGAGATAGGACATGTGCTCTAGAATTCTCTTATTGACAGTCACCTACCTCTAAATACTCCATTGAAGGTTCAATATCTTCGTATCATAGGAATAAGAGGAAGAGGAATTTTAAGAATAAATCACATTGGGAATTTTGGAAGGACAAACTCCCACTTTTGATGGTGAAGTAAAATATGTCAAGAAGCTAAGGCTTGGCTTCTTGGGATGAGTAAGTATTTCCAAGTCCAAGACTATTTTGAGAACATGAATGGTTTTTTATTTGAAAGGAAGAGCATAAATATGGTGGGATCACTTGACCCAAGTCAAGAATATCCATGAAAGGAATATTATGTATGCCAAAATTAAAGAGTTCCACTAGTTAAAATTGGGACAAATGAACATGGAGGAGTATGACAATAAATAATTGGAGTTGTCGAGGAATGTTAAGTATATCAGAGATTATAAGGTAAAAATTCAACGTATCATAAGTGGGTTACCAGATTCTTACATGGTATTATATCCCAAAATGGCACTTCTTTGTATGTGATGACATTTACATGTTTGGTTGCAAAATGACACTTCATGAAAGCTATTGTCACATGCAAAGGAAACTTGTGAATGGAAGGTCCATATCGAGACATATGTGCTTTGTTTTACCTCTTTTCTGGACCATTGGATAGGTAAGAGGCTAAGGAACAACTTTTCAGACCAGACCATGATCTAGATTTATGTGTGAACAAAATGAAAGAACAGATATGGAATCATAATAACAGGTATTTTGCAAAGATAACAGATATACAGTAAACACATATTCTATTAAATGGCAGAAATAGAATAAACTGTAATACAATTTCTAGAATGGTGGTAGCTATCTCTGAGAAGATATGTGGCTTCTATGCTCATCTGTGCAAAGCTCAATACAAAATGAGGCTAGAAGGGCCTATTTATAATAAGGATGAGGGAAAGACCCCCAAAAGTCCAGAACATAACCCTAGAATATGAACCATCATAAATTTTACGACCCCAAGGTGGTAAGTTGAACAATCAACTTCGTCGGGTTCATATGATCTCCAATTCGGGCACTCGATAGCTCAATGGAAAGATCTATCTAAGATTTCGAATGTGTCCAAATGCATGCTTCTAGAAACAATTTGGCCACCTGAATTGCCAAAAACGTCGCTTAGGGCCTCAAATAAGCCTTGGAAGTTTGGGACCCGAAAAACCGTAGAAAATTAAATAGTAAACTGCCACAATGGACAATTTTTTTGAGCCAGTGAGATAGGTGGGTGGCCACCAATTTACATATGGATAAATCCTCCCTCCTTAGGAAGCAATGGTCTCCATTGTGTCAAATCCCATATCATATCTCGAACTATGTGGTGAGATGATCTCTTGGTGCAACATTTGTTGAAGTGAAGAGGCTTGCTTTATTTGACATACCGAGAGGGATGTAATTGTTGTATGGATGATTTGTTTTTGGAAGAGAACCTTGAATGCGTGGCCTTGCATCGTAAAGGTACTCAGATGGATGTGGAAACAATGACTTTGTTTTCTTCTTGTATCTAATGAGCATAGATACCCTGTGCAGAGGGTGTGGAGGTGATCTCATGTTCTAGTTCAGACACAATTGTGTAGAGGAATAATTTCCTCGTGTGGAAGCTTTTCTTCCTACCATGGGAGAATGTGGCAGGTGCAACTATCTATGGGATCCGATAGAGTTTTCCTCCCAAAGTAACAATCACACTATGAGGTTGTGACTCATATACAGTATGACTCTTCCACATATATGGTTGTCCTAAAAGAACATCAGAGACTTCAAGTGGGGCCACATCACACAATACCTCGTCATTGAAAGGCTTGATGCCATATGCTAGTAGGAATTTTTGAGTAATGTGGATACCTCATCCTTCTCTTAGCCAACCGATGTTGTAGGGTTGCGGGTGTGGTGTTTTCAGAAGCTCCAATCTCTTCACAACTTTTGCTGAGATCAAGTTATTTTGGATTCCATTGTTAACAACGAAATCTAGCGGGATTCCCTTCACCCACATCTATGAGTGGAAGAGATGCTCCTCTACCTCTGACCCTTCAGGATCCTCTAGTTGAATCTATGTGGTAGCACCTATGGCAGTGGGGGCTGCATCAATGATCTGCTTCCCATTATCTGCGGCTGTGGCATTGGGTTCGAAATTGGAATCAGAATTTAATTCTGAAGATTTGATCTCAGCCACTAATGACTGCTTTGAGCGACATTCATTAGTCTTGTGCCAAGGGATTTTGTGAAATTCACACCACTTCTTGGTATCCTTCTTTGTATTTCCATCCCCCTTCATTATTTGTGGCAGGGAATGGTTTTCCTTCCCTTTTCCTATGTTTTGTGGGTCAGGGTTTCCCTTGCCTTGCTTCTGCGGTGGATTCGCAGGTCCAGAGTCTCGCTTGTTCTTTTGTCGAAATTTCTCCTCGATTTTGGCAACATACTGATAGGAATATCCAAGTGAATAGATGTCAAGTAAGCCCATCTCAGTTAAAATGTACCGATGTAGACCACTACGATATTTCAATATCAGGTGCCGCTCAAAGTCCTTAGTGCCCAGCTTTGTGTGCAAGGTATGAAATTTGTTAGTGTACTCCGACACCGTCTGGTCCCTCTCTTGATGCAGAATGGTCCATTTGGTGTACTGGTCATCATAGTTTCCCACAGGGTAATTCTATTCCTTAACGGCATCTCCGAAAGAGCCCCAAGTGGGATTTGTTTCATACAGTTCAGACTCGTCTGATGAGTTTTTCTCCCAATAAGTACCCCACCAATTTTGGACATGGGGGGGTTGCCTTAAGGAGAGCAAAGGTGATCTTTTCCTTGTCGGAGAAATTGTGGACAGAGAAATGCCCTTCTATAACATTTAACCAATTATCCACGGCATCTGCATTGATATGGCCTTCAAATAAAGGAATATCAAAGTTAACTTGTACCTTGAAATAAGTTGCATCCCTGAACCGGCTGCTCGTTGAAGATGCACTTACCACTGCCAAAACTATCCATCATCTCGTTCCTTTGTCGTGCAAGGGCTTCCTCGAGCAACGATTTGATAGGATCTCCTGCTCTGTCGTCTCTCTTTTCTTTTGCCATGGGAGGTCATTTGGGGTGGCGAGAGTGATGAAGTGAAACTAGTTTGAGACCAAACTCTCTATATCCTTAGCTCGTCGGGGACATGTGCCGAGAAAGAATCAAAGAGCAAATTGCTTTGATACCACTGAACCAAATTTATGTGTGAATGAAATGAAAGAACAGATATAGAATCCTAATAACATGTATTTTTCAAAGACAACAGATATACAGTAAACACATATTCTATTAAATGGCGGAAATAGACCATACTATAATACAATTGTTAGAACGGTGGTAGCTATCTCTAAGAAGAGATGTCGTTGCTATGCTCATCCATACCAAGCTCAATTCAAAATGAGGCCAGAGGGGATTATTTATAATAAGGATGAGGGCGAGAACCCCAAAAGTCCAAAATATAACCCTAAAAGATGAACTTTCATAAAGTTTGCGGCCCCAAGGTGGTAAGTTAAACAGTCAACTTCTCGGGGACATAACTTTTGCATACGATCTCTGATTTGGGCACTCAATAACTCGTTGGAAATATCTATCTGAGATTTACAAATTTTGAATGTGGAAAAATGCGTGTTGTTGGCATTCATTTGGCCACTCGAATTGCAAAAAACGTCGTTTAGGGCCTCAAAACAGCACTGGAAGTTTGGGACCCAAAAACCCATAGAAAAATAAATAGGAAATTGCCACAATGGACAATTGTTTTGAGCCATTGGATTAGGTGGGTGGCCACTAATTTCTATATTGATAAATCCTCCCTCCTTAGGAAGCAATAGTCTCCATTGTGTCAAATCCTGTATCATATCTCGAACTGTGTGGTGATATGATCTCTTGGTGCGACATTTGTTGGATGGGGAAACAATGACTTTGTTTTCTTCTTGTGTCCGATGAGCATAGATACCCTGTGCAGAGGGTGTGGAGGTGATCTGATGTTCTCCTTCAGACACAATTTTGAATAGGAATAATTTTCTGGTGTGGGAGCTTATCTTCCTACCATGCGAGATTGTGGCAAGTGCAACCATCCCTGGGATATGATAGAGTTTTCCTCCCAAAGTAACAATGACACTACGAGGTCATGACTCATATACAACATGACGCTTCCACATATATGGTTGTCCTAAAATAACATCATAGACTTCAAGTGGGGCCACATCACACAATACCTTGTCTTTGAAAGGTTTGATGCCATATGGTAGGAGGCATTGTTGAGTACTGCAGATACCTCTTCATTTGCTTATCCAACCGATGTTGTAGGGTTGCGAGTGTGGTGTTGTTGGAAGCTCCAATATCTTGG
Source organism: Pseudotsuga menziesii (assembly GCA_001517045.1). NCBI lineage: Eukaryota > Viridiplantae > Streptophyta > Pinopsida > Pinales > Pinaceae > Pseudotsuga > Pseudotsuga menziesii. Next base: position 853,529 of record LPNX010148075.1, on the reverse strand, counting down.
CAACTTCTGCTGAGATCAAGTTCTTTTGGATTCCATTGTCAACAATGAAATGTAGTGGGATTCCCTTCACCCACATCTACAAGTGGAAGAGGCACTCCTCTACCTATGACCCTTCAAACTCCTCTAGTTGAATATGTGCGGTAGAAATTGTGGCAGTGGGGTATGCATCAATGATCTGCTTCCAATTTTCTGCGGCTGTGGCATTGCGTTCGGAATCGGAATCATGATCTGATTTTGAATATTTGATCTCGTCCACCAATGACTTCTTTGAGCAACATTCATCAGTGTTGTGCCAAGATATTTTGTGAAATTTACACCACTTCCCACTTTCCTTCTTTGTCTTTACATCGCCCTTCTTTATTTGTGGTGGGGAATGGTTGTCCTTCCCTTTTCCTGTATTTTACGGGCCAAGGTTTCCCTTGCCTTTCTTCTATGGTGGATTCACAGGTTGTTGCTAGGAAAAATGCACCTCTTGTGGACAAGAGTTGTTCCTCTAGTCTGAATGGTTCAGGTCTAGATCAAATGAGTAACACGGAATGTCAGACTCTCCCTAGATCTGTTTGAACACTTGATTGGAATTCCATGCTTCTTCTATTAATGGATGTCTTTGCTATCCTTGAAGATTTTTCCTATGTTTACCTACAATAATAGAAGACAACAATAGAAAGTGATAGCATACAAGATATAAAAATTGGATCTATGCTTGTGACCATGGAGTCAAGAAATACATACACATGATACAACATATATGGGAAAGAGAAAACATTCTTTATTAACAATAATTGGAAAGAATACAACCTTGGTGCCTTGGTTTCGAGAGTCCCATCCAATGGATCCTTGCCTCCAAATACTCAAGAATGATTTTGGCAGAGTTTGGGTATGCAACACAATTCTTTCTCCCTTTTCCCCATGGGGGATGAGCCAGTATTTAAAGGCATGGGAGGATATGAATGGTTGAGGATCTCATGGGTGAGGTGGAGATAAGATCGAAAAAGGGAGAATATTGAACTCTAGGTGGCCCTGAACCATTGGGATGTGGCTCCATGAAGGAAATCTTTAAGAAGCCTCTCGAAGCTTCTATTTTTTCCTTGAAAACTCAAGCACCGCTCCTTTAATGAATAAAATAGGCGATGTTAAGGGGGTAACGCTTCTTGCTGTAAGGATAGAGGCAGTGGTACCACTCTTTGGTCATGTATTGGGAGCATTGCTAACTTAGGTAATGTTTTTTGTCAATGGGTAAAGAGCGTTACTAGCTCAAAATAAGGAAAAATTGCAAGGGGATAATTTTCTTCTATCATTTCTCTAGGGAAAACTTCGAGGGATTGGAGCACACAAGGGAATACCTATCTCATAAAATGATGGTTATGATATTTTGGTGTAACAAAATTCCCCACAAAGTATGATGGCTGGAGGGATATGATAGGAATAATACTTTTAAAGAACAGGGTATAGTATCGAGGAAAAGGTCTAAAGGTGGGAACTTCTCAAGCATCACAAAATTTCTGCAGCACCTTTTACATTTTGATACATGTCCCAAATGACTCACAACATGGCTTCCGACCAATACAACGCAGATTCATGTGAGACACAAAAAAGTCATGGCTACTGAAATACAACATAGATCCATGCGAAGAAGACTCAAATTTGGACATAGCTACCAGACATACAATGTAGATCTATGTCATACAGACACAAATCTGAGCACAACCATGGACATACAAATGTGGATCCATGCTAGGACTCATATAAAATACTCCATCACAACCTGGGGAAAGCAATGAGTGCTTTAGCAGATACCCAGGGTCTTCATCTCTCCTTCCACAAAGTATGATTCTATCCATGTGGTTACAATGTCTTGATGTCTAACATGGTCGAAACCACTTGATTACCGGTCAATGATGAGAACCTTTAACAAGTACAAGGGAAATCACCACTGATGTCAATGATTCCCAAGGTACCTTAGTACAATCTCCTGAGTGTGAATAGATGATTTGTTAAATCTATCAATCAAAGGTCAATGATGTGAACCTATGTCGAGAGCGAGAGAATTTTTCATTGATGCATACAAATCTCAAGGTACTAATTTGTTTCTAAGACTATTTCCTGGATGATGAGTTGAAGTCGACAGGAATAGTCTTTTCGAAGGAGGGCCATGACGAATCCCACATCTATGACATGAAACTCAGAACAAAGTTCTGAAATTTTGAGTATGAAGTAACCATATGACTGACACAAAATTAACTGACACAAAAAGTGGTTTTTTACTTGCAGGTGTAAAATCTCAATACAGTTTCCCTTTTGAACATAAGGCAACATGAACAAAGACTTGGCAACATTTACTTGACAAGGAAGAACACAATGTGACAATGGACGATTCATTCTTGGAAAGACTCAAATGAGTGACATGACTCATGAAAGTGGATCAACTCGGAGACAAGTTGAATACCCAATTAACTGAAATAAATGTAGACAAGTGCCATGTTCAAAGGTGACTAACAAATGTCATTATTGCAAATGATCTGTATTTCCTGTAGAAATTCAGGCCTGCAGTAGATTAATTTCACCCACAACAATTAACAATTGATCATGCAAAATTATCAACAATGGAGACTGAATATGGAGCTGTAACACAAAATTATATTAACTGAGTGTACAATAGCCAACCCTGTAATAACATAGGCTGCTGAATATATAGAATACATGAGCAAATCGAATGCATAAGGAAGCATCCAAATCTAGCATAAAGCAGGCTTACCCAAAATAGGCAAATCCCCCATAGGTGTAAAAAGCTGATCCCAAATCTATCAAGGACCGCATGAATTAGCAAGGGCGCATGGGCAAGCTAAAAGTGGTCAAATGGCAGCTCATACATGCTTTTGCATGGAGGAAAGTGTGGATGA
>LPNX010148075.1:805155-846549 GCA_001517045.1 Pseudotsuga menziesii | reverse complement strand
TACATGCTTTTTCATGGAGGAAAGAGTGGAGGAGGAAGAGGCAACAAAGCTGATTCACCTCACCTTGTCTTGCTTTCCTATGTGCCTTAAAACACTGAAAAAGCAGGAAATAAAGTAGAAAAAGCAGAAGGGCACCTAGGAGGCCAGGAATAAAGCAGATTTGATTCCTAAGGCTTTCCCAAGCACTCCATGAGTCAATAATGGCAAGTTTGACCTCTATGGATAGGCAATTAGCAACTTACACATGGTGGGACTCATGGACTAGGCAAATAAGACAAAATAAATGAAATAATGTCTAAGTGGGTAAATACTATGGGTTGATTATTCTAACATTTCCCTTCCCTTACTTTCCACATCATGATTGATGAGTGCCTCTTTTTGTTTTTATGAGTTCAAAGAGGTTAAGAAACACTCGATATATCTCATCCTTTGTACGAGTCCAAACACATATGTTTTACGAACCTGAGAAAGGATGGATTCATTCCCAAATAGGGTCTCAATGTTTAATTTAATGAGTTGAATAAAAGAAAACTCGGTGTAGTTCATGTTTAGAGAGTCTGAACAAACTAAAGAAAACTCTGAAGGATCCTTTTTCATACAATTTAGTCTCTAAGGCCCGAAAAAGTATAAAATAATACCTTAGAGAACTCTTCCAGTCATGATAGGTTGGAGTGTACCTTTTTCGTAAGTAGTGCCCCCTGGTCTGAAAAAAGGGGTAAACTATGACCAGGAAGATGACTCTTCAAGTCCTTTTACAAGCGTGAAAAAGACAATTTCACTCGGCAATCTTTTCACATTTTAAGAGTCTAAAAAGAGCTTAAAGAGGACTCTATTAGGGTTCTTTTTTCATTATCCAATTTTAACAAGTTTGAAAAACAGTAAAATTATACTTGATACGTCTGCACTAAGTTTTTAACAAGCACATCAAAGGTATAAAAGGAACTCGAAACCTTTTTCATGTTTGAATCCAGAGCATGAAAAAGCGATAAAGTAAGCTCAAATCACTTTTCATGTTTTAACCAGAGCATGAAAAAATGAAAAGTAGGCTCAGCACCATCTTATTGTTTTTAACGAGCTCGAAGATTAGTTGAAAGAATGCTGAAGGTATTTGCTTCATTTTTTAACGAGCTTGGAACCGAGAAATATATATGCTCTAAATGACTTGTTTCATTTTTACAAAAGCTTGAAACAGAAAAGAACTATGCTTGAAACATGGTTTCATTTTTATGCAAGCTTGAAACCAAAGGGTAAAATTTTCTTGAAACAATCTATTTTGTTTTTTAACGAGCTTGACATAGAAAAAGAACTATGCTCGGGAATGGTTTCATTTTTATGCAAGCTTGAAACCAAAAGGTAAACTATGCTTGAGGAATGGTTTTATTTTTTAACGATCTTGAAACCAAAATTAAACTATGCTCAAAGGGTCGTTTCATGGTTTAACAAGCTTGAAACTTAAAGAAGTGTGCTCAAAATGACTCCCATTGACGGGTGATTTCCCAATATGATGTCCAATGGTTGGTACTTGACCCCGAGTATAACTGTTAAGTATCTTAATTCCATAATAAAGAGGTAGGGTGCATGCCCCCCAAGCTTCGTTTTGTCTGCCTAATCTATTTGTCATCCAACTAAATTCATGGTTACTACTAGGAAAAGGTTCACTAGAAACACGTGAAGAAAGAGGATCAATTTATATAGGAAGGTGAAAAGAAGGTTCAAAACTTGACACAGCGGAAGAATTTGTTTCATTTTTTAACGATATTGACACAGAAAAAGGAACTTTTCTCAAGGTCAGTTTTATTTTTTAACGAGCTTGAAACCAAAAATAAACATTGCTCAAGGCCGACCTGTTTCATTTTTACACAAGCTTGAAATAGAAAATAACTATGCTTGAGGACATCCATTTCATTTTTTAACGAGCTTGACACAAAATAGGAACTATGCTCAGGGGCATCTGATTCATATTTAATGAGCCTGACACAGAATGGGAACTATGCTCACAAATATGTTTCATTTTTTAACGATCTTGACACAGAAAAAGAACTATGCTTGGGACCGGTGGTTTTATTTTTTAACTAGCTTGAAACCAAAAGTAAACTATGCTCAAAAGGGTCATTTCATAGTTTAACAAGCTTGAAATGTAAATAAGTGTGCTCAAAATGACTCCCATTGACGGGTGATTTCCCAACATGATGTCCAATGGTTGGTACTTCCCCCGAGTATAACTATCAAGTAACTTAATTCCATACTAAACCAGAATATTTGGTTTCTCTGGTTTGTGAAACCAGATATTCTGGGTTCGATCCCCAATATGGTCGCCATATTTGTTGCTAGGAAAAATGCACCTCTTGCGAACAAGAGTTGTTCCTCTAATCTGAATGGTGCAGATCTAGAACAAATGAGTGACATGGAATGTCAAACTCTCCCTATATCTATTTGAACACTTGAATGGACTGCCATGCTTCTTCTATTAATGGATGTCTTCGTTATCCTTGAATCTTTTTCCCATGTTACCTGCAACAATAGAAGACAACAATATAAATTGATAGCATACAAGATATAAAAACTGTATCTATGCTTATGACCAAGGAGTCAAGCAATACATACACATTATACAACATATATAGGAAAGAGAAAACATTCTTTATTAACAATAATTGGAAAGAATAAAACCTTGGTTCCTTGGTGTTGAGAGTCCCATCCAATGGATCCTTACCTCTAACTTCAGCTTGCCTCCAAAGACTCAAGAATGATTTTGGCAGATTTTGGGTATGCAACACAATTCTTCCTCTCATTTCCCCATGGGGGATGAGCCAGTATTTAAAGGCATGGGAGGATAGGAATGGTTGAGGATCTCATGGGTGAGGTAGAGATAAGATCCAAAAAGGGAGGATATCGAGCTCTAGGTGGTCCTCAACGATAGGGATGAGGCTCCACGAAGGCAAGCTTCAAGAAGCCTCTTGAAGCTTCTCTTTTTGCTTTGAAAACTTGAGCACCACTCCTTTAATGAAGCAAACATGCGGTGTTAAGGCAGTAACACTTCTTGCAGTAAGGATAGAGGTGGTGGCACCACTATTTTCTCATGTATTAGGAGCTTTGCTGACTTAGGTAATGCTTTTTGTCAATGGGGAAAGAGCATTACCAGCTCAAAACAAGGAAAAATTGTAAGGGTATAATTTTCTTCTATCATTTCTCTAGGGAAAGATTTGAGGGATTGGAGTAGACAAGGGAATACCTATCTCATAACATGATGGTGATGATATTTCAATATAACACAGGTCTAGAGTCTCACTTGTTCTTTTGTCAAAATTTCTCCTTGATTTTGATAGCATACCGATAGGCAGATCCAAGTGAGGAGATGTTGAGAAAGTCCATCTCAGTTCGGATGTATCGATGTATAACATTGCGATATTTCAATATCAGGTGTCACTCAGAGTCCTTGATACCCAGGTTTGTGTGCAAGGTATGAAATTTGTTGGTGTTCTCTGACACTATCAGGTCCCTCTCTTAACACAGAATGGTCCATTTGGTGTACTGGTCATCATAGTTTCCCACATGGTTATGAATGCACATTTTCATGGGGCTGGTTTCCCGGATCGTAAATAGCATGGTAGCATCCTCTTCACCGATTGAAGGGTTGGGGATGTTACATTGTGGTATCAGAGCTCATGTTGCAGCATGGTCCTGAATGGACCGCGAAGATGCAGTGGCAGAGGCAGGTTTCCTTCTGCCCAGCAGAGATCAGAAATTTATGATAGAAAAATTCCACAAAATTCTCCTAAGTGCTAGAACTATCGGCTCATCGAAAAAATTAGTGGGAAGCTCTTTCGATGCAGCGGAGAGCTAGGCAGAAGCACACTCGATGAAGGACAGTTGGAAGAAAAATTGCGGAAAATTTTCTAAGTGTTCGTCAGTCATCGAAAAAAAATAGTTGTTGGGTTAGCCAACACCGTGGAAGAATTTAGCTATTTGTCAGCCCGCCGTTGCGGCTGCCGTGTGGACTAGCACTCTGATGATTAGAACTTCAACCGTCGATGCTCTGATTGCTGACACATAGCACTTAGTGGTTCTGACCACCAATAGATGTTATGTTCCGTGGAAATAAGAAGAGAAAAAAATTTCGAAAAATTTGTGTAAGTGTTGAGACCATCAGGCGATCGGTGAAAGTTAGCGGTTTGGACCGCCGATGCGTCGGAAGAAGATTAGTTGAACGAACCAACAATTAACTCGAAAGGATTTAGTTGTTCGTACACCCACCGTTGCGGTTATTTAGTGGACTATCCTCCTGACGGATAGCTTCTCCGACGATCGATGCCACAGTGACTGGGGGTTCTAATCCCGGATAGGATTGTGGCTACGGAAACCCCAGAGAGTTTGATGGTCGTCGTTGCAGCTGCCCATGGAACTAGACACCCGATGAGAAGAGGATTCGATCGCCGACGCGGTAGTGCTTAGTGGATCCGATTGCTAATGAACAGCAGAGAAAGTTAGTTGTGCTGACCACTGAAACATCAGAATGTTAGTTGAGATGAGACCCGATCCTGTACAAGGAAATTTTGAGTTTTTCATGGGATTTCCCAGCAGATTTTGACTATTTTTCAGAGGGATTTTCAGCGGTTTTTCAGGAGATTTTCAGGGATGAAAAGGAGAAAGTGGCAGCAATCTTATGCACCAGATTGCGCAAAAATTAAAGTATTACAAAAAAAAAAAAAACGAGGGTGCGTCCCTCGACCCACCCTACAGTGGCAGAAGCCACAAGGGGGAAAGCCCCCTTAACCCCCGTCATCCCCCTCGGATAGACGTTCTTTGATAAAGAAAATCTTGTGTTTGGGAAAATTTGTTATTTTATGATTTTTCCAAGAGAAGGTAAGTAATTCTGATTTATATCAATGTTATGCATCTAACAGTTGTGTTACTAACACGTTTGCAGAATCATAGTCACCTTCAAGGCAGTATTCTAGGTAGTGTAGTTTGGTAAGCAAGTGGTGGTTCAGTTATGAGAACCCATGACAGATATGATGCTCGAGATTCTTACGAGTGTGAGCGAGATGCCATGGGAGAAAATGTCCGTAACGGAAATGATGACATAGATTCTAATGGAAGGAGATTCCAAGAGACACCGCCAGATGTTGCAGCCACCATGAGAAGCTTGATTAAATCCCAGGAAGAGCAACAGCAGCTGAATGTTACAATGTTGCAGAGTTTAACAGAATTTCAGAGAAAGATAGACTCTAGACGGGGTACAACAAGACCAGAAGGCAGTAAGGGCAGTACTAGGAGAAGGAGAAGGACTTCTAGTGGATCATCTGACTCTAAAGAATCCACCGGGGATTCAAGTTCTTCTTCTCGTAAAAGAAAAAGAAAGAGACACCATAGGGATCACTCTCGGGATGAATTTAAGAAGGCTAAACCTCCTACATTTGATGGTGAGGTAAAGACTGGACAAGAGGTTGAAGCTTGGCTTCTTGGGATAAAGAAGTACTTCCAAGTTCAGGATTATTCAGGAAACATGAAGGCAAGGGTTTCCATATTCAATCTGAATGGAAGGTCCATCCATTTGGTGAGAACACTTCAAGCAAGTAAAGACGATCGGTGAAAGGAAACTTAAGTGGAAACAGTTCAATAAGTATTTCAAGCAGAAATACCTCTCTGACCGGTATTATGATGACAAGATTAAGGAGTTCCATGACCTGAGATTGGGACAGTAGACCATGGAAGAATATGAAAATAAGTTTTTGGAGCTGTTGAGGTATGTCCAGTACATCAGAGATGAAAAAGTGAAGGTCCAATGTTTTCTGAGTGGATTGCCTCAGTCTTACAAAGATAGAATTGAGTTTTACGAACCTAGAACTCTTGAAGAAGCAAAAAGGAAGGCTAAGTATTGCTATGCGCAAAGCAAAGGTAAACCAGATTACCATAAGGCATGGAAGGACAAGAAGAATGAGAAGTTTGACCAAAGAAAGAAAGGTTTCAAACCTTCTAACTTCAAGAATCAGCAGAAGCAGCCATCCCAGGCTGCGAGTAAGTCAGTTGGAGTGATAGAAGAAAATCCTAAAGATCCACAACAGAATAGAGGACCACTCCAATGTTGGAAATGTGGAGGACCCCACATGCACAGAAATTGTCCACTCAAGAATGAGAGTGCAAGGCTAGCTTACAACATTCAAGAAGCAGAAACAGTGGGTCAAGTAGCAAGGGAAGTCCCTAGGATTTATGCAGCACTGGAGGACTGCCAGGAAAATCACCAATCAACTGTGGTTGAAGTTGCAGGTAAGATTGTTGAGCAATCTGTTTCTATTTTGATTGACCCCGGTTCTACTCACAGTTACATTACTCCTAGAATCATGGAGATTTGTGCTTTTAAGAAAGTAAAGCATAGGAAGTCTTGGTTAGTTCAGCTAGCCACTGGAACTAAGAGGAAGTTCAGTGAAGTGGTACAGAAATGTCCATTGGTCATGAATGGATTGGTCACTTGTGTAGATATGAATGTTCTACCACTTGGTTCCTGTGATGTTCTCATTGGAATGGATTGGTTGGAAGCTCATAGGGTGAATCTTGACTATTACAATAAGACTTTTGAATGCATGAATGAAGAAGGGAACCTAGTAGTTGTGAAAGGTATTCCAAATGTGATTTCAGTATGGCAGGTTTCAGCAATGCAGTTAAAGAAGTTTTGTAGGAAAAGTTGCCAGTTGTATGCAGCTCAGATTTTGGAGGCAAGAGACGATGAAACTCTGAGGTTGGAGGACTATCAGGTGTTACAAGAATTCAAGGATGTGTTTCCTGATGAGATTCCAGGACTTCCTCCAAAGAGGGACATTGATTTCACAATTGAACTTGTGCCGGGAGCAGCACCAGTGTCCAAGACACCCTATAGGATGAGTACACCAGAGATGCTGGAGTTGAAGATGAAACTGCAAGAGTTGTTGGAAAAGAAGTTCATTTGGCCGAGTGTATCTCTGTGGGGAGCACCAGTTCTTTTTGTAAAGAAGAAAGATGGTACACTCAGGTTGTGTATTGATTACAGATAGTTGAACAAGGTTACTATGAAGAATAAATATCCTTTGCCTAGGATTGATGACCTCTTTGATCAAATGAGAGGAGCAAGGGTATTTTCCAAGATTGACTTGAGGTCTAGTTACCATTAGGTGAGAATCAAGGATGAATACATTCATAAGATAGCCTTCAGTACAAGGTATGGACATTATGAGTTTGCAGTGGTACCCTTTGGTCTCACAAATGCACCAGCTACATTTATGTGCCTTATGAATAGTGTCTTCAGTAGATATTTGGACAAGTTTGTTCTTATTTTCTTTGATGACATTCTTGTTTATTCTAAGAATGAGAAAGAGCATGAAGAGCATTTGAGATTGATGTTGCAATTGCTTAGGGAGAATCAGCTGTATGCAAAGCTGAGAAAGTGTGACTTCTATAGAGACAGAATTCAGTATTTGGGTCACATTATCTCAAAGGAGGGTATATCTATGGACCACAAAAAGATTGAAGCCATTATGAATTGGCCTACCAAGAAATGTGATAGATGTAAGATCTTTTATGGGACTTGCAGGATACTACCAAAGGTTCATTGAGGAATTCTCCAAAGTTGCACATGCCATCACTTCTTTGCAAAAGAAGGGGATAAAGTTCGAATGGACATTGAGGTGTGAGGAAAGCTTCCAGCAGTTGAAGAGTCTTCTCACCAGTGCACCAGTATTGAAAGTTGCAGATCCAGAGAAAGACTTTGTGGTGTGTATCGATGCATGCGGACAAGGGCTTGGAGGAGTCCTTGTGCAGGACAACCACATGATATGTTATGAGTCGAGAAAGCTGAAGGAGCATGGGAAGAACTATGCCACTCATGATCTAGAGCTTGCAACCATAGTACATGCTCTCAAGATGTGGAGGCATTACTTGATGGGTAGAAGATTTGAGCTAAGGACATACCATTGTGGTTTGAAGTATCTATTTGATCAGCCTACTCTGAATGCTAGGCAAGCAAGATGGCTGGATATTTTATGTGAGTTTGATTTTGAAATCAAGCACATAAAGAGAAAATAAAATAAGGTAGCTGATGCACTTAGCAGGAAGGTGCAGGAAATGCATGTGGCATCTCTTAGTATTTGCCAATCGGAATTGAGGCAGCAGATTGTAAATCATGTTGCCGAAGATGAATTGTATGAGCAGGTAAAAGACAAATTACAGCAACAAAGTAATGAGAAGAGGTATGAGGGATATAAATTGGAAGAAGATGGACTCCTCACTTTCAAAGGCAGAATTTATATTCCGAAAGTAGCATATTTGAGGAGAATTGTTATGGATGAAATCCATCAAGCTCCATATTTTGGTCACCCAAGATATCAGAAGACAATTGCTACAGCTAGAAGGCAGTACTTTTGGCCAGGTATGAAAAAGGACATGGCTAAATACATTTCAAGGTGCATGAAATGTCAACATGTAAAGGTTGAGCATCAACGCCTTGCAGATTTGTTGCATCCTTTACTAGTTCCAGAATGGAAATGGGAAATTATTTCCATGGATTTTATTACAGGATTGCCGATGACTTGGAGACAATGATGATTCCATCATGGTTGTGGTAGACAAGTTGACAAAGGAAGCACATTTTATACTAGTGAAGTCTACACATAAGATAGATGACATTGCAAAGATCTTCATGAAGGAGATTTTCAAATTGCATGGATTGCCAAAGGCAATAGTCTCTGACAGAGATGTCAAGTTCACTTCCAATTTTTGGAAGGGGTTATTTGCAGATTTGGGTACAAAGCTAAACTTCAGCACTGCATACCATCCTCAAACATATGGGCAGACTGAGAGAGTTAATTAGGTGCTCGAGGACATGCTTCACATGTACATGATGGACAAACCAACCAAGTGGGAAGATTACTTACACTTGATAGATTTTTCTTACAACAATGGACAACATGCATCCTTGGGGATGAGTCCATATGAATATTTGTATGGAAGAAGGTGTAGGACACCAGTGACTTGGGATAACCCAGTGAACAGGGTTGTGCTTGGACTAGAGTTGCCCAAGGAAATGGAGCAAGAGGTTGTGAAGATCAAGCAGAATCTGAAAGCAACACGGGACATACAGAAAAGCTATGCAGATAAGCATAGGGTGAACAGGCAGTTCAGTGTTGGGGATCATGTTTACCTCAGAGTGAGGGCAAAAAAGAGTTCCTTGAAGCTTGGAAGTTGTGCCAAGCTGTCACCTAGATATTGTGGGTCGTTTGAAGTGCTTGAAAGAATAGGGTTAGTTGCATATAGACTTGCATTTCCTGCTAGCACTAGAGATCATAATGTTTTTCATGTTTCTTTGCTTAATAAATATGTACATGATCCTAACCATGTGATAAATTGGGATGTGATTCAGGTGGAACCCGAGGGAGAGTTTCGAACTGAGCCAATGCGTATCCTTGACAGGAAGGTCACAATGCTCCGGAACCGAGCCATAGGGTAGGTAAAGGTGCAATGGGAGCACTACGGTCCTAAACAGGCCATGTGGGAGCTAGAGGATGCCATGCATTTGGCACATCCATTTTTGTTCAATTCTGTGGAACATTGAGGCGGTACCAGTGTAGCATTTTTGTTCAAATTTTGTAAAGCACTGAGGACAGTGCTATTTCAGGGGGAGGGGAATGTAACACCTTGGTTTTGACCCCGTTTACATTAAATGTATGTTATGTATATATTGTAATGAATTGTGGTGTGGAGCTAAAGGAAAAGGCCCCACCATCGATTTGGTTGTGTTATGTTTAGGCAATTGGAATCGTTGTCGATGGTATATCGTGATATACAGCACATATTAGTTTTGGCATCATGTAAATATGTATTTTTAATTAAATGAACCCCAACCAGCTATGTCAATGCAACCATATTGAAAAGGGCATCATTTTCCTAAGGATAAGGAGGGGGAATTGTTAAACCTTGAATCAATGGGAAAGAAGGCCATGTGTCAACCACCCATTTAAAACTACTAATGGTAGTTGAGGGCAGTTATTGTTGGGAAGTGGTGGGTGGCAGGATTGTCAGTCCTTTCCCACATGCCCACTCCACCAGCAGACTTTCAATATTCATGTAGGCAGGAAAACCATGATGGGATTCACTCCATTCTTGCTCATCCTCACGCGCCGATTGGGATTCGCTATCGTTTTCTTCATGCAGGGAGACAACTGCCATACTCCATTGTCTTTCTCATTCTCATGCACAGGATTCTTCCTGATTTTTACGCACGCAACGAGCTAGGAGCCATGTACTGTCACCCACGATTTCCCTGTGAAGGGCCATTCATGTTTTTTCTGCTATGTGTATGTTTTGCTTATCGATTTGTGGCTTGTGTATATGTTTTTCCTCTACCCAGCTGAGAACCTAGCTTTCCTCTCCCATCTTTGAACTGTGTAATTTTCCCGGGTGGCTTCATTATTGAGAACGGGATCTTGTTTTCCCACGTTGGTTGGTTGTGTCTGCCTTTACATTTTGGGGCTGCTGTAGGTTGTTTTGGAGTTGTTTTGGCCACAATAGGGCCAAGAATGGATTAGGAATTGTTTTCGCTATCCAAGCTATGAATCGCTTGTTTGAATGCATGTATGTAATGGTTGGTCTTCATATTGTGTTGGAGTAGGGATGAGGGCTTGGTTTGCTTGATAAACCTGGTGCGTTTGGGAACCACACAGACAGAGCTAGAGGGTTGGATTTCTTCTCCACAACCCCTGAATAGCACTAGAATGGAAGTCAGGGCCTGAGGGACTATATAGCAAAGAAGGGATTGATTCCTTATGTTGGGTGTGTGTGGATGCCTTAGAAGTCAGGCTAGCTCTGGTGTAGGTGTCCCTAGCTCTGTAATGAGCTCACCAGCTTAGCATTTATCCTTTCCCAACTCCTAGCTGGCCTGATCAACCCAACTGTGTTGGCTTGGCTGTGTTTTGTGTATCCTTGGCTATGTGTAAGCCTGCTTGTTCCTTATTCCTTGGGGAATCATGCCCAACTTAGGGGTGGCAGCATTGCTGAGAGATTAAGGAGCACACTGGCATATGGTTGGGTGGAACGTTGCAGCGACGTAGCTGGTTACAGGATGAGTTCTTTATAAGATAAGTAATCTTGTCTATTTTACTTCTACAATTATATTTACTGTTAATAAATTATGATGAAAATGTTGAATGAATGAATGTATATTTGCTTATGCTATGTATGTGAATGATTATGCATCTTAGCATGTTTTATGTTCAAGCATTTCAATTTTTATGAATGCACATGTTCATGGGGCTGGTTTCCCGGATCGTAAATAGCATGGTAGCATCCTCTTCACCGGTCGGAGGGTCGGGGATGTTACAGTAATACTATTCCTTGACGACATCTATGAAAGAGCCCCAAGTGGGATTTGTCTCATGCAGTTCAGACTCGTCTGATGGGTTTTTCTCTCAATAAGTACCCCACCAATTTTGGACATGGGGGGTTTCCTTAAGGAGAGAAAAGATTATGTTTTCCCTTTCAGAGAAATCGTGGATAGAGAAATACCCTTCTAGAACATTCAACCAAATATCTAGGGAATATGCATCGATTTGGCCTTCAAATAAAGGAATATAAAAGTTAAATTGTACCTTGAAGGGAGTTTCATCCTTGAACTGGCTTCTCATTGAAGATGCACTTGTCGATGCCGATATTCGTAGAAGGATTTGGGTGAAACTATCCATCATCTTGTTCCTCTGTCCCATGAGGTATTCCTTGAGAAAATATTTGATAGGATCTCTTGCTCCATCGTCTCTCCATTCTTCAACCATGGGAGGTCGTTCGGGGCGGCGAGAGTGATCAAGTGAAACTAGTTCGAGACCAAACTCTCTATATCCTTACCTCGTCGAGGACATGCGCCGAGAAACAATCAAAGAGAAGATTGCTCTGATACCACTGATCCGGATTTATATGTGAACGAAATGAAAGAAAATATACATAATCATAATAATAGGTTATTTTCAAAGATAACAAATATATAGTAAACACATATTCTATTAAATGGCCGAAATAGAACAGACTATAATACAATTGCTAGAATGGTGGTAGCTATCTCTAAGAAGAGATGTGGCTGCTATACTCATCTGTGCCAAGCCCAATACAAAATGAGGACAGAGGGGCCTATTTAAAATAAGGGTGAGGGAAAGAACCCCAAAATTCCAAAACATAACCCTAGAAGATGAACCGTCATAAAGTTTGCGGCCCCAAGGTGGTAAGTTGAATAGTCAACTTCCCGAGGTCATAACTTTTTCATACGACCTCTGATTTGGGATCTCGACAAATCGTTGGAAATATCTAATTGAGATTTAGAACTTTCTGTTGTGTCCAAATGCATGTTGTTGGATAACATTTGGCCACTCAAATTGCCAAAAAACGACATTTAGGGCATCAAAATAGCGTTGGAAGTAGGGGACCCAAAATAGCGTTGGATGGACAATTGTTTTGAGCTAGTGGAATAGGTGGTTGGCCACTGATTTCTATCTGGATTAATCCTCTTTCCTTAGGAAGCAATGGTCTCCATTGCGTCAAATCCTATATCATAGCTCGAATTGTGTGGTGAGATGATCTCTTGGTGCAACATTTGTTGAAGTGAAGAGGCTTCCTTTATTTGACATCCCGAGAGGGTTGTAATTGTTGTATGGATGATTTGTTTTTGGAGGAGCACCTTGAATGCGTGGCCTTGCATCATAGAGGTACTCGGATGGATGGGGAAACAATGACTTTGTTTTCATCTTGTGTCCGATGAGCATAGATACCCTGTGTAGAGGGTGTGGAGGTGATCTAATGTTCTCCTTCAGATGCAATTGTGCAAAGGAATAATTTCCTGGTGTGGGAGCTTATCTTCCTACCATGCGAGACTGTGGCAGGTACAACTGTCTCTGGGATCCGATAGAATTTTCCTCCCAAAGTAACAATGGAATTGTGAGGTCGTGACTCATATACAGCATGATGCTTCCACATATATGTTTGTCCTAAAATAAAATCACAGACTTCAAGTGGGGCCACATCATACAATACCTCATATTTGAAAGGATTGATGCCATATGGTAGGAGGAACTATTGATTAATGTGGATACCTTTTCCTTGGCTTAGCCAACCGACATTGTAGGGTTGCGGGTGTGGTGCTATCAGAAGCTCCAATATCTGGACGACTTCTGCTGAGATCAATTTCTTTTGGCTTCCATTGCTAACAACAAAATGTAGTGGGATTCCCTTCACCCACATCTGCAAGTGGAAGAGGCGCTCCTTTTCCTCTGACCCTTCAGGATCCTCTAGTTGAATCTGCGTGGTAGAAACTGTGGTAGTGGGGTCTACATCAATGATCTTCTTCCCATTGTCTACAGCTGTGGCATTGGGTTCAGAATCAGAATCAGGAACTGATTCTGAATATTTGATCTCGGCCACCAATGACTTCTTTGAGCGAAATTGATTAGTGTTGTGCCAAGGGATTTTGTGAAATCCGCACCACTTCCTAGCGTCCTTTCTTGTCTTTCCATCCCCCTTATTTATTTGTGGCATGGAATGATTGTCCCTCCCTTTTCCTGTGTTCTACGGGCCAAGGTTTCCCTTGCCTTTCTTCTACGGTAGATTCGCAAGTCCAGAGTCTCGCTTGTTCTTTTGTCGAAATTTCTCCTCGATTTTGATAGCATTTCAATAGGAGAATCCAAGTGAAGATATGTTTACGAATTCCATCGCGGTTCGGATGTACTGATGTAGACCACTGCGATATTTCAGTAGGTGTCACTCGAATTCCTTGATACCCAACTTTGTGCACAATGTATGAAAGTTGTCGGTGTACTCTGACACCGTCTGGTCCCTCTCTTGACATAGAATGGTTCATTTGGTGTAATGGTCATCATAGTTTCCCATAGGGTAATACTTTTCCTTGACGGCATCTACAAAAGAGCCCCAAGTGGGATTTGTCTCATACAATTCAAACTTGTCTGATGATTTTTTCTCCCAATAAGTACCCCACCAATTTTGGACATGGGGGACTGCCTTAAGGAGAGCAAAGGTGATATTTTCCCTATCGTAGAAATTGTGGACAGAGAAATACCCTTCTAGAACATTCAACCAATTATCCAAGGCATCTGCATCGATCTAGCATTCAAATAAAGGAATATCAAAGTTAACTTGTACCTTGAAGGGATTTGCATCCCTGAACCGGCTACTCGTTGAAGATGCACTTCTCATTGCCGACATTCGTAGAAGGATTTGGGAGAAACTATCCATCATCTCGTTCCTCTGTTGTGCGAGGTATTCCTCAAGAAACTATTTAATAGGATCTTCTCTCTTTTCTTCTACCATGGGAGGTCATTTGGGGAGGCGAGAGTGATCAAGTGAAACTAGTTCAAGACCAAATGCTCTATATCCTGACCTCGTCAAGGACAAGCGTCGATAAACAATAAAAGAGCAGATTATTATGATACCACTCATCCAGATTTATGTGTGAACAAAATGAAAGAATAGATACAAAATCATAATAATAGGTATTTTGCAAAGATAATAGATATACAGTAAACACATATTTTATTAAATGGCAGAAATAAAACAGACTGTAATACAATTTCTAGAATGGTGGTAGCTATCTCTAAGAAGAGATGTGGCTGCTACACTCATATGTGCCAAGTTCAATACAAAATGAGGCTAGAGGGGCCTATTTATAATAAGGATGAGGGAGAGAACCCCAAAATTCCAAAACATAACCCTATAAGATGAACTGTCATAAATTTTGTGGCCCCAAGTTGGTAAGTTGAACAGTCAACTTCCTGGGGTCATAAATTTTGCATATGATCTCCGATTTGGGCACTCGATAACTCCTTGGAAAGATCTATTTGATATTTACAACTCTTGATTCTAGCCAAATACATGCCAATGAAAAATATTTTTCCACCCAAATTTCCAAAAAAACGTCGTTTAGGGCCTCAAAACAACCCCAGAAGTTTGGTACATGAAAAATCGTAGAAAAATAACTAGGAAACTACCACAATGGACAATTCTTTTGAGCCAGTGCAATAGGTGGGTGGCCACCGATTTCCATCTGGATCATACCAACTCTTGGAAACCCTTGGAAATACCCAAAAAATGCTTTTTTGAAAAACATACAGGTTTTCAGTGTTGTACCTACATTTTTCACTTTGCATACACGAGTTTTCAGTGTTGGACCTGCATATACCCTCAAAAATGGCCAAAAAATATAAAATTCTCGAATTTTGGGTGGTTTGGGTGGTTTTGGAATAACCTCCTCAGTTGTAAGTTCTCTATCCTCGACGGTAACTCTTCAAATTGGTATATAAGAGAGGGAGAAGGGACCACAAAAGGGGACTTAGCCTTTGGTATTGTTATGCTGGCAGAATTTGGACTCTCATCCTCCTCACCTATGCCCTAGTTGTCATCTACCCTTGGTACAGAGCTTAGAGGTTGAGAATCTTGGAGGAGAGAAGCAGGAGATCCAGATCGAAGGTTCATGAGGTGCCTTGCATGAGGAGATGGTTTATCTTGTACTTCTTCCATTGATTAATAAATATTTGATGTTCTTCCCTTTCCAAATCACTGTGTATATCTTATTTTATGATCATATGTTGATGTTGATGAGATTATGGATTCATGTTATCTTGAATATCAATGTCTTGTGTGTGCTCAAATTAGTTTGAGGAAGGTTTGAAGTGTTCTTGTAGGTTCCCAAGTTGGAGAGAAAGAAGAGGGATAAAGAGAAATATTGGATCAACCTTCAGTGTATAAGGTATGAACCCTATTAACCCTTGAAACCTTGTTTAAATTTATACTTGAAAAGTCTCATACATCAATGTTGGTGTTTCCTCTCTCTTTGACCCAGGTTCAGACCTTCTTTTGCGCGCAACAAATCCCAATACATTGGCCCAACAGAGAAAGGATCATTCGGAAACACTTGCGACATAGATGTAGTCTCACATGATATATATCCTTATCGGTAACTTCCAAAACCATGCTTTTGCAGTTGGATGGGGAGGGATTTACTCATCTTGGCACCTTCCTAGCTCACTCAACCGAAGTCAGTGGTTGTATTCCTTATACTTATTATGCACGGTTAAGTTACAACTCTATTCATCTATCAACAGATATTATAACAGTAAATATAATGAAGTATAGGTGATTATGACTACAACAGTGCGACAGATACATATAAACTCATTTGTAAGCAAATACATAAACACTTATTCATAGTAAACATTCACGCAACACAAACGCATTCATCATCTACACATTCGACACAGTATCTAACATGGAAACCCCTTTTGGAAGAACCACAAAGGTGCTTTTTATTTGGCATAAGAAATATATGGCACCTTTTTCTCTACGCACTAAGCTATAGACTATGGTCTAGATATTTTTCTCTTTTCTTTACAAACTTCTCTCTCCTCTCATGCTCTATGGTATTCTATCATTGGTTCTTCTCTACTTGACTATGTTGTCGATACACACACAGCCTGGATTGACTTGATCTTCTCTACACTTCTGCGCACTCAGCTGCAGAGTCTCTGAATATTCTTACATACACAAAACAGCTAATTGACTCTCTATTGTACTGGCTAGCTAACAAACCAGTAGAACCAACCTGAAGTAATAGAAGTAATTCGAAGTAACCCTCACACATCCTAGTTTCTTCCTTCTTATAGAATGTTACATGTCGCTATCAGTCGACTTCATTCAAGTAGCCAATAGGATGTCATTCCTATTCTAATGAAACTTATCAATATGCACTAACAGCTCAAATTACAAAGATGATTTCATTCCTTAATGCATGTGTGACTCCTACAAACTCTAGCCGACCTTGTACCCATGATATTCCTTAAACTGTCATTTTTAGTTGCTCATGCCTTCTGACATGGATTCTTCCATCGTAGCTGATCTCATCACATATTTTCCTTCTGTTGTGGCTTCTCTTGTGTTGCAAACCCTTCCTTCGTGAACTCTCTTCCTTCATGAACTCTTCTTATGTCGATGCTTACTATGCGACTACATATTGCCTTAGATCTTTCTCCCTTTTCTGATTCCATTCTTCATTCATCTGCTTCTATATGTTCTTCCTTTATCTTCTTTTTGTTCTTACTTCTCTAATTTTTTTCGCATATCCTATTTCTTTCTGCGGTCGGATTCTACACATTCTCGGTCACAATTATAATTGAATTCTGCATGTCTTTTCCTAGGGCCAACAGGACCCCAAACTTACATGTGGCTCGTCCGAGCCACGCAATGCTACTCGTCAACTTCTACATTTGTGACGACTTTATTTTGAAAATCTTGGAATATTTTCACTATTTCCTCAGTGTCGCATCGTACATCCTCTTCTGTTTTCTTCAAATTTTCCACTAGGTCATAACTAACGAGTTCTAACATTATACTTTCTATGGACTCTGCTGATTGTCACACCTCCTAATGTACAGGATGAATAATGCATGTAATTCTTTTTGTTTCATCCTACAACTCTATGACTTTGTGGGTCCTTTTCTCTTGTTGAGTGCGTAACACTATAACTTGTTGTTGTGGCTTCTTAATTTCTAATCCCTTAGTCATTTTCTTTGCTAAGGTCAAATTCTTCAGGTCATTTCGCCTTTGGTTTACCTCTATTTCAGTTGTGCACATCTCCTTTTTTACTTTCTCTAGTTCCTCGTCATCGATCAACGCTTCACATGTCTGAGCAACTTTATCGACATCCTTGGCACATAATTCCTCTACTTCTGTTATATTCTGCAAAACCTCTATCATTGTTGTTCTTCTTTCTTCTAACACCTCTGGGGGTGTACTTGGTTTTACCTGTGCTTCGAGTTATCTGACCTTTTTGTGAAGGTCTTCTACTATCTCGCCAAGCCGAATGAACTTGGATTTTGGAAACATATCTGGCATGATTCCTTCATCAACAAAATTTGTGCACACAAGGGCTACAGCTTTGTCAAGCCTATGCATGTTCTACTCCCATGTTTTTGCTTTCTATTCGGTCTCTTGCACTATTTTCTTAATTTTACTAACACTTTTATTCGCTACTTTGGCCTGCTTAATCAAGGAGCCTTCTCTTGCCTTAATCTCCACGACTATGGAATTTTGCATTGCATATACTTCATGCAACCACATCTGTGAGAAATCTATTTTCACCTGGCCCAAGATTTTGTCCACTTCATTCAATTTTTTGGTTCCTAGGTCAATTGCTCCACCCATCACTTGTGTCTTGATTGGAGGAACCAGCATTGGCATCTCACTTTGTTGCTCTTCTAAAGTGCCATGTACATCCTGCGACTCGGTTATCTGGGGTGTATAATATTCTGTGGTTTTGATCTCTTTAAAAACTTTGCATAGCACCGTCAGTAAATCAGAAACACTTATTGTGAGCTCTGTTTTCCACTCATTTATTTTCTTGAATATTTCCCACGCAACTTCTATAAGTGCTTAGGTTAGAAGTGTAAAATATTTACCATCAAGGCCGATGGTATTTGTAGTTTTTTCAGCCTTAATTTTCTTATGTCTTTCCTATGTTTTCCATGTCTCGGTCTGTTTTCTATTCTATCCAATGGTTGGATATGTCAAAGTTGTCCTTGAACCATTCTAGGGAGGGTTGGGATCTTGTGTTTCTGTTTGTGTGTCCCCTCCCTAATCTCCATACATCTGTGATGGTGGATTGTCTTTTACAAGGTATGTATATGCATCTAATTGGTCATATGGAACAAGAACAAACCATTCCTTCATCAAATCTTGAATGATGGCCTCAAATTATTCTTTGGTCAACAAAAATTGTGTCGCCAACCATTGGCGTTACGGGTCTTGTCATAGTTGTAACAAAATATGATGTTGATTGACTTCAAACTTGATAATTTGTCGAAAACACTAAATGGTTTCATCCATAAGTCTCACTTGCTGCTTCACCTGATGTCGCGGGGAATCTCTATGCATAAAAAAATTGCACATTGTTCTCTCATTGTATTTCCTCATTATCCTTGTCAAACCAGATATTCTGGTATCTAGATCCTCTGCATTGTATTGGAAGGTTTTCCCCTTGGTAGTTTGGTGTTTCTACCCATGCAACAAATGAAATCAAAATCAGTATCTAGGAATAGTGGAACGCATTACATTTTTCCTATGAATCTACTGCATCTTCTAGTAACTCATTCAACAGATACTGTGACCAGTTTTTGAACTCCCTCTGCACAGATTTTAGATAGCACAACTGCACCCGCAGTACTTTGGTTTAGTCATAGCTTGCGCAACAATTCGCTAGATAACACCTTCACAGTGAACCAAACAGTATGGTCATTAATCTAGGCAATGAGGAAACCTATGTTATCTCTTGTCAAGTCATACTTATCCTTCATCCTGGTCGTCATCACTGTGTCCTAGTCTCTTCTTAAATATGGTGATGGATCTATACATGTTTATGGTAGGCCTGTAATTACTACGATGAGTTCAAAATACACAAATATTTGTTGGTCGAGCCAAAGGTAGCCACCATGAAAGGACACTAATAACTATTTCACACAAGCATTCACTTATCTGCTTCGGCCGAAGTGTGGCATATATAGCCATGACGATTCCCCTGACTGGTCCATTCATCTTTCCCATTCCATTGGAATAAGTCACTTCGGTGAATCTGGTGTATCATGTACAGTAAGCATGTAGTTATTCCTGTCTAAATATTTGTGCTTCTTCGTGTCATGATTAGTGAAGGAAAACTTCTGCAGGTTCGGCAGAATATTCTACAACACCTTAACTCATTTCGGCACCGCGGGTGCTACCAATGGGTATCGTGACCTCTTTGGGACTCTAAACTTTGGCGCATCAGATCATCTGGGTGGGATGTATGGTGGAAAAATATTCCTAGTTTATGATTCTTCGTCCTCCTCACGTGGTGGTGGTGTTGGTGGTGTTGTTGTTTGTCCTTTCTTCTTTTTGTTTCTAGTGTGCTTCCCCCATGAGATTAAAGATGAACTTGGTCATTCTGAAAGCGATTTTCATGAATTCCTAACTGGGATTTGCTCAGAAACTTGAGAAACCTCGGCCTATGGTGGGATATATCCAACGATGTATTCCATGATCGGTGTAGGTGATATAGTCACAACCTCGGATTCAACAAGGGTACTTGTGCTGGAAATCGAAATGACCATGATTTGAACAATTCACTTCAAATATTGGATTTTCAGACAACTTTCACTCTTCTTGAATGCAAATGGGATGAAATGAAACTTGGGCGTGAAGTTTGATAACGTGTAACCGTTCTTTGTGGTCATTCTTCACACTCATAGGCAATCGATAGAAAGGTATTTTTCCTTTCATTCACATGGGTTAATCGTTCAAATAATTATGGAAACTTATATGCATGTCACATCAAGTGATAGTTATGGTGTAGTAAAGACAAAAGTGACCAAAAATCACGGCACCAAAACCTCTCGGGATTTTCAAATTAATGATGTACAGTTGTCACTTCTACAATTCTAGTATTAGTTGCGACATCATCGCACTTCCTGCGACCTATAGTCTTCCTTCGACAAAGTTCCTTTAGTGAGAAAGACTAATTTTCTTCGTCGTCATTTTTCTTCTTGCAATAAACAAAGAGTCTGTGACACTTTTATTCTCACTATGGCATACTAGAAGTCTACGACCAACAAATGCATAAAAAGGCTAAAAAAAAAATTCTTTTTCACTTTTCTTTCTCTTCTTCTTTTCTTTTTTTATGCGACCAAGTCACAACTATCGTGATACGGCTTCAGCCAAATTCCATTTACCATTCCATTGATAGGTGCTCCATCCAACTTTTGCAATTGCATTGTGCCTCCATTAGTGATATGAGTTACAAAATACGGTCCAATCCAGTGTGTTTTTAACTTACCAGGATGCTTGAATAATTTGATGGCATACATCAAAACAAGTCCTCTGACCTAAAAAAAAAATTCTTAATGTGTCGATCATGCAATGCCTTCTATATTTATTTTTCAACGTTTTGGTGATACCCTGCAACAAAATGTTCTTATTCCAGCTGCACAAGTTATGATAATCTCTCTGCGACAGCATCAACATCTGTCATCTTTTTTATCACAATGATTCTTAGACTTGGTACAATATACTCCATTGGCATCACGACTTCTTGTCCATACACCAAGCAAAATGGAGTGCGACATGTACCATAATACTGCAGAATTTTTATGATCCAAATCATCTCTTTGGAAATTACAAATATTTATCAATGTGTTTTCCAATATTTTATTGAATGCTTCAAGAGCACCATTCACTTTATTAGGGTGGTATGGCATTGTATTTCTATGTTGAATATGGAATTCCTCTGTCAATTCCTATGTCAACTGGTTGACAAAGTGCGTACCTTGATCACTTATTAAAATATTTGGGCATCCAAATCTTGTCATGAAATTTTGGAACATAAACTTCGTAGCAGTCATAGCAGTACAATATTTTACTACTGCTTCTTCGACCCATCTTGTCAGGTATTGAGTCGCAGTGATAATATAGTGTACACTTGTTCTTTATTCTGTTGGACTCATAGGGCCCACAAAATCAGTGACCCATTTATCAAATGCCTACAATGTTACTTGAGTTACCAATGGAATTTCATCCCATCGCGACGAATTTCCATTTCTTTGGCAGATATCACAACTGTGACAATAATCTCGAGCATCTGCATGCATGGTGGGCCACCACAATCCTACTTGCGAAATCTTGCACATCGTAGATTTTCCAACGTAATGGCCTCCTGCAACACCAGCTTGTGATTCATTAAATATCAATGGTCATTTGTGTTCAAAGACTCAACGATGAAGAATCTCATCAGGACCCATCTTATACAATTGTCCAATGATCAATTGGAAGTTCGCAGCTTGCACAACCAACTGTTTCTTCTGCACAATGGTGAATTCAGCTGGGGCTTAACACGTACTCAAAAATTGTATGATATACCTATACTAATCATCAAACATGGTTATCACAAAAAGTTGCACAAAAGGGATACTATCATCTAGGTTACTAGTCTCTTCACCACTTCTGATCCTTGAAATATGCTCTGGTCCCAAGTTCAAGTGATCAGGTTTAACAATTACTTAAAATCAAATTCCTGGAAGAGGAGAAGCCTCCGGCATATATTCCCCCCCAACATTGGCTTATTCACCAAGTATTTCAGTGTGGAATGATATGTGTACATCTTAAAATGTCCACCTAATAGATAATGTTTAAACTTTTTTAGAGCATATACCATTTCTAAACCTTCTCTCTATGTCATAGTATAGTTCTTTTCTGCAGTTGATAACTTTCTACTAGCGACATCAATAGGATGATATATTTCTCCTTCACCAGGTTGCGTTAGTATCATGTCAAGCGTGACAGATGACACATCGACCTGAACATCAAACTCCTTTTTCCAGTTTGGAAATACAAGTGTGGGTGTTATAGCCATATTGTTCTTCAGCGTGTCCAAACTCTCTTGAAAGCTCTCCATCCAGTGGAATTTAGCATCTTTTTTCAACAACTTTTCCATTGGAGCAGTCACCTCAGCATATCCTTTGATAATTTTTCTATAATATCCAATGTGTTTCAGTGTTTCTCTCAACTGCTTGACTGTATTAGGTGGTGGTAGGTCGAGAATGATCACGATTTTGGCTCGGTCGACCAAAATTCCATCGCGACAGACCACATGTCCCAACAGAACTCCAAATGGGGTGAAAAATATACATTTCTTCAAGTTTAAGTAGATTTTATACTGGCGATAGTGTTCCAGCATCATCCTAAGGCTCTCAATGTGATCTTTTATGAGCCCAAACACTTGTTGGTAGGCAGTTTTGAGGATAGTTAGCTACACATTATCGCGGATGCTGCACAAAGTCAAATATGTTGCATAAGGTGGAAGATGGCGCACAAGGTGGATTAACTATATTTTAGGTATTTTGGTCATATTTTGTATATTTGGACCACACTATATGGATTGTGGTCAACCTTTTGTAGATTTTGGTACAAGTAGTTAGGAATTTGACTTAAGTGGACCACCAATGTAAAGGCGCAAGCCTATAAATAGATTTAGGATTGCAAGTGTTAGGGCTTCTTGGCTTCTTCTGGATCTGTTTGATATCTTTGGATCTGTTGATAATCTAGAGATCAAACCTATGTAAGGGATGAATTGAAGAATTTTTTTTGAGAACCTATGTTTTGTTGTGAAGATTAATATGACATGATGGAAATTGGACAGAAACATTGTGCCTTTTTGCATCTTTTGTTTTCCTGTTTTCTGCAATATGAACATGAATACGATGTGTATCTGTGAATGATGTGATGTTTTTCTGTTATAAAGGATGATATCTTGGTAGATCTGTTTATGTATCTATTGCAATATAAGTATATTAATCTGATCCACTAAATATGATTATGTTAATGTATTAACCAATGCTTGGATCTGATAAATAATGTTGCAATGAGTTAACAGTAGATGAGCAATCCTCCTTCTTACTGTGGAAACTTGGTTTCAACAGTTCTCCCTCGAACATCTCAAGTGAGACTTCATCTGCTCTGCAGGTGTTTCTGAACGCGGTAAAACCCATCTGGGCCGGTGCTCAAGGACGTCGCTGTGTTTTGGGTGTCGACAGAGACTCAACCCTTGTCGACGAGTTTGTTTCAACAAATGTTTTCATTGCTAGGACCTTATTGCGAAGGGGAAGGAGGACATGTTGTGGCATCCGACAAGATCAGAAATCCAATATTGGTTTAACCAAAAGGCACAAGAGCTTGCTGAGAAATAAAATTAGAACCTTGGAGTAACAACACAGAAGTGGCTGGAGAGGAACATGTATTTTGATCTACATGAGTACTTTTTCTCTAAGTTTTTGATCATCTTGTATGAGTGGTTGGCGTGACTGACCTATCAGAAGACAAATTTCCAAGGATGTGAGCCAACTGGCTGGACTCCAGAATTGATCCAGCAGCTACAGGAGGTAAACAACAAAGCATCGAGGGTCATTGAATTTTGGCTTGACAACATCTTAGAGGGATACATCACTGAGTTCGCGGTCGACACAGTTGCATATGACAACGACACAGAAAGGGATTTCTTCAATGTACCAAGAGGTAGGTTTCTATTAGCTTTGCAATTGTCTATTAATATGCTCATCTACGAAAAGGAATATTGAAGATGAACCCCGCCGAGTAGAACCCTAGTGAGCAGAGGCTGCTAGTATCACTAAGATGAGGGTTGGATGGAATGGTACAGGGTAGATGTATGGAATTTACGATGGGACTGTGAGGGAAGCTGAGGAAGTAAGTGGTCTTACGAGAGGAGGATAAAGGTTTCGGCAAGAGAATTGGTAGAGGATAGGAGAGACTCCAACTACAACCGAAACATGAGACCATGAGAGAAGACCACATGGGATGAAGTGACCCTATAGTGACAAAGGAGATGACCAGGATATGCTTGAGCCTGAGGAAAGATTGGCCCAAAGTAACAACATACCCACACCTTTGTGCACTGCACCGCACTCAGGAAGTAACACTAGCTCGACACCGACTTGTCTGACGTGTCAACAACAATCTGATAGTAGTGGATCAGTGACTGTAGGAAGAAGGTCCGGGATGGCAGGTGATGATGTGAAGTTACCCCTGTTTCATGGGAACGAGACTAAGGATCCTGAGTAGTACTGGTTTCTATGTGAAGTAGTTTGGACTGTCAAACAAGCTCATGATGATGATGTTAAGAAGGGCCAGTTGGTGAGGACCCTTCAAGGTTGTGCACTGGATTGATTCATGAAGTTTGTACAAGTTCCTACAAGGACTCTATCAAAGACCCTGGCTGAAATCAGAAAATGATTGATTAAAGAGTTCAAAAAACCAAAATATGAGGCGCAATACATCATAGAGTTGAAGGAGATTAAGCAATATCAAAATGATTTTTTTGGGATTTTGATCAGTGATTCAAGAAACTAATGGCAAGAGTCAACTTTGATATGAGTGATGTTTAACATAGGGAATGGTTCATCACAAAATTAGTACCGCATATCAAAATGTCCTTGATGCAGCAAAAGATTGTGACACAAAGCAAGGCTCTAGAGATCGTGATGAAGTTGGAAGCTTCACCTGTTGGTGAGAATGGAGCTGGCATGACTCAGATCCAATCCCAACTAGCCAACTTCATGATCTAGTTACAGGATATCAAGAAGGTAAAAGAGCAACGTGAAGAAATATGGTGTACTCGATGTTGTGCAAAAGGACATCATAAATATCTATGCCCAAATTTTTGAAACTACCTATTGTCAAGAGCCCCAAATCCATTAAGTTATGGTGGCATTCCATGGTGCCACATCTGCCAAGGTGATTGGCAGTAAAAAAGAAGATTGTGGGTATATGCAGAAGATGATCACAAAGCCGACGAATTTGTATTGCACATTCTGTCAATCTGTTGGGCCTGAAGATAAGGATTGTCGCGCATATGATTTTCTCCACTACAAAACGATGGACATGTACTACATGAAGGGAAAGGACCATCAAACAATGCAACAACTACAGCAGCAGCCACAAGTGGTATAGTCGCAGCCACAGTTTGTACCGCAACTGCAGACACAATTTGTACCACAACCGTAGTTTGTACCACAGCTGAAGTTTTCCCCACCACCTCCATAGTACAACCAGATGCAAATGGCTCTACAGCATCTATAGTATACTCAACCACAGTAGTATGTCCAGTAGCAGTCGAATCCCCCGCATAGGCACCAATTCAATCAACCACAGTATCAGCAACAAGGACAATTCCATGGAGGATTTCAAGGAGGATGAGGTGGAGGTTTTGGTCGAGGAGGAAGAAAAGGTCATATACCTGTACAATGTTATAATTGTAAAGTACTAGGACATTATTAGTGAGATTTGTCGAACTTGCAAGCACAGTGTACTTATTGTATCGTTGTTGACCACATTGTTGAGAATTGTCCACAGCTGATCGTGAAGTGGTAAGCAAGAAACATTCCGCGAGTGCAGAACCAGTTATAGAACCAGAACTAGATTCAGAATCAAAATCAGAATGCAAACCAACTAGTGAATCAACCACCGAACTAGAATCAAGGACCAACTATTGTGAATATCTCAGCAGAACCAAGAATGTAGGATGTTGATGTTGCTGTCATTACTCGCAGAGGTGCAATGACAAGGGATGTTATCCCATTTCCAAAAATTCAGCTGGCTGGAAAGAAGAAGGTGCAGTCTGATGTCGACGTTGAGAGAGACACGTTCTTTGAAGCACATGATGCGATAAGAAGAGATACGGGTAAGTTTCTTGTTTATTAAATGCCAACTGCTTTTGATTCAACTTTGGTAGTAGGACCATTGCGACAACATGGTACCTTGCAGAAATTATTTGAAAGTTTTTTATTGCTAGAAAAATATCATGATGCCCTAACTGATATTGAGAATCTATTGCATCAGCCAGAGAAGGGATGGAAAGAGTCCGGGGTGAACTCTTTGCACAAGAGAAAGACAGGGAAAGAAAAGAGAATGAATATTCAGATTGTCGATTACAAGGTAGATTCAGTAACCTTGGATCTACCCTCTGACGTCAACATTCTAACAAAGCAGACATGGGAAAATATGGGAATCCCATGGTTGGTTTGGTCCCTGATGTAGTTGCGACTAGCTTACCAGGCCAGAGTAACACCTATTGGCCAATTCCTGCATCTTGCAATGGAAGTTGAATGGATGAAAACTTATGTCGATTTTGATGTTATTGAAGTTGTTGACAGCGGAGGCTCATATCCTACACTGTTGGGGATTAGATGGGCCAATGACAGCTTAGCAGTAATCAATTTTAAGAAATGCATGATGACCTTTGAAAACTGTGATATCAGAGTCATAGCTCTGATGGATCCAACTAAAGGACAAATATATGTTGAACCGGTTAAGGAATAAGCTGTAATAGGATGGGATCACGCTTATAACATTTCGGAGGACTACATCCATTTGACTGTCAATGGTGAGCTCGCTTGGCACAGCTCTATCTCTGTATCTTTAGACTCTGATTATGCTTTGGAAAACTGGCAGAATCGGATGCATGAGGTATCAATTCAGAAGTGTGGCCTGATTACTCAATCATTATGCTGAGTCACAATAGAAACCATTGAGTTTCCAGTATATGAAGGACTTTCTGAGTTATCTGTGTTTCTAGTTGAATTCGAGGATAAGGTGTCATAAGCACAGTGATCACTAGCATTGGATGAAACATTTAATTCTACCCTAGCACGTTGGTGGGCGACCCATAAGAAGTCGATCACTCGATGGTCGCAGTGTTGCAGGTTGATGACAGTTTTCTTTGGCGAAGGAGAAAGATATCAAGATAATAGGTATAATGGGAGGGATTATCCCCTTTGATCGTATGGCAGGCCATGTGGGTCTCGCGACCTAAGGATGAGTGGGTACATGCATTTGTACACACATTGAATGAGATGCCACGTCACTGGTATGTATAAGCTGAGTTTCATATAGAAATTACAACTTGGGAGGAGCTACTGACATAGTTTAGTCATACATTCAATTTTGCAGATGCAGACCCGGCCGCTCATAACGCATTGCAACATATCTGCAACGTTGTTCTAAAGGTAGTGCCAATCCCATATCCAGTGGATCTAGATCCGACACATACAATGCAGTCGATGATGGAATGCTACAATGTGACAGGAGGGCATGATGATGGTGGTGATCCATGGAACATCAACATTCCATAGACAGAAGGAAGTCAAGATGTCGCAACACTTGAGATATCAACAGATCAAATCAATCAACCATTAAAAAATCAGAAGGTCAACATTGGGATAGAGGAGCAACCGAAGTTCATGAATGTTGGAAACTACTGGGATGAGGAAACAATGGTGAAGATCACTGACTTGTTGCATGAATTCCAATATTTGTTTCCTACAAAGTTTTCTGAGATGAAGGAGATATTGGGAGATCTAGGAGAGATGAAGATCCCACTGAAACCATATGTGAAGTCAGTGAAGCAGCGATCATATCACTTGAATTTGCAATACAAGGAGAGGGTCAAAGATGAGATTGACAGGATGCTGGATGCTGGGATAATAGAGCCGATTGAGGAATCGAAATGGATCAGCCCCATGGTAGTGTAAGACAAGAAGATAGGTGAGGTTCGGATTTGTGTCGACCTCAGAAAGTTGAATGATGTGTGTCTGCATGATCCATTTCTGACACCATTCACTGATGAGGTACTAGAAGAAGTGAGCAGTCAAGAAATCTATTCATTCATGGATGGATTTTCTGGCTATTACCAAATTAAGATTGCAAAAGAGGATCGCCACAATAAAACTTTTGTTACTGAATGGGGATTTTTTCAGTACACTGTGATGCCATTTAGACTAAAGAATGCACCTGCGATATTCTCCAGGATTGGTGTCATTGCATTCAAGGATTTTATTTAGAAGTTTCTAATGATTTACATGGATTACTAGACGGTTTATGGATTGATTGGGGACCATCTTGAAAACCTGCGACTAATGCTAGAGCAATGTCGACAGCACCAAATTGCGTTGAAATCGAAGAAGTGCATTTCCTGTGCATCTTTTGGGATGTTGTTGGGACACATTGTTTGCAAGCAAGGAGTGTTATTTGACCCATCCAAGATTGCATTGATTTTGAGCTTGCCGCCACCTACAAAGGTGAAGCAACTTAGAGAAACACTAGGACACAAAGGATATTATCACAAATTCATTAGAGGTTATGCCGCAATCACATCCCCTATGGAGAAGTTGCTAAAAAATGATGCAGTATTTGTATGGAGTCAAGAGTATCAAGAAAGTTTTGATACATTGAAGGCCAATATGGCTTCCATGTCAATACTGGATTTCCTCGATTGGAAGAAGGATTTCCATGTGCATGTTGATGCATCTTCAACTGCGTTGGGGGTGGTTCTGGAACAGCCAAGTGAAGGTGATATTGATCACCCGATTGCTTTCACTAGTCAGAATTTGTCATTTGCATATAATAATTATACTATGACAGAGAGGGAAGGATTGGTGATGGTATATCCACTATAGAAGTTTCAGCATTACCTATTGGGAGGTCATTTCAAGATTTTCACAGGCCACTCTGGTTTCAAATACCTGGTGAATAATCCTGTGTTGGGGGGGATATATGTCGCTGGCTACTTCTCTTCCAAGAGTTTGATTTTGAGATCATTGTTAAGCTGGGTCACTTGAATGCTGGCCTAGACCACTTATCGTGAATTTAGACAGGTGAGGAACCAACAAACATTGAAGATGGGTTTCCAGATGCGCAACTATTCATAGTTGAAATATTTGACGACTACTATGAGAAAATATTTCAGTTTTTGGCAAAGGGAACAACACCAGAAGGGCTTACTACAAGTCAGAAGAAGCAGTTGGTTGTTCAAGCCATGTATTTCTAGTTGATTGCTAGAGAACTCTATAAGTTGGGGCCAGATGAGATCCTACATAAATGTGTCCTCCTGCATGAACAAGGGAAGGTATTGGAAAAATCATATGTGGGTGTTGCAAGTGGACACTACGGAGGTCACGCTACTTCCAGGAAGGTACTCTGTGCAGGGATTTGGTGGCTAACTCTCAACGGCGATACAGTGGACTATGCGTGGACTTGTGACATTTGTCAAAGGAATGGAAAACCATCAAGGAAGGATGATATGTTGCTAGTACCTCAAGTGACACTACAGCCATTTGAAAAATGGGAAATGGAATTTGTGGGACCAATAAACCCCCCTAGAAAGAGAACTGGTGCATGATATATCATTACAGCAATAGGTTATTTTACAAGATGGGAGGAGGTCGCACCAGTGGTAGATTTCATCGTTGTGACAATAGGGATGATTCCTGTTTAACAACGTTGTTACTCTGTTTGGGTGTATAAAGTACATATTGACGAGCAATCAAGGGATTCACTTCATCAATCGCACTATCAGCATGTTGACAGAGGGGCTTCAGATATAGCATAAGAAGAGTACCATGTATCATCGCTAATCAAATGGGATGGTTCAGGCATTCAACAAGGTGTTGGAGCACGCGCTCACAAAGGTATGTAATGCAAACCATGACGATTGATATTTGAAGATTCCAGCAGTCTTATGGGCATATTGCACCACTTGCAAAAGATTGACAAGACAAAAACCATTCAAGTTGGTGTATGGGAAAGAGGGAGTCAAGCCCATGGAGTACATTGTTTTGATCTTGCACATTGCATTAGTGATAGGCATGGATGATGAGGGAGAATTAGAAGAACATATAGCTCAGTTGGTGCAGCTAGAGGAAGATCGCTTTGTTGCATGGTTTCACGAGTGCATTGAGAAGGATTGAAAAAAATATTGGCATGATCGACATATCAAGAACAAACATTTTCAACAAGGAGACCTAGTACTTATGTATGACAGCATGTTCGCCAAAAATCCAGGTAAGTTACAGATGATTTCACTAGGTCCATATGTTATCAATTCCATTACTGCAGGAGGCGCAGTACAATTGCAACAGTTAGATGGTGCGATGATGCCTAAGCTGGTGAATGGTAGTAGGATGAATCCCTATAGGATGAGCTCGGATTCACGCTATTCTTAAGGCACTACGTGAGATGAAAAAGAAAATAAAAAAGCACTTTATTTTTGCATAGGATGGCAGTTAGGAGTATGGCGCGCCAGGAGGAAGTCGTCACGTAAGTAGAGGAGTCAGTATTGTAGTTAGGGAGTCATGTTGTGATGGACCTAGTGTTATACCAAAATCCTGTCACCATCATGTGATAAGACATTTGACATACCTACTTGCCCTGAATCCCAGCTTCTGGAGTGGAAACTCATATCAATTGTCATTAGTCAATCTTTTCATACAAATTCCCAACACCACGCTTGACCCTTTATCCATAAGTGGTACCCTTGTTCGCACCACCCATCCCTTGTTGCCCATAAGCAGTGCCACCACTTATGGCCCTTGGTCCATAAGCGGTTATTACCAGAACCGCTCTATCAATGAAGGAGAAACGAGGTACCCTGGGTAAAAAGGGAAAAAGAGAAGCTTCTCAAGCCTTCTAGATGATAAGCCTCGAGATATCCTGTATCCCTACTATTGTGGGTTAGTTGAAGCTCGAGATCCCTCATCCTAGGATCTTAGAGGCCACCTCACCCACTTATATCTCAACCTACCCTATCCATCTAGCCTTATAAATACAAGATTATGGCCATGGTTGAGGGAGAGAACTCTTAAGGTATTGTTATGCTGTCGGATTGATCACTTGGTCCATACCATTGGAGAGCATAGAGAGAGCTAGAGTCAGAGCTTATGGGGATGCAAATGCTTGGTTTCATGGAGATGCATGTCAACACTAAGGCTTGGTTGTAAACTTCTTCATATTTCTTTAATGCAAGTTGATTTCTGTCCCACATATATTGTTGATGTTTGATTTCACATGTATGTTGTTGGATTCCTTAGTCACTCACATAAATTAGATTATATTCTGGTTGCTTTGATCTGTTTCATGTTGAGATGATTGCAGGTACACAGGGTGACTATCAAAGCATTGCATTCCAGGTATCTACGGCATCTAGGGAGAGTCTTCAACCTCTGTCCTCTATTTGTTCTCGATCTGAACCATTCAAACCAGTGGAACACCTTGCTGTCCACGGGAGGTGAAATATTCCAGCTAACAAATCTGGTGACTCCGCTGGGGAATTAGTTATGTATCAGTTGTTCTAATCTTCCTCAGTCTGCAACTCTTGTCCTAATCCAGGCTCCTTATTCAACTCTCTTCAGTCAGATCTACTTTCTGACTTACTTCGTTTGGGTTTGAAACCTCTAGATCTGTTTAGATATAAGTCATTTCGGTCTTTTATGCTTTGTTTCCATAATACATTCAATAGTATTTGCCTTGATCTAGTCTTTTTTTGACTTGATCCATTGTTCTTCTTATGTTTTGGTTATCTACAGGGAACCGCGCCTATGCTATGTACGAGAAGCAATGCTACCTCCTGAACAAAGTGGGCAATACGCAGTGCCACCGCATGTAACCGGTTGGCAAGAAGCGGTGCCACTGCCTGAACAAAGTGGGTAGTACACGGTGCCACTGCTTGTAACCCATTGGCAAGAAGCGGTGTTGTCTTGGAAATGCTCTGTCAACACCTGAGAAGCGCAGTGCCATGTAGGCATTATTCCAAAGCCTTTTGTCCTTATTTTTCTTCACAAAAATTTGGATTTTGTTGCTTTCAGTTCTACTTATCAGACTTGTGTTACTGAATATGATGCTTGTGTTTTGATATTTTATGGTTTAAGATTGATTTGAGTGGAATTTCAAAAGTTTGATTAGGTCTTTTAATTGTTCATCTGCTTCTATGCTTGTTGGTTGTGTTTACAAAAGGATTTCTTATTTTCTGAAAAGCTTAGGGTGTTATTAAAATCTCTTTTCATTTCTGCTACATAGACTAAAAGAAGAACACTATATTAGCTTCTAGGTTTCATTTCTTATTTGCATAGTAAACTTCTTTTTCCTTCCTTTAAAAAAGAAATTTTTTTACTGAGACTAGGATATCATCATTAAGTGTTGGACATTGGTTTTCTGATTGGATTTACAAGATTTCAAGACCTTTATGATCTTTTGTCTCTCATGCATTTAGAACTATCTCGATCAAAATAAAAAATAAAATGGTATTTTTAAGTTAGATTTGCTAATGTTTTGAGAAAATTGAAAAAATAGAGTGCATTTGCATATAGGTGTGCTTCTTGTTTTTCTTTTAGGAAAAGAGATTCTTCCCCTTCTTTTTGCTTTCAGAAAAGAGAAATCAGTTTGGTAAAGTGATCGGTTGTCTTTGATTTGATGTTCATGACTGTTGCGTGGAAGTATTTTTGGTTTTTGAAACAAAAGGAAAACACTCTCTTTCCCTCCTGTAAGTAGGCATACTGAACGGTAAAGTGAACATTTTGCACCAGCATATTGCATGGTTTTAATTTTCTGTCAAAACATCATGCATTCACCTAACCGTACAAATCAAAATTAATGGTAGTTGTAGTTTAAAATTTACGTAGTAACTTGAGTGATAGGTTAGAGACGTGTTCGGGCGTCGTTAAGCGTAGGAGCTATCGTTATTTGTCAGCATTACATTCCGGGACTCACGCGGTTCTTCCACGTACCATCGATATATAGAACGGCCTTTCATGTACATGTACCCTTGAGGTATATAGAAAGGTACTTCACATCCTCGATTGTATATCGGAAGGCCCCTTGTGTACGGTTATGCATTAGAAAACACTACTACCGATTCGAGCTCCCACGTACCTTGAGTATATCGGGAGACCCCACTAGGGTACCTTATCTATCTGAGAAAAGCCCTTTGGTCGTCTTGTTTGGATCCATACACTAAAAACAGCATTCTAGGAGATTACTACGCATGTACCCTTGAGGTATATCGCGAGTGGCACCTTCTTGACAATCCTAGTGAGAGACCTGACTTTTGAACTCCTCCTATCATTTTAAGTGTGCTTGTTTTGACCTATAGATTGTGTAGGGAAATTCTTTTTTGATGTGTTTTCTAGATTTTTGGACCCTAGGTTAGTTAGGAACTATACAAGCTGGCTGAATTAAGACAGTCCAAAAGAGTACAGGGCTTGCCACCTGATTTTATTCCTGGTTCAGGAGAAAATCCTATGGAAGCTATTGACCAAGGAGCTGCTACCACCTCCCAAGTGGGAGATAATTTGGTTGTGGAAAGTGGAGTACCATATTCTTCACACTCACCTCCGTTAGTCCAACATCCTTCTCGGGGAGATTCCTCGTTCCATTCTCCCATGGAAGGATGTGTTGATGATACTGCTTGCCCGAATTTCAGTCCCAATGCTCCATTTTGGGATGCCCCCATAGGTCAGGCCATTGCCTCATTTGGAACCTGTGTAAAACATTCTAAAGATGAAGAAGAATGTATGAAATACCATGCTGCCATTCTCTATGCACAGGAGATTTACAAGTAGATCGATGACCTATTAGGCTCGACACCAGCACATTCCACATCTCTTCCTGTGGGATATCGTTCACTGGCCGATTCTATGAGACCCATTGAACCGATTATAGATCGTCCAATAACAACCCACAAACCATGTCAAATTACCACCCCTATCACCTCTCATGTTATGTCTGTTCCTAATCCTCCCAGGTACTCTACACCTAGGGCCCAACCTTCAATTCTCGTTTTTTCGGTACCTTCTACTGCCGAGGGGAAACGCCTGGCATGACCTATGTTATCTGACACCAGAATTGTACCTATTCAAGGGCAGACCTCTAACATAGAACCATCTATAGTTTATGTCCCTCCCACCCATACTAATGTGGTTAATCCCCCATCTAGTTCAGGTCATCCCTTAGGGGCACAACCTATAATCGTTCAGTCTTCTGGAGGTTATGGTTATCAAATACCCGTAGGTAATATTAATCATCCACCCAATCCTACAGAAATTCCATACCCTAGTAACACTTTTACGCCATGGGGGAAACCCAACTAGTCTTACATGCCAACTATGGGGGGGACACCCATACATACCGTGGGAGGTGCCGAAGGACCGCCTTATGGAGGTCCTCCCCCTGGGGGGCCTAACGGTCCCAGAGGATCTGGAAACTTTCCTCCTTATGGTCCTAGTGGCCCTGGTGGTCCTGCGGGACCTGGTGGATTTCTGCCTTCTGGCCCTGGAGGGTCTGGTGGCCCTCCTCCTAGTGGTTCTGGTGGCTCTAAAGGTCTACCCCCTCCTAGGGGTTTCGAAGGGTCTGGTGGTCTGCCTCTTGGTGGTCCTGGTGGTGCTGGTGGTCCCGATGGTCCTAGTGGTCCCAGTGGCCCTGGTGGTCCTCCTCCTGGAGGCCCTAGTGGTCCTAATGGTCCTAATCCCAGAAATCAACCCCCTGTGGGCAGATTTTCTGGTAGTTCTTCATCACAGCAACCTGTTTATCTGTCTACTTATGGTCCTACTGGTAATTATATGCCATATCAATATTACCAGTATGTTTATCCCAACCAACAGTTACCTTTCCTAGCAACTTTGGACTTACCTTATTTGTCCAAGTTGATCAATGACCCCATTCGACATAATCCCTCATGGCCTCCCATTCTAGTAAAGTTACCATTGGGCATTCCAAAATTCGATGGGAAGCAGGGAGACGATCTGAAGAACCATGTTATGACATTCCATTTATGGTGTTCTTCGAACTCCCTCATGGATGACTTCGTTCGGTTACGACTCTTTCAGTGAAATTTTACCAGTACGACCGCAAAGTGGTACATTGAACCCCCACAACATTTGTTTGTGCATTTTGGCTCATTGGCAACCGTGTTTCTTACACACTTTCAGCTCCCTATTCATTATGAAATGGGCACTGATCTTTTAACTTCTCTGTAGTAGAACACCTCCACCCACATTTTCGATCATATTCATGAGTGGAGAAGGTGGAGAAGGCTTATTAAGGCCCCTATTTCAGATTAGTTACTAGCTGATTGGTTCACTAAATCCTTGTTGCCTCCTATTGCCCGAGATGTGGATATGGGTGGTGCCGTTACCGAAGAGCAGGCGATTAGTCAGGCTCAGTACCTAGACTTGATCTATTCCTAGTCTGGAACTCTTTATGACCTAGTTCCTCAAGCTCCTCGCCCCAGCACTGATCCTGCCAAGCCACCAGCAGAAGTACCTGTTGATGGGATTGTTGGTTCAATCCAGTATCCGTCCGCAACGAAACTTCCCAAGCAAAACCAAACTGCCACCCCTACTCTTTTGACTCCTAAGTGTTGATGTAATTGTAACTTCGGAATGTATTCACTTGTATTTCTAATCTATTGTAACCCGATGTTTATTCCGGGATGTTATCATGTCATGCCCCGATGTTTTGATCGGGAGAATCAATAATGTAAACAAGTCATGTCAAGTCATTGTGGGTAACCCTCCGATTGTCTAAGGGTTAAAGTCCCCATAGTTTCGGGGCACTAGGGTTATTAGACTCTCCTAGTAGAGGTCGGCCCTAGTATGGTTTTACTCATGTCAGGATTAGTATAAATAGAGAATTGGACTCTCTATTTAGCACACATCACATACACACTCAAGTGTAGTGCATAGTTGAGGAAGGAGAAGACACTGGGGCTAGAGAAGAAGAAGGTTACTGCTGTTGGGAGTGCATCTTACTGTTTTGGGGTTTTACCTTTTGTGTTGATTCTATCTCTGAGGAATTTGCGGGGTTTTCTCCATTTATGGTTTCCTCGAGGAAAAAGATTGTGTTCATTGTCTCTTGTGTTTGATTGTTGTGCTTGTTGTTCTCTTAGTTAAAGATCCATATAATGCTAGCTTAAATGTTGAAAAACTAACATGGTATCAGAGCTAACCTAAGAAGAAGACACTGTGCAGCTGCGAGAACTAGGGCTTCCTACTTTGTGGATCTCTCTCCATATATTTTCAGCAAAATTAAGGTGTAATAACTCTCTTCCTTAGGGCGCATCTTTCTGTCGAAACAGAATCCAATTCTGAGGTTTTTCAGTTTTGGACCCGACACTACTGCCAAAAATTAGGGATTTTCACAGAAGAGGAATTTTTCAGTGAGCCCAGGCCTAAATTGATCTCCTCCCCAAAATCAAAGTTAGGGATAAATTTCAAAGCATTTGGGAAAACAGAACTCCAGAAAATCAAAACCCTAATTTGCTCCTGAACCAGCTCTGCAGGATTTCAGCTCAAAATTCAGATCCGACATCTTGACCTGGTAAGATCTAAAATATTTTGTATTTCCATTTGAGGTTCTCAGTTAATATGTCTCATCATACCAAGATTGATGAAAAGCTTGAGGGAGCCGATAACTTCCGAGCTTGGAAGTATAGGATCTCCCTGGTCCTGGAAGAAAATGAGTTAGACTCCTACATCCATGAGGAGGTTCCAGTTCCAGAGGGAGATGAGGCTAAGGCCTTGCATAAGAAGAAGTTAGTTATGGAAAAGAGGATCATTGTTGATTCTATCAAGGATCACCTTATCCCTCAGGTGTCCTCTCTCAAGACACCTAAAGCTATGTTTGATGCCCTAACCAAATTGTTTGAAGGGAAGAACATAAACCAGAAGATGACTCTAAGAAACCAACTGAAGAATGTGAAGATTTAGAATGCAGAAAAAATCCAGTCTTACTTCACAAGAGTCTCTCAGATCAAGGAACAACTAGAAGCAGTAGATGGAGAAGTGGAAAATGTAGAGATTGTGATGACTACATTGAATGGCCTTCATAGGTCATGGGATTCTTTCATCCAAGGAATATGTGCTAGAAAGAAGTTTGTGAGGACCCTGCAACAAATAATTAATCAAAATACATGATATAGCAGCAGAACTCAAAATCACTTTTATATTAATCGCAGGCCACTTCGAGGGGGCAACCTCCTTTGAGCAAGTTCAATACAAAATAACTTCACGGTGCCTTCCTTGGCCTCAACACACACTTATATACTAAAAATAGGCGCCAATACTATGGGTCAAAACCATGGGCCAATATAAACTATGGATCAACAAATACTACAGGCGGCTTACAAAGCATATGCGCCCAACAACAATAACACAAACTATGGATCAACAATTAATATGGGACGACTTACAAAGCATATGCATCCAACAACAATATACTAACACAGTAAAGAGAAGGATTGACATGGGTTCCTAACATCCCTTCCCCCTTAGAAAAATCTTTGTCCTCAAAGCTTTAGATGTGGAAATTGTCGCTGAATCTGAAGGAGTGGTTCCCACGTAGCATCCTCGGGCTGCATTCCGTGCCATTGAATTAAGACCTCTATGATAGAGCGAGAGCGAAGCTGACGAGTGCGCTTATTGAGGACAGCCTCCGGCTCCAAAAAGATGGATCCTTCATTATCTAGTTCTGGTAAAATAGTTTGGCCTTTGATGTTGGTGCCAAGAACTTTCTTCAGACAAGAGACATGAAATACTGGATGAATGCGGGAAGAAGGCGGAAGTTCCAATTTATAAGCAACAGACCCAATCTTCTGAAGAATCCTATATGGCCCATAGAACTTTGGAGCGAGCTTATGACGCCCTTTGAGTTTTAGTGAGGATTGCTTGTAAGGCTGGAGACGAAGAAAAACCATATCACCGGCTTCAAAAGTGCGCTCAGAACGGTGCTGATCAGCTTGTTGCTTCATGCGATTTCTTGCCATGTGAATATTTTCGCGCAAAATGCGAAGAACCTCATCGCGGTTGCGAAGGACCGCATCAACTGCCTGAACTGGAGAACTGTTGGGGGTGTAAGGAAGAAGAACTGGCGGTGCCTAACCATAAACTGCTTCATATGGAGTCATTTTAGAGGCAGTGTGGTAAGATGTATTGTACCACCATTCAGCGAGAGGGAGCCACTTTGCCCACTGATGTTGTTGTTCAGAGGAGAAGCAACGAAGATAAGTTTCCAAGAATTTATTGATAATTTCAGTCTGACCATCCGTTTGTGGGTG
The DNA here is from genome assembly GCA_001517045.1 of Pseudotsuga menziesii. NCBI lineage: Eukaryota > Viridiplantae > Streptophyta > Pinopsida > Pinales > Pinaceae > Pseudotsuga > Pseudotsuga menziesii. The sequence goes on along the minus strand of LPNX010148075.1, from coordinate 808,067 downwards.
ATAACCTGAACTCATCTTCAGTTTGGTGCCAGTGTGGTGAAAGACTTCTGTCCAAAAGTGACTGGTGAAAGTCGCATCACGATCCGAGACAATGGAAGAAGGCATTCCATGAAGACGAAAGATCTGGTACAGGAAAATTTGAGCAACGGAGGAGGCTATATAGGGATGGCTGAGAGCACAAAAATGACTATATTTGGAGAGGCGATCAACCACAACCAAAATCACAGTATTCCCTCCAGATTTAGGGAGCCCTTCAATGAAATCCATAGAAATATCTGTCCATATCCGAGTAGGTATGGGCAAGGGTTCGAGCAATCCCAGAAGGGGTGTTGTTTCACCCTTATTGCGCTGGCAGGTATCACATTCAGCCACCATCTGTTGAATTGTCCTTTTCATGCCCTGCCAAAATAAGTTGCGCCGTGCCTGTTCATACGTTTTGAGAAAACCAGAGTGCCCAGCTGACGGAGAAGCATGGAGTTCATAGAAGATAGCTTGTTGAAGAGCTGTGTTCTGGGGAAGCACCAGATGACCCTTGCATCTCAGTGAAGCACCATCCCAAGAGTAATGTGGGACAGCAGAAGGGTTGTTGTCCAAGCATTGGATGATTTGAGATAATGAAGAGTCATTGACATAACCCTATTGAACCGATTGCAACCAATTTGGAACATGCATAGAAATAGCGGAAAGAGAACCTTGGTCATCAAATGTGCGAGAAAGGGCATCTGCCACAATATTGTCCTTACCCTTCTTATAAGTGATCTCATAGTCATAACCCATGAGTTTTCTAACCCATTTCTGTTGTGCTGGGGAGGATACACGCTGTTCTAGGAAATATTTCAGACTCTGGTGATCAGTCTTGATGCAGAAATGATTCCCTAAGAGGTAGGGTTGCCACTTTTGTACTGCACTCAAAATAGCCATCATTTCCTTCTCATATGTAGAGGCAGCTAAATTCTTACCGGAAAGGGATTTGCTGGTGAACGCAATGGGGTGTTCATCTTGAAGGAGAACAGCACCAAGTCCATTTCCGCAAGCATCACTCTCAATAGTGAAGGGCTTGGAAAAATAGGGCATAGCTAGAACAGGTGTAGTACACATAGCTTGTTTCAGCTTGTCAAATGCACACTCAGTAACATGTGTCCATGTAAAAGCATCCTTTTTCAACAGAGCAGTTAATGGAGCTACAATATTCCCATAATACTTGATAAACTTGTGGTAGTAGCCAGTCAACCCCAAAAAACCACGAAGGCTCTTGAGTGTCTTAGGAGGTGGCCAATTGTTCATGGCAGCAATTTTGGCAGGATCCACACGAACCCCTTGTGCTCAGATAATGTGCCCGAGATACTCAACTTCCTTTTGGCCAAAAACAAATTTAGACTTTTTGGCATGGAGATGATGATCAAAGAAAATTTGCATTACAAGAGCCAAATGCTAGAGATGTTCAGCCCATGTTTTACTGTAGATGAGGATATCATCAAAAAATACCAGAATGAATTTCCGCAAATAGGGTCGGAATATTTTATTCATCAAGGCCTGGAATATGGAAGGAGAATTAGTGAGACCAAAGGGCATGACCAAAAACTCAAAGTGGCCATCATGTGTGCAGAAAGCTGTTTCAGGGATATCATCCTCATGAACCCGAATTTGATGATACCTAGAGCGAAGATCCAACTTGGAGAAAAATTTAGCACCATGAAGCTCATCAAGAAGCTCATCAACAACAGGAATTGGAAACTTATCCTTGATGGTGAGGTTATTAAGTGCTCGAAAGTCAATGCAGAGGCGCCATGACCCATCTTTTTTGCGGACAAGAAGAACTGGTGAAGAAAAGGAACTTGTGCTTGGGCGAATAATACCTTGCTCCAGTAAGTCCCTAACGAGGAGTTCAATCTCTGTTTTTTGGTGAAATGGGTAGCGATAGGGCCTGATGTTGGGAGGAATGCTTCCAGGAAGGAGCTGAATACGATGGTCCTCTGGTCGTGAAGGTGGAAGTCCCACTGGTTCAGAAAAAACACCTGTATATCGATCCAGAATTTGTTGGAGATCCAAAGGAGTAGTGGGGGCCGCTGATGGTTGCATTTGAATGGAATGGAGCTGAGCGATGACACCATGGGAACTCTTCTTAAGGATTTTTTCCATGCGATGTGAACTAATGATGCTGAGAGACCCTGGTTGTAATCCTTTCAATGTGTGTTTGTGTCCATCGGGGAAGAACTGCATCCAAAGTTTAGCAAAATCCCATAATATGGGGCCAAGTGTGCGCAGCCATTGAGCGCCCAAAACCACATCACATCCGCCTAAGGTCAAGGAAAACATGTCAGAGTGGAGGTTATAATCTCCCATAGAGATACGCACATTACGACACTTCCCTTTGCAAGGTAAGGTGCCCCCATTAGCAACCATGACTTCAAAGTTGGAGCAAGGATGGATAAAACAATCAGCTTGTTTGGCGATCCGAGGGTCAATGAAATTATGAGTGCTTCCAGAATCAATGAGTATTGTAAGAGGAAGCTTATTGAAGTAACCGCATACCCGCATTGTTTGGGGGGTTGTGACTCCAGCTAAAGCATGGAGGGATATCTCGGGCTGGTCATCCTGAGATGGAGAGTTAGTAGGTGGCTCCTGAATGTCAACCGGAGCATCCATTGTATCGGGAGCTTCTTCACCAATTTCATAGGCAGGTGGAGAATCCACATCCAAGAGATAGAGCTTTTGTTGAACACATCGATGTCCCCGATTGAATTTCTCATCACAATTATAACAAAGCCCTTTTTCTCTGCATGCCTGCATCTCTGTTTCAGACAAATGCTTGATTGGAGGTGAGCGAGGAGCTGGAGGAATGGGAGGTCGTTGAGAACCCATATTTCGAAAGGGACAAAAGAGGATTTGGAGCGCTATTGGGCTGCTAGCTT
>LPNX010148075.1:773447-804768 GCA_001517045.1 Pseudotsuga menziesii | reverse complement strand
TGTGGGATTTCGGGTCTTGGGAAGTGGAATTTGGGATAGGGTCTTCAGGAATGAAATATGCAGAATGGAATTGCAGAGGTGTCAGTGAAGTTTTAGGGAAAACATAGTTGAAACCAAGGAGATATGGCCGATATGAAGGGATCTGCAACGGCACGAAAGTGATCGAATACAGTGGAATCTACAACGGTGCGGAAGTGATCGGCAACAAATGGATCTGCAATGGCGCGGAACTGACCGGCAACAGTTCTGGACAGAGGAAATCTGCAATTGTGCAACTAAAAATAGATATGGACCCCAGGTATGTGCGGCTTCCTATCGGTTCAAGGGATTCATTCAGCCACCAATGATGTCTGATGGCTTGCGTATTGGGGCAGTACCCCTCACTCCACAACTCAGGTAAAACTGATAACCGCTTGGCCACAAACGACAGCTCTTGGTTTACCTCACGGGTGGGAACTAGTCAATCAGGTAGGGGTCATTGCCCTTTTCTCTGGCAGGTCCTCTCAATGGGCCAGCTACTTCGGGGTTCCTGTGGTACTCCTCACAATGAGTTTTAGGGCTTATGCCCAAGTACTTCCCACAGTTAAGCGGATAGGGATTATTCACAGATCCGAACCTGCAACAGAAGCGAAAAAAAAAATTGGGCAGAAATTTCACCCAACGAGCCCAAGAAAGTGCTCTGATACCAGATGTGAGGACCCTGCAACAAATAATTAATCAAAATACACGATATAGCAGCAGAACTCAAAATCACTTGTATATTAATCGCAGGCCACTTCGAGGGGGCAACCTCCTTTGATCAAGCTCAATACAAAATAACTTCATAGTGCCTTCCTTGGCCTCAACACACACTTATATACTAAAAATAGGCGCCAATACTATGGGTCAAAACCATGGGCCAATATAAACTATGGATCAACAAATATTACAGGCGGCTTACAAAGCATATGCGCCCAACAACAATAACACAAACTATGGATCAACAATTACTATGGGACGACTTACAAAGCATATGCGTCCAACAACAATATACTAACATGGTAAAGAGAAGGATTGACATGGGTTCCTAACAAAGTTAGTCAAGTTTAGTAGACTATGGGAAGAGTGTTCTCAAGGAGAAGCACGGATAGAAGCTCAAGAAGAAAAGATGGGAAGTGAAGATCAAGCTCTCACGATACACTCCAAGTCAACCAAAAGAAGATCTCGTCACCCAAGAGGTAAGCACTATCACAAAGATAACACTAGAAAAGATTTGTCTAGGGTCATATGTTATACATGTGATGAAGTAGGACATTATGCAAAGAATTGTCCTAAGAAACCAAAGCTATCAAAGAGGAGCAGCAAAAGAAGACATCATGCTCATGCTACAGAGGATGATGAACCATCCAAGAAGAGAACCAGATATGAAAGTGAAGATTCTTCAAGCGAGGATGAATATGTTTTGATTTTTTCTCTCACAAGTAACATTACTCATGGAAGTGATGATTGTCTTATAGATAGTGGGGCCTCCAAACATATGACAGGATTCAAGGAATCCTTTGTGAGACTGTCAAAACATGAATCACCTCACAAGGTGAAGCTAGGAGATGACTACCAATATCCAATAAAAGGTAGTGGGGAATCTTCCTATAAGCTAGACTCTGGAAAGTCTCTAACAATGTAAGAAGTATTTTTTGTGCCACGACTCAAGAAGAACCTCCTCTCCATATCGGCATTAGATGCAAAAGGAATGAGGGTTGCATTCATAGATGGTCAAGTCATCATGTGGCCAAAAGGAAAGACTATCGATGATGCGGTGGTGATTGGAGAACAAGAAGGAGGATTGTACAAACTAAAGGGTCATCCAGAACAAGCCTTGGTCCATGAAACAGTAGAGCCAAGTGAACTTTGGCATAGAAGGCTTGCACATGTGCATTACAGAGCACTACCTATTGCAAGCAAAGTTGTTGAAGGTCTTCCATAAATCCAAGCAAAACATGATGTGGTCTGCAAAGGATGTGTGAAAGGAAAGAATACAAAGAATACATTTCCAAGTAGCGAAAGCAAAGCAAAAGGAATCTTGGAAATAATCCACTCCGATGTATTTGGTCCTATGTCATCAAACTCACTAAGCGGGTATGCATATTATGTTTTTTTTATTGATGATTTTCCTAGGAAGACATGGGTTTATTTCATGAAGAACAAAGATGAAGTATTCAACAAGTTCAAGGAATTCAAAGCCTTGGTCGAGAACCACACTGCAAATAAGATAAAGACCTTTCGATCAGATAATGGTGGAGAATTCACTTAAAATGAGATTAAGAGGGAGTTGTCTACTCCTTATAATCTACAACAGAATGGGATTACAGAACAAAAGAATAGAACTAGCATGGAAGCTACAAAAGCAATGCTTCATGATCAAGACCTTCCTATGCATCTTTGGGCAGAAGCTTCCAGAATAACGGTGTATGTACAGAACCATACTCCACATAGAGTACTCGAGAACAAGACTCTTGAAGAAGTATTCTCCGGCAAGAAACCAGAAGTTAACCATCTCAGAATATTCGGTTGTCCTGTGTACATACACATTCCAAAAGAGAAGAGGACTAAATTAGATCCTTCAGGAAAGAAGGGTATATTTGTGGGATACTCTAAAAGCTCGAAGGATTACAGAATATATTTCCTGGGATTCAAGAAGATTGACATTAGTAGGGATGTGACATTTGATGAAGATATAGCTTGCAACAAATCTAGAAAGAAACCTGCTGAAGAATCCAAAGAAGCAGAAGCACCAAGAATTCATGATACAACCATGAATGAAGAAGCTCAAGAAGAAGATCGAGAATTTGAAGAACCACAAATACCTGTAGATCCACCTCTAGAGAAGAATCCTCATAAGTGGAAACCTGCTTGGGTACGAGAACTTATCCAAGGTGCGGAAAGATATAGGGCTCCAGAAGAGAATCACAAAGAAAGAAAGAGGACCAGATCCTGCTCCAGGTATGTAGCATTACTATGTGATTTCATTGATAAAGAACCTTCCAGTTATGAAGAAGCGGCAGAACAGAAAGAATGGAAGGATGCCATGATCGAAGAATACCAATCAATCATGAAAAATGATGTTTGGGATGTTGTCCCAAGACCAAAAGGGAATTCAGTTGTAACTTCCAAATGGATCTACAAGATCAAACATGCTGCAGACAGTAGAATAGAAAAATATAAGGCAAGATTTGTGGCTCGGGGTTTCTCTCAGAAAGAAGGAATAGACTATGAAGAAACCTTTTCACCTGTAGCCAGATACACATCCATCAGATCAGTACTTTCTCTGGCTACGGTGATGAAATGGAAGATACACCAGATGGATGTCAAGACTGCTTTCTTGAATGGTGTAGTGGAAGAGGAAGTGTACATAGAATAGCCACTCAATTTTGAGACACATGACAGGGAGTCTCATGTGTGCAGATTGAAGAAAGCCCTGTATGGTTTGAAACAGGCACCCAGGACATGGTACGGTAGAATTGACAGCTTTCTATCCAGTTTGGGCTTTACCAAAAGTAAAGCAGATTCCAACCTTTACTACAAGGTTGAATATGGAAACCCATTGATGCTTCTACTGTATGTAGATGATCTATTTGTGACAAGTATGGATGGGTTGATTGCTGATACGAAGAGAAAGCTTGCTGTCGAGTTCAAGATGAAGGACTTGGGAATGATGCATTATTTTCTAGGTATGGAGATGTTGTAGAGTGTGGATGGAATATTTCTTAGATAAGGGAAGTATGCAATAGAGATCCTAAAGAGGTTTGGGATGATGGACTGCAAGGCTATGGCCACACCTATGGCATCGAACCTAAATTTATTGAGTGATGCTTCATCAAAGTCAGATGATGGTATCGTCAGATGATTGGGTCCTTGATGTACCTGACGAACACGAGACCAGACATTTGCTTTGTTGTGAACACCTTGAGCCAGTTCTTGACAGATCCAAGAAATGTTCACTTGATTGCTGTAAAGCATGTTTTGAGGTACCTGAGGGGTACAGTTGATTATGGGCTCAAGTACGATGCGAATCAGAAGGTTAACTTGGAGGGTTATGTTGATTCAGATGTAAGGGCTATTCCATTCTGTCATGGCTAAAGGATTAGGTTCCTCCCATGTCAGATGTGATTGTTGGCCATTCTAACAAGTAGGTCATATGTAAGGGCTACCACCATTCTAACGAGTAGGTCAGATGTAAGGGTTGTGCCATTTTGTCATGGCTAAAGGATTAGGTTCCTCCCATGTTAGATGTGAGTGCTAGCCATTCTGATGTAGGATGAGCTCATACATAGATGTAAGGGCTACCGCCTTTCTGATGAGTAGGTCAAATGTGAGTGCTGGCCATTCTGATGTAGGATGAGATCCTACATAGATGTAAGGGCTGCCACCTTTCTGACGAGTAGGTCAGATGTGAGTGCTGGCCATTTTGATGTAGGATGAGCTCCTACATAGATGTAAGGGCTACCGCCTTTCTGATGAGTAGGTCAGATGTGAGTGCTGACCATTCTAATGTGACTGTAGGATTAGGTCCTATATGATCAGATATAAGGGCTACCACCTTTCTGACGAGTAGGTCAGATGTGAGTGCTGGCCATTCTGATGAGTAGGTCAGATGTAAGGGCTACCGCCTTTCTGACGACCAGGTCAAATGTGAGTGCTGGCCATTTTGAGGAGCAGGTCAGATGTAAGGGCTACTAAAGACCTATGAGGAGGTAGGAATACACCCAGCCTGAAATAAGGTTGGCTCTATAGAACTTCCCGTGATGAGAAGAATCATGAGATAGCACATATGATAGTGACCAAAGGAGATCCAAATTGAGCTATGATCTAGATCGAGTTATGATGACTCCGAGAGATCCAGATCCAGTGATGATCCAGATCCAGCAGTGATGATATAGATCCAGTGATGATCCAGATCCAGTGATGATGATCCAGATCCAGTGATGATGTTCCAGATCAAGTATGATCCAGTGATGTCCCAGATCGAGTATGATCCATAAATGTTCCAGATCGAGTATGATCCAGTGATGTTCTAGATCGAGTATGATCCAGTGATGTTTTAGATCAAGTATGATCTAGTGATGATGATCCAGATCTAGATAAAGATGACTTGAAGACAACATGAATTGGAGATGTAGATGATGAGAAGATCCAGACAAGAACACTAGTGATGAAAATTGTGTCAAGGGAATACCTTCCTAGTTAAGAGGGAGTGTTGATGTAACTGTAACTTCGAAATGTATTTACTTGTATTTCTTATCTATTCTAACCCGATGTTTATTTCGGGATGTTATCATGTCATGCCCCGATGTTCTAATCGGGAGAATCAATAATGTAAACAAGTCATGTCAAGTCATTGTGGGTAACCCTCCGATTGTCTAAGGGTTAAAGTCCCCGCAGTTCTGGGGCACTAGGGTTATTAGACTCTCCTAGTAGAGGTCAGCCCTAGTAGGTTTTTAGTCATGTTGAGATTAGTATAAATAGAGAGTTGGACTCTCTATTTAGCACACATCACATACACACTCAAGTGTAGTGCATAATTGAGGAAGGAGAAGACACTGGGCCTAGAGAAGAAGAAGGTTACTACTGTTGGGAGTGCATCTTACTATTTTGGGGTTTTACCTTTTGTGTTGATTCTATCTCTGAGGAAGTTACGGGGTTTTCTCCATTTATGGTTTCCCCAAGTAAAAACACTTTGTTCAATGTCTCTTGTGTTCGATTATTGTGCTTGTTGTTCTCTCAATTAAAGATCCATATAATTTTAGCTTAAATGTTGAAAAACTAACACTAAGGTTTCAACCAAGGTCAATTCTATTCAAAGTACTCAAACCTCGGGTAATAAAAAGAAAGGTAAGAATGGAAATAAAAAACCTAGAAACCAACAGGAGACTCCATGACCAACCAATAGTGATAACAACAAAGGGAAAAGGAAGGCAAAATATCCCTATCTGCTATGTGGTGGTGACCATTTTTCAAAGGAGTGTCCTCGTCGGGACAAAATGTCCCAGTTTTTGAAGTCCAACCCTGCACCTGCATTACTTACGGATCCTTTTCCCTCTCAACAACAACCGATATACCATATGTCTAATCAGGGTAACTCTAGTTCGTCAGAGGAAATTCGTATGATGTCCTCAGATACCATCCATCTGCAAGCTCAAAGTCAGAATTATGATAAACCCGTAGATAAGAAAGAAGATCAATCTTCTTCAGGGAAAGTTCCCTCTACTAGTTCTCTGAAATCCTTGTTCATTGTCCCCTTATCTATCGAGAAGCCTACTCTCGACATGATTTTGTGCCCACCTAAGAGTACTCTTTGGAAAGCTATCTTTAATCCCAATGCCTGAGCTGCTCAATTTTATAATGTGGTTGAAGATCTCACTCAGGCACCTTGTGTAATGTCTACCCTAGAAGTGCTCCAAAGTTTCCCCACACAGTGCAAGAACTTGTTGATTGCATTACGAGCTTTAGACCTGGATAACACTAACTTGATTCATTTCAATGTTGAGAACTACAAACCTAGATTACCTCATAAACTTACTTTTCAGATCATTACGAAAGTAGTGGGAAAGAAAGTATTCCAAAGGGTACTAGATGAAGGAGCTTCGACCTCGGTGTTATCTCTGACTTGTTGGAAAGCTCTTGGCTCTCCTGAGCTTGTCACATCACCTACGACCCGACAGATGGGGTTTCCAACCCCATGGTCTCATATCAGCCCTAGCAGTCGAGCTAGGTGGAAAAACCGTTTCCATCCAAGTAGAAGTGGTAGATGCCCCTTTAGATTACAACCTCCTTCTAGGAAGGAATTGGTTCTATGCCACGACCACTGTTGCCTCAACAGTGTTTCGAACAGTCCAATTCCCGCATCTAGGGAGAATTGTTACTATTGATCAGCTTGATTTCTATACGTCGGATGTTACTTCCTCCACAGCTAACAACATCCCCATGTTAGGCCAGTCCCCCCATCCTTACCAGTCGATTGGGGTAGGCATGTTGAAGGATTCATCCCTTATGGGGATCTTTCCATCCACTCCTCCTAGCACGAATACCGCGACAGTCCATATGATCGCCTCATTTGATTATGATCCAAAGGGTAAAAATGTTGTTGAATCCACACAAAGCTGTGTATGACACCATTTGAACCTTTTCCGATGATCACACCGATGACCTTCATCTAGTGGCTTCGAACCCTTACCATTTATCATACTGGTTAGAACCTTCTCTTCCCATTCTAGACTATCTCTCTGAGACTTTTCCTTCTGATGAGTCCACTATAGAGATCATGAATATGAATGAGCCCATTTGGGAGGATCACCATCATAGATCCATGTTCCTCCCCAACACCAGTTTGGTTAGCCATGATTTTGCATCCTTGTTTCCTACTGATATTGTCAATGTTCTGCAAAGTCCTATATTGTTGCAAGATATATATTCTAAAGGAAACCTTTGCAACATTACTCAAATGAACCCGATTGACATATCAGCCAATCCTGATGTTATCGAGCATGTTCATGTTGGGAAGAACTGCTCGGCAGATGAATCTGAAACATATAAGGCACTTTTTAAGGAATTCCGTGATATTTTTGCCTGGTCTTATGAAGAGATGTCGGGGATTGACCCTTCCATTGTGGTCCATGAGATTAAAACTTATCCCACAGCTAAACCTATCAGGCAGAAACTTAGGCAAGTCCATCCTCGGAAGGCTGTAGCTATTAAAGATGAAATTGAAAAACTTATAAAAGTTGGGTTTATTTATCCTATACCTCTGACAGAATGGGTATCGAACGTTGTCCCTGTCAATAAAAAATAGGGCACCATTAGAGTCTGCATCGACTTTAGGGATTTAAATAAATCTTGTCCCAAGGACAACTTTCCTACCCCGTATATCAATCAGATTATCGACAACTGTGCTGGAAGTGTCATCTTTTCATTTATGGATGGATTCTCTGGCTATAATTAGATTGAGATGTTACCCTCCGATCAACATAAGATGGCATTCATTTTCCCATGGGGAACCTTTGCATATAAGAAGTTACCTTTTGGCTTAAAAAATGCTGGAGCTATGTTCCAGCGTGTGATGTCCTATGTGTTTCACGATGTTAAACACATTGTTGAACCATACCTTGACAACCTCCCTTCTCATTCACAATAGCAGGAGGACCACCCTAGTCATCCTAGAGACATATTCCTGAGATGTCATCATTATAATATACAGCTCAATCCACATAAATGTGTTTTTTGCATTGAGATGGGACATCTACTAGGTTTTGTGGTATCCAAAGATGGCATCCGGATAGATCCTTTAAAAATTGCCGCCATTCTTGATCTACCAGCCCCAACTAATCTCCTTGAAATCCAAAGTTTGCAGGGGAAGGAAAACTTTCTTTGTCGTTTCGTGTGCAATTTCACAGAGAAAATGCACGGTTATATGCATCTCCTTAAGAAGAACACCCCATTCTTTGGGGATGACCAGGCCCAACGTGCCTTTGATAATCTTAAGCATGCTCTGACTCATTCACCCGTGATACACCCCTCGGATTATTCAAAATACTTTCTCTTGTATATTGTTGCCTTTGCTACTACCATTGCTATGGTTTTAGCCCAGGACAATCTCCACGGTTAGGAGCACATGATTTATTACGCCAGTAAGAATCTCCTAGATTCTGAAACCCATTATTCACATGTGGAAAATTTAGCATTGGCCATGGTCATTGCTGTACAAAAGTTTTGTCATTACATTCTACTCCGCACTACCACCGTATTGGCAGACCAGAACCCGATGTACTACATACTGACTCGTCAGGTACTCGGGGGAAAGTACTCCCATTGGATCATCATCCTTCAGGATTTTGATATAGATTTTGCCAAGGCCACATCAAAGAAATCCTTGGTTTTTGCAGAGCTTATGTGTGATCTTCCCTGTGATACAATGGAATCTGAGCCTAGTGATTCATTTCCGGATGAACTCCTGTTCCTGATTAGCACTAATGATCCTTGGTATCGACATTTGCTTATATATCTACAGACACAACATTTTCAGCTGCATTTATCCTGTGATGATCGTTGCCGTATCCGTCACCATGCGAAATACTATCTCATCCTGAATGATACTTTGTATAGACATGGGATTGAATCTATTCTCCAGTCATGCCTCACTAATGAGGAGGATGAACTTATGTTGAATGATTGCCACTCTGGATCATGTGGCGGTCATTTATCTGGGATGGCTACAGCCCAGAAAATCCTTCGCGCTGGCTATTTCTGGCCTTCTATCTTCAAAGATTGTCATGAGGCTATTAAGAAATTCCCACCTTGTCAGCACTTCCATCCTAAGAAGCGCACCCATCCTGCTCCGCTACACCCTGTCATTGTCATTGGCCCATTCACCAAATGGGGGATTGACTTCATGCATTATAATCCTACCTCGGCCGGGGGGCATGGTTACATCATCGTAGCCATTTATTATTTCACTAAATGGGATGAGGCCATGCCTACATATGCGGAAGATGGTAAGACTGCTGCTCTCTTCTTGTTCAATCATATCATAGCTATATTTGTAGTTCCGTAGTCCATCGTTATTGATCACGGATCCCATTTCTGTAATCAGATGATGGAGGAAATGAGTGCCAAGCTAGGGTTTCACCATGAAAACTCTATGCCTTATTATCCGCAAGCTAATGGTCAAGTAGAGGCCATTAACAAAGTTTTGAAAACTATGCTTTGCCGGATGGTTGGAGATCATAAATCCAACTGGCACCACGTTCTTTTCTCCACTCTTTGGGCTTATTGGACTTCTATGAAAACAGCTATTGGTTTCACACCATTTCAGCTTGTCTATGGACTTGAAGCAGTCTTACCCATCCAATGTCAGATTCCATCTTTACAACTTGCTGTCGAAATTCTCCCAGACACTTCCACAGAGGAAGAAAGATTTTTATACTTGAATAACCTTGACGAGACTCGCAGAGATGCCGCCTTGGCTAATGAGGCACATAAGAAACGCGTCAAGGCGCAGTATGATAAATCCATCTAGCCTCGTGTCTTTAACGAGGGTGACCTAGCCTTGACTTATGACCAGAGATATGACAAACTAGGGAAGGGTAAGTTCGAGTCCATGTGGTACGGACCTTTCATTATTTCTAAGGTGTTATATAAAGGAGCTTATGAGCTCGTTGATTATGATGGAATCCCTTTGGGGTGACCTCACAATGGGTTGTACCTGAAAAGGTACTATGCCTAGGTTTTCTTGGGTAGTATCTTGTATATATGTATATTGATTGGCTTTCAGTGTGTTTTTAGTATTTTCAAGATGGTTTTGAGCTTTATGTCCACATCTATTTATACCATGTTTTGGTCATGCAGATGGCTTTCTATGGTTTCACTGATGGTTCTTGTCGCCACACCTTGAATCTTGCCTCGGCTTCTTGGGTTCTCTATTCCTCGGCTGAATATTTGGTCAGTTCAGGAGCGGTTTGTATAGGTCCCGCTACTAATAACATCGTCGAGCATGAAGCAGCCATCAGTCTTCTGACCGAAGTTGCCTCCCAGGATGTTCATGATCTAGTAGTCTGGATGGACTCGCAGCTTGTGGTTCGCCATTTGAACCATGTCTATACCATTAGGAACCCGGTACTCCTCCGCCTCTTCCGGAGAGTGCATTTGTTAGAAATATAATTTGAAACTATTACTTATAGGCATATCCCTAGGGAACATAATGTAGTCGTTGACTCATTGGATAACTACATCCTAGACTGGCATATTGCCCACTCATGAAGGTAAATCAAACATGGTCCATTGTAAATAAAGATTGAGAGACATGTAAAACTCATAGAAAACACATTTTCCATCTGAAACATATAAACATCATGCAAAAGTATGTATATATATATATACAAAAAAGTTTACAAAAATAGGTCCCGACACCTCCTCTGAAGCACATAGGATTTCAGGAAAAATCATCATACAAAATCTTGAAGCTATCAGCTTTCAGTACATATCTCATACACTAGTGGTGCTCGTGATAGCACATCACTACTCGAGCTACCCTACATAGCATCCTACTGAATCGACCCGGTACTCCCGCTGTGGATCTCTGATATCTCATCGTGAGGTCATCTATGTCAGCATCTGGGATATCCAAAGTCAACCTCTCTAGGTTTTCCTCCAGCTCCCCGATGATATCATCACCCTATGGTACAAAGCGGGCCCCAGCTCACCTATCCAACAGAGATGCTCCTCCAAGTCTCACTGCTCCAACATCTGCATGAGAATATACAGGTCTCATCACTTAACATAAAAAACATAAAAACATTTCATCCATTTTAGGGTTTCTTGCTTCTCACTGATGTCACCCCACTATCCGCCAGGTGAGAGTGGTAGGTCAGGATCTCCTGTGAAGTCCGTACCTACATAAGAATAGTCCTCGACCATGAGGATCTGATCCTGTAGCCATCTAAAGAACAGATCACCGAACTTCACCCTTCCCCTACCCGCTCCTATGTGAGCCATGACCTGGACCCACCTCAGCATACGAGGGTCCCGTGCTCTCAAAATCATGAAAGTTCACCTGTGGCCTCATCTGTGGAACCCGCTCAAAGAAGAAGCAAGCTAAGACAGTACCAAAGCCGAACTGCTTCATCTCTCCTTGTCAACACTTAGTCAGCTGATCCTTGAAGATTGGAAGCATGGCTTCTTCCCAGTTGAACAACGTAGGTGCCATAGCCTCTATGGCATACAGCATGTGTGCCTTAGAATCCTGGTGCACACCCTGACTCTCGGCCACCCTCTACATGGTAAATAGGACGGTCCATAGAGCCCTATCCGTCACTGCCTTGATGGGGATCTTCTTCCCTGATGTACCTGTCCCTGGTGCACAGTGTCGATTTATAAGCTCTCTAGTAGTAATTTCCCTGCCATGGGAACTTGTCAATGAGATGAGGGCACCCCATCATTATAGACCAGTCAGGAAGTAGATATCCTCTACCTCCACTATAAGTATGTGAGCCCCCACCTCGAAGTACTACTGCTCTGGATTCCACATTTGCAGTATGTGTTCCAGTAGCCGTAAGTGCGACACCATGCTTGGGGTCCGGAAGAACTTCAAGAGCCCGTAGTCCCGTAATGCGGAAATACAACCTACATTTCTCTCAACAGCAGCATCCTCATTGTCATGCATTCTTTCTTTCCATATCACCATATTTTGAGCAACCTAGACCTTCCAAAAACAATAATTGTATGCATTAGAATCATCCTTAAATCATTGGAAATCAAAAGAATGAAGTTATATTGCCCATACTATTAGTTTAAATTATCCACGGTCGGCACCGCCTGTGCACTGTTGGAGATAGGTGGTGGCACCGCCTGTCCACTGTGTTGTTGGCGCAATTCTCAGGTGGTACCACGTACCCCACAAGGGGTATCTGTGGTGCCCGCATTTTGAGTTTTAGGGCTTGCTATATGGGCCCAAAACCCCACCAAATCTCAAAATAAATACTATGAACTGGAATATAAGGGTCTTAGTTGTTACCTGCAACTGACGATGCTGAAAACGGATGGTGGAAACTCCCGGTATCAACTGTGGAAGATCTGGCTAAGAAAATGCTCCAAGTGCTCTCTGCGAGAGGTAAATAGTGAAATGATTTGATTTTTTTACTATTTACTTGGCTTATATAGGCATTTTTGGGTCTGACTTGCTATATTTTTTATGTAAAATCATGTTTTAGTCAAAATTTATCTGTTGTAATCCCTAATGCTAGTTTTGAAGTGCATTTAACACTTGTTTCTGAGACTATTGCAGGATAGGAGAACTCTATCAAAAAAGCTTTGAAAGTTTGTTTATGGCTTTTTCGCACTTTCACAAAACAGAAAAGGTCATTGAGCGTTTATTACGACACTTTGTCACGCTCGTTAAAATATAGTATCAAAGGTCCGAGTCCATTTCAAGTTTCTTTCCAGGCTCGTAAAAATCAACATTGTGTAAAGAAGCATCATGGAGTCCTCTTTTCACCTCTTTTTTAGGCTCCTTAAATACGAAAAGGTCGTCGAGTCCGTTTTCGATTCTTTCCAGGCTCGTACAATATAACATTATGCAAAGAAACCTCATGGAGTCCTATTTAAACTCTTTTTAGGCTCCTTAAATATGAAAAGATTGTTGAGTACTTGTCTCCTTCATACTCGTAAAAGTATTTGAAGAGTCATCCTTCCAACAGTAGGTTATCTCTTTTTTGATTCAGATAGGACTGTTTAGGAAAAAGGAACACTCCAACCAATCATGACTGGAAGAGTTCTCTAAGGTATGATTTTATACTTTTTCGGGCCTTAGAGACTAAATCATACGAAAAAGGACCCTTTGGAGTCTTCTTCCGTATTCGTTCAGACTCTCTAAACATGAACGATGCCGAGTTTTATTTCAGTGGACTCGTTAAATTAAACATTGAGAGACCCATTTTGGGAACGAACCCCTCCTCTCTCAGGTTCGTAAAACATATGAGTCTGGACTTGTCTTCCAACAAGCTATATCGAGTGTTTGTTACCCTCTTTGAACTCGTAAAACTGAAAAGAGGCACTAATCGATCATGATGGAGGAAATGGGAAGGGAATCATTTTGCAAATAATGGCAGTTGTTTGTCGTTACCTTTGAACATGGCACTTGTCTGCACAATCATGTCAGTCAATTAGGTATTCAGCTGATCTCCATGATGACCCACTTTCATGAGTCATTTCAATCCTTTGATTCTTTCAAAATAATGCATTGTGTGTCTGTCCCCTTCTAGTCATGCTGCCAAGTATTTTGTCGTGTCGCTTGATGTTCAAAGGGGATTTGAAAACATTTTACCTCTGCAGTCTACACAGTCTTTGTGCCAGTATCTTTGAGTTAGTAATATGGTTACTACATCCACATCATTCCAGAACTATGTTCCAATTTTCATGTCGTCGATGTGGGACTCATCATGTCCCTCCTTCGATGAGACTGTTCCTGTCGACATCAGATCATTATCCGGGAAATAGTCTTAGAAATAATATTTAGTACCTTGAGATCTGTATGCCTTAATGACGGATTCTCTCACTCTCAACATAGGTTCACATCATTGACCTTTGATCGATAGAATCAACTGGGTGTTCAACATCAGGATATCTATTCACACTCAGTAGATTGTACTAGAGTAGGTTGGGAATCATTGACATTAATGGTGATCTCCCTCGCACTTGTTAATGGTTCACATCATTGACCGGTAATCAAGTGGTTTCTACCATGTTCGACTTCTGATCATTGTAATCACATGGATAGAATTGTACTTTGTGGAAGACGAGACAAAGACCCTAGGTATATGTTTAAAGCACTCATTGCTTTCCCATGTTGCGATGGAGTTTTGTATATCTAGCATGGATCCACATTTGTATGGTCGTGGCTATGCTCAAATTTGGATCTGTATGACATAGATCTACATTGTATGTCTGGTAGCTATGTCCAAGTTTGAGTCCTCTATCACATGGATCTACGCTGTAATCTAGTAGCCATGCTTGTTTATTCCTCTCATGGATCTACCTTGTATTGGTCTGCAGCCATGAGTTTGGTTACTTGCGTCTATGAGTCAACATACTGATGTACTATAGATGCCTACTTCAGGACATGCTCCGATCGAGCTGACATTTTCACCTCATGGTGACAACTTGTTCTCTCAAAGCTCTCGTTTATCATATCCCTCTAAGACTCATGCTTTGGGGGGCATCCTGTTATACCAAAATCCTGTCACCATCATATGGTAAGACATTTGACATACCTACTTGCCCTGAATCCCAACTTATGGAGTGGAAACTCATATCATTTATAAATATTTTCATACAAATTTCCAACACTGCGCTTGACCCTTTATCCATAAGTAGTACCCTTGTTTGCACCGCCCATCCCCTGTTGCCCATAAGCAGTGCCACCACTTATGGCCCTTGGTCCATAAGCGGTTATTACCAAAACCGCTCTGTCAATGAAGGAGAAACATGGTACCCTGGGTAAAAAGGGAAAAAGAGAAGCTTCTCGAGGCTTCTAGATGATAAGCCTCGAGATATCCCTCATCCCTACTGTTGTGGGTTAGTTGAAGCTCGAGATCCCTCATCGTAGGATCTTAGAGGCCACCTCACCCACTTATCTCTCAACCTACCCTATCCATCTAGCCTTATAAATACAAGCTTATGGCCATGGTTGAGGGAGTGAACTCTTAAGGTATTGTTATGATGTTGATCACTTGGTCCATACCATTGGAGAGCATAGAGAGAGCTAGTGTCGGAGCTTATGGGAATGAGAATGCTTGGTTTCATGGAGATGCATGTCAACACTAAGGCTTGGTTGTAAACTTCTTCATATTTCTTTAATGCAAGTTGATTTCTGTCCCACATATATTGTTGATGTTTGATTTCACATGTATGTTGTTGGATTCCTTAGTCACTAACATAGATTAGTAGATTATATTCTAGTTGCTTTGATTTGTTTCATGTTGAGATGATTACAGGTACACAGGGTGACTATTAAAGCATTTCATTCTAGGTATCTATGGTGTCTAGGGAGAGTCTTCAACCTATGTCCTCTATTTGTTCTGGATCTGAACCATTCAGACCAGTGGAACACCTTGCTGTCCGCAGGAGGTGAAATATTCCAGCTAACAAATCAGCTAACACCTAGGGCCGTGACACAGTCATATCAGCAATAAATGTAGTAGTTAAAACAGTTAACCAATGATGCTTTTGGAGGAGACACATCTTAATGGCGGATCCAACCATTGGGTTCAAAAGATCGACAGTGGATTCGGGTCATTAATGCATGATTTGGTAAAAATTATTAAAGAGATAGTAATGATTTGGTCACAATGATTGAGCAATTGACTCGACGGTATAAGATGAGGCAAGATGCGGTCGAAATTCTCCATTGTGAAATATTGAGTTGTTGACTTAGTTGCAGAGCTATTGTGGAGTTTTCTGTTATGTTGTGCATTTGAATTGTAGAGCAGAGCGAGGTTGAGGTGCTGCATTGAGAACTTGTGGGAATTTGTGCGGAATTTCGACTGAGCTAATAATAGTAGAAAGTTCAAGCGGGAGAGACTTACCAATTATCGGGGTGCCAACGAGCAAGAGGTATCCAACATGCTGGTGGGATCGTCATCAGTTCCAAAGAAGAAGAGAGGGGTGCAGCATCCCAAATCCTCGATACAAAATAAAATGACAACTAAAGCATCTGCATGGGCACAGAAAGAGGCAGGTGCCCAAATGGGACAATCAACATCAGGGTTTGGGGACTCCACATCCCGGATAGGGGTGTTCACTGTGGATATCCCTAGCTATGTGCCTCCATGTTGACCCTATGTGAATCCAAGGAAAATTACAAAGAACCAAAGGTACCCGATCAGGATGTTGGTGATACCGCAGGGAATGTAATGTATGATGGATATCGTGCCCTCGATTATGAGAATGAGGTATGAGGATCATGATATGCTTGTGTCAAAGGGGATCACTGCATATCCATATGTACCTATGAGATAGGCATGGGTTTTGGAGATATCGGGGTTGTTAGGCCTCGTCAACATACCACATTTTGGGCAGTTGACGAAATCCAACGCATGCACGAATCAGCTCTTATCATTCTTCCATGGTGGATTTCAGTGGTTGGATTGGTCGGTAGCAGTCACCATCACACTCATTTAAGATATCTGAGGGATTCCCAAGGAGGGGTCTGACCCATCACAGTATTTTCAGGGGAAGGAAAATGACAAGAAGCTGGCAAAAAAGCTGAAGAGGAGGTATAACTTGCAGCGCGACGGGAGGGCATACATCATTGATAGCATAAATGATCCGGCTATCCACATTGTAGCACGGATTCTGGCCAGCAAGATAGTCAAAAAGAAACAACCCAACCAGTGCACTTCAAGGGTCATCGCATGTGTTAAGTACTGCACATAGGCTATGCAGATGAACTAGTCTTTATTCTAAATGAACCAACTGACGGACGATGCACTAGTAGTTTAGGAAGGGTAGCGATCATTCACTTATAGCTAGCTTCTTATTTTGATTGCGCTCATTTCTTGGATGGAGCCTAAATATTATCAAGGGATGGTTGTCGAAGCTACTAAGGTTTGTAAGGGAGCGTGCTACCAGAACCTCTGGTATGTTAAGGAAGCAGAGCGGCTCAAGGACTTCTCAATTCAATTTTGGATATATTGGGAGGCACTGTAGGCTACAGCCATGAAGGTTCCGCAACTCTCAGAGGAGGCGGTGGTGAAATTCCAACGCATTGTCCGGTTCACAATAGGGTCGCATGCCACTCATGTGTAGGTGCAGAGAGACCTGGATCAGCAGTGGTTTCCTACAACGTACAATATTTATGACGCAGAGCTAGAGTCCATTGTTGATGATTGGCCCATGGACTGGTGGGAACCTGTTAGCATAGAGGAAGTGTCAACAGGTCCACCAACTGATGCTCTGGTGGATCCTCTTCCAGACCCACAGAGAGAGAATGAGTCAGATGAAGCATCGACAAGGACCCCCACTGATTCAGAAGCGGAGAGGGTATTCAAGGAATCCCTCACTAAGAATTGATAGGACCAAGGTGCGACCAGCAGCACCACACCAGTGGCTGAAGAAAAATTGATTCATATCATTACAACAATTACAATAATGACTAGTGCGATGGGAGAGCAGCTGAAGGAGCAAGCGACCGGAATATTTGGTGAGGTAAACACTTGCCTTGATTCATTAGTTGATGTATTTTTTAACAGGGTACCAGAGGAAACCACTTTGTAGTTGGTTGGGACGATCGACACTCGGAAGCAGATCAGGAATGTTCAAATTCCACCGCATGCGATTGATACCAATAGTGAGGACTTCAACACCTCACTTCAACAGTTTCGAGACATCTCACTAGACATCAATGAATTTTCAACCCAGACGTTGGTGCAGTTGTAGAGGGTTTCCAATCAGGAGTTGGAAGATAGGGAGAAGATAATTGGAGACCACCTTTTGAGGTCGCAGGAGAAAGAAGCTGAAGCAAGAAAGGATATTGAGGAGCTCAAGAAGGACCAATATCAATTGACAATGGAGAAATTGCAACTCTAGGATATCAGGGTATACTTAGAGAATGTGTTTTTTGTTTTCTTCCAACAAGTGTCGGAAATCACTAAGGACATGGACGTGGAGGAAAAATAAAAGTGGCTTGGGGCCATAAATGCACAATTTAAGCACGAAAACAAAGATATACATGACCTAGTAAATCCAAGAACACCACCGAATTAGGATGCAGAAAGGAAAAGCACCATTGAGGACTTGGCGACACAGCTGGAGGAAATGGAGCAAGAATCAAAGCGAGTCGCCGACGTGACTACACAATTTTTGGGAAGTGTAGTCCAGGATGCGTAGTTGGAGCAACTTCCCATGCAGTTGTAGGAAGCTAAAGGATAGTTGGCCACACTAAGTACATCTCTCAAAACGATGCCTCTAGTTGTGCAGATCATAAAGGCAGTAGAGATGAAGGATTTATAGCAATGAGTTGCAAAGGTAAGGGAGTGTCAACAGAGGCACACCGCACTATTGGATGAATTCTAGGACATTGGTGCACAACTCTCAATAAAAGCAGTTTCAATGTTGTAGGAAGTTTAGGATGGATGAAGAGATGTCACTACAAATATCGTCGAGCACCTGTTGAAGCGCGAACTGACAAAAATCTGAGAAATTTTTTAGAAGATCAAGGAGCATGTCAAATAGATCACTCAATAGTATGAGGACTTCAAGGTAAAGATCAGTGTTTACACCATTTCTAGCTGATGTGGCTCGAGGATGAGCCACAAGATTGTGTTGGGGGCGTGTTGGCAGGTAGTTTTGAGGATAGTTAGTTGTGCAGCATCACAGATGTTGCACAAAGTCAAAGATGTTGTGCAAGGTGGAAGATGGCGCGCAAGGCGGATTAACTATATTTTATGTTTTTGTTCATATTTTGTATATTTGGACCATATTATGTGGATTGTAGTCATCCTTTTGTATATTTTGGTACAAGTAGTTAAGAAGTTGACTTAAGTGGACCACCAATGAAAAGGCGTAAGCCTATAAATATATTTAGGATTGCAAGTGTTAGGGATTATTAGATTCTTCTGGATCTATTAGATATATTTGGATCTATTGATAATATGGAGATCAAACCTGTGTAAGGGATGAATTGAAGAACTATTTTTGAGAACCTGTGTTTTACTACGAAGATTAATATGACATGATGGATATTGGACAAAAACATTGTGTCTTTTTGCGTCTTTCTGTTTTCCTGTTTTTTGTGATTTGAATGTGAATACGATGTGTATTTGTGAATGATGCGATGCTTTTCTATTATGAATGATGATATCTTGATAGATATGTTTATATTTCTATTGCGATCAAAGTACATTAATATGATCCACTTAATATGATTCTATTATTGTATTAACCACTGCTTGGATCTGATAAATAATGTTGTGATGAGTTAACAGTAGATGCACAATCCTCCTTCTTACTGCGGAAACTTGGTTTTGATAGTTCTCCCTTGAACATCTTAGGTGAGACTTCATAAGCTCTGCAGGTGTTGTTGGACGGGGTGAAACCCATTTGGGCTGATGCTCAGGGAGGTCATTGTGTTTTGGGTGTCAATAGAGAGTGAACCCCTATCGATGATTTTGTGTCAACAAAACTATCCAATCATGAAATTAGACTTCCATAAATTTATGTATGAAATATTTGAAAGCAACAACTACTATTTTGGAAAAAATAGCAATAGCATTCTTAATTCCAAAGGGCATTATCGTATATTGGAAACAACCCCACTCCATCACAAAGGTATTCTTTTGTCGGTATTCCTTTGTGATTCTGATCCGATGGTAACAAGAAAACCCATTAGTGAGCGAGTACATTTCTTGACCCCCAACACTCTCCAATACTTCATCTATAAATGGAGTCAAAAATAGGTAATGCAAGCAAGCATCATTAAGTTTTCTCAAGTCGACAAATTCTTCCTTCACCTAAGTTCTTTTTTTGCTGCACCACTATGAGACTAATCCATTCTGATTCTTCGATAGACTCTATAATACCTATGTCCATCATTTGTTCCAGCTCAGTCTTGACCTTTTCTTTATATCGTGAATTCAATATGTATGGTTGCTACTTGACCGGTTTTGCATCGAGTCTCAAAGGTATTTTCATTTCTCCCATATATCTGATAGTTCCTTTCATTTCTGAAAATTTTGTAGGCAATATATCCTGAAACTCATGCAATAAATCAATGATATTCCTACAGTCTCTTCATCCCAATAGCCTCCAATATTGGCAAACTTTGGATTTTCCGGTGAGCCAATGTTAACTTTATTTACTTTGAGTGGACTCGAGAATTGGTCACTTGACATACCAACTCCCTCCACTATGCACTTACCTTTTTACTTAGATATGTTTACATTGAGTGGGTCACCATCATCATGTTCTCCCGTCACATTGTATCATTCCATCCAATGGTGGATTGTCGCGCTGCATTGATTGAAATATATCGTTGTGGCAAGTATTTCTTCAAATATTTTTTGTTTTGATTACTTGCAATGCATCATCTATTATTGGATGATCATTTGCGAACTCAAATGTATGTGTGAATCTAGTGGCTAGCTCTTCCCATTCAAAATTTCCTTGTCACAGCTCAACTGATGTATACCAATTCCTTGGTATCATATCCCGTGTATGTATACTCAATATGTTCGATGGGATCTGTATATCCTGTATATTTGCGATCAATATAACTAATCTCTTCTCCAAATCTGATCTCTGGAAATCTTATACATTAGGACCATTCAGATATAGATTTTTTATGTGTACCGTGCCATCTGGAAGGTGTAGCTTTTATCACAAAGTCCAAGGAAAAAAATCACTTTGATTCTGTAACCTTCACTTCAAACTCTGTTAGAAAATATGCAAGGTTAGGTGAACCTTTGTATGTAGGTAGGTCACTTTCCTCAACTCTAACCCATTGTAGAGACCTTTTGATTCTTGTGCACTTCCTCATAGATACCTCGTGCATCTGATTCTTCTAATTCTCCAATGCTTCACCAGAATCAGATGTACAAGACCTGATACTTTGCCAACTAATATTTCCATCAATAGTTGGATTTACATATTCATCTCTTGCGGATGTGATATTATATATATGATCTAGGTAATCACCTTTTCCTTCACTGTGAACTGGTTCGACATATCCATTTCCTTCAAGTGGATCAATTGCGTGACCACCCTTATCTCTACATCTTCAAGTGATAGTATTCTCTTCTTGGAATTTATGATGGTTTGATTATCAATCACTCAGTCGATCCCCGAAAGTGCAGGATATAGATACATATCATCGACAATTTTGATTACCTTGAAGTCTGTGTATGTTCTTAAACCTTCTATCTCAATACAAACTTGAAGCAGTTGACCGATAGGTAGGACTTTCGACTGATTCGCTAATCTAAACTGAATAGGGGACCACTCTAGTCATGGATTCCCCATGCTTTCCCGTGTCTATCTTTTCAAAATGTTGATGATAGATCCCAAGTCCAAAATGATATAGTCCATATCATAATCTCCTATATGTACAGTAATTCTTAACTCGCGACCAGTCTTTAACCTTTTCTCGGCATGGTTAAGTCTTATGTCTAGTCGCAACTCTTCCCAAGTTTCTTCTATTAGAGTTGTCAATTCTGTGACAACATATTTATCATGTATTAGCTCTAAGCAAATTTTGAAAAATTCTTTAAGTTTACTAACATTTCTTGTTGGTTGCTTTCGAAATCACTGGTCAAATCTTCTGGGCATCTCCCTTGCTTGTCCTCTTGGTAGTGTAGGGGGAATACGTTGATGATTTATTCCTGTCAATGAATTCTAGGTGAGCATCCAAGAATATATCTTTTTTCTCTCTGGAAATCGAATGATACTTTCTTTTGTGTTGCCAGTCGCACCTGTGGTTGGGCATGCTATGCAATTTTGGTCTGCTCCAGTCGCAGCACCTCATCTTGTCACCAAAACAATGTTTTCTTCCCTTGGCTCAGCAAATATCATCTCGATGTTCTATTTGGGATTCGAATTGGGATTCTGCAGGGGAAATATATTTCCCAAGTTCTTGGTATGTCATTTAGCAATCAATTGAGGACAGTCCTCAATAGTGTGGTCAACATCTTTAGAATACGAACATGCCTTTGCAAGACTCACAAAGTCTCGAGCAAAGTGTCTTGGTTGTCCGCAGTTATAACATATGACTTGGCCTCTTCCTAAACCAAATCCTTCCCCTCTTTGTTGTTGTTGTCTTCAGCCCCTGAAATTTCCACCCCCCCTAGGTTGAGGGTAGTGTTGTTGTGGCGGATACTAATTTTGTTGGTATTGTGGTTGAGGATATTATGGTTGTTGATATTGTGTTGGTGGATATTAAGAAGGTTGGTATTGAGCTTGTGCTCGTTCAACTTTCATTTGCTTGTCGTTCTTCATTAATTAGGTATCCATCATCTTCTCCTGCATCAGCTAGAATGCTCTGAAATCCTTCACATCATGTCGTACAAATTTACAAATTTTACAATATAGACTAGCGGTTGTACTTACAATCTTCTACAAGTACAAGCACTCTTCTAACCGATGGCCTCAAGTCTAACATATCCTACACCAAGGAATCCATTGTGTATTCATTGGATTTGGTGCTCCTGCTGTGAAATAGTTCATCAATGTCGGGAAATTATCTTTATGGTGCCCCTTTGTTCTGCATCTTGTACACTATAGTTCTTATTGAATATATTTCCCTTTCTTAATGTCTTGGAGTTGCAGCATAAGGTTAGCTAGCTGCAATTGAATTGGAATCATACCCACACCAATTTCTCCAATTGGGGAGGAATCTAGTTTCATTTCTATCTCTAGAGCTTATGACTGCGACACAATATTATGTTGCATCAATGGGATTCGGATGTGCAGAAATAGTGCAGAAATGAACCATTCCTTATGATGTACTTTCAACATTTGAAAGCTTACTTTAACCATCAATGTATTAAATCCCTGGTCGAAGTCTCAAATAGACTCTGTAGGTAACTGCTTGATCTCTTTAATTTATGTGATGCACTCTGACTCAGATTTTGGCTTTCTGAATTCATCTATCAGTTTGATTCGAATTTGGTCAGGTGTCTTCTGTGCAGATCCCACTGGAACTATATAAAAATTCATATACCAGTCTAACGCACGAACTCTTAGGGTTGTGATTAGTTGTGCTTTCTTTGTGTCTTCATCTTAGACTTGTCGCACGGTCCATACATCTTCAGAGAGAAACTAGTGTTGGTATGGATTTTCTAACCCATTTCGATTAAATGTCAGCAACTTAATATCATTTCCAGCCATTGTATTGGCTCTTGGTACTGCTGGACAAAAATTTTGACTAGTCGCACTCCCTTGTCCTCTATTCGCAGTGTTAGTATTACTTGTATTTACAAAACCACTGGGAGACGAATTTCTAGATCTTACCTATAGTGATGTGCATGGGGTTGTAGGTGTATCGTACTTATATTCTTGGTTTGGAGCTTCTACTTCTTCTTCTTCTTCAGATATCGGTTGATATTCCTCTTCTTTTTTGCAAGAACATTTGTCGAAATGTGACGACAACTCGTAGTCTTCTCCTATGGTCATACTACAACTTCCTCTTCTGGTTGCAGTTTTTCTTCTTTTTCCTGACCAAAATATTCTTCCACTTCTTAAATATCCAACCTCTAGTTCAGGTCTGCTATCACCAAGGAACATATCAACTTACTTTTCTCCATTTGTCGCACACACAATCCTTCTAACTTTTAGACTCCATTCTCAGGATTCCTTTTTCACAAACAAGCATCTTTATCCAAGTTTTCAAGGATGTCAAGTATCTTCCTCGTGGTCCTTGGAAATTATTTTTTTTTTCACCTCACTATATGAGGTTATTGTATCAACAGAAAAATCAGTAAAGTATCCTTCAATAATATTGTCTACCCAAAAATTGACAGCCCTCGACATAGGGTTGCTAGTACTCTTCAGTTGTTGAATCAACTAAGCACTCAATTGGTTCTCCTCCTTGGAAATTTCTTCGTTGGGTTGAAAACTTCGACAACCACTCATGAAACACAATAGGAAACTCATAAAATAAAATCTCATGAATATCGATATAAAGGTATCACTCCAACCACTTTGTGGGATTCAATCGATATCCTTTACTTTCTTCTTGTTCAAACTCCAATGCTTTAAAATCCACCTAGTCTTGGGTTTCAGGATTCGTCAAATGCCAAAACATTTCCCTCACCAAAATGATTCACGGTCTTGACAATGGAACCATTTGTTGGTGTTTCCTCTCTCTTCGATCCAAATTCAGACCTTCTTTCATGTGTAACAAAGCCCAAGATATCGTCTCGATAGAGAAAGGCTCAATTGGCAGCACCTGTGATGCAAATGCACTCACCTAAGATATCTCCTTATCGATAATTGCCAGAACCAATTTTACACAGTTGGATGGGGACGGATTTACTCTTCTTGGCACCTTCCTAACTCGCTCAACCAAATTCGGTGAGTGTATTCCTTTTACTTTTTATGCACAGTTAAGATGTGACTCTTTTCATCCGTCGACAGATATTATAACAGTATTAAATATAATGAAGTATATTAGGCAATTTCAACTACAACAGTACGACATATGCATATAAACTCATTCGTAAAAAAATACATAAACACTTATTCACAGTGAACATTCATGCGACACAAACACATTCTAGTTATTCATGTCTAATCCACAGTTCATTAATTTAAAACCAATAGGAAAGTTGTGGTAAGAGTTTTTTAGTTCTCGACAAGTTTCGAACCTGTTAAGTAGATTCATCATGAGGAGAAATAAGATCTCGCTCTCTTTTATTTTGCACTCAGGGTGTGAATAAATAATCATTTTTTTTATAAATCAAGGTTTTAGTTTATTAGGTCGGTTCAAGTGGAGTTAGGGTTTTTTTTAAAGATTTTTTTTATAAAAACTTTAAAGTTTTAAATATCAAATTTTAAGTTCTTTTATTATTATTTAAATTTAATTATGTAATTTTCTATGTTTTAATTATTATAGTTTCACGTATTACTAAATTGTTTTTTAATAAATACATATCTTATGCTTATTATTAGATGTTATAAAAAAAAGTTATTATACCTGCCTCAGCAGGTATATTGTAATCGATTGCAAGTCAAACTCTTTTGACTTTGGTATTAGTTGGTGTCTTTTGAGGTAGTTATAAAGAATTAAAATCTGTTTTGCAAAGTATGACTTAGGGATTTGTAAAATATTTTTTTTAATTTTGTTAAAAAACTATTTTTGTAAACAGCTGATTGGTGGATAGAAGATGATGTAAACTTTGGAATTTGGTATCTGGATTTGAGTTGACATGTGGCAATATGACGTCATAATAATAAAATTAAAAAAATAAAAATTATATCCCATTGTGGTACCACTACGAAGGTGCCGAGATGATGCATTCTTTACCATTTGGAAACGCCAGAGCTTCTTGGAAAACAGGCAGGGTCGACGATCGGCGTGGTATATGCAGCCGGTCTAGCAGAACGCTGGGAAGCTTGGAGAAACCAGGATCGTCTCTCGCATAATTATTCAATTTAAAGTTAAATTTCATGTCCCGGATGATTCTAACGGCCACCACGCCAGTCATGCTCAGCTGGATCGAAACCAGAATGCTTGAATTCCACGCAACTCAAATTTACCCAGCAAATTGTTATTTGCAACCATAGCTCTCTCACCTTCATAAACGGGAAATAAGACAGTTATCTGATTTTCAAACCTTGTAGTGAAATTTCCCTCATTTCTAATGGGAATCGGAGTATTTCTGGGAACGACTACAGACATAACCCCACCGTCAGTTTGGATTCCAAGACTCAAAGGTGTAACGTCGATAAGGACTAAATGGATGCCTTCATTGTTCAAGTGTGCCGCCTGAATTGCAGCACCATATGCAACAGATTCATCAGGATTTATGCTTTTGAACAGTTGTTTTCCATCGAAGAATTCTTGGATGAGTTCCTGTACCTTTGGAATGCGACTGGAACCTCCTACCAAAACAACTTCGTTAATTTGCTCTTTATTCACCTTTGAGTCTAGCAGACATTGCTTCAAGATTTTCATGCACTTTTCGAACAAATCAGCGTTGAGGTCTTCAAACTTGGCTCTACTAATCTTCATATGCAAATCCAGTCCTTCATAGAGACAGTCAATATCAATTACAGTTTCTACAGCAGAAGACAGACTTCTTTTTGCTCTCTCACATTCTGACCGAAGTCTCCGAAGGGCTTTTGCATTTGTGGTAATGTCCTTTTTGTTTCTTCTCTTGAACTGCTGGACACAATAATTAAGCATCCTATTGTCAAAATCCTCCCCTCCCAAATGCATGTCTCCTCCCACAGCCTTCACCTCAAATCTACCATTGTCCACAGTAAGAATGGAGACGTCAAAGGTACCTCCACCCAGGTCAAAAATCAGGATGGTCTTCTTCTCATTGCATACTGTATGAAACCCATAAGCTATAGCTGCAGCTGTAGGTTCATTAATAATTCTCATCACCTTAAGGTCTGTAATGGCCGTAGCATCTTTAGTAGACTTTCTCTGAGAATCGCTAAAATAGGCAGGCACTGTGACAACAGCATTCTTGACATCAGATTTGAGATATGCTTCAGCTATCATCTTCATCTTTGAAGAAACCATGGAAGATATCTCCTCGGCTGCAAACTCCTTCCTCTGCCCTTTGTACTCAACCTAGATGAGAGGCTTTCCATTGTCTCCAGAGACAACAGTGAAGGGTCATAGTTTCATGTCACTCTGCACATAGGGATCGCTGAATCTTCTTCCGATGAGTCTTTTGACATCGAACACGGTGTTGTGGGGATTATTAGCGATCTGATACTTGGCACCATCGCCAACGATTCTTTCACAGGGTGTGAAGGCAACCATGGAAGGAGTGGTTCTGTTTCCCTAGTCATTAACAATAATTTCAACTCTGTCGTGCTCCCATACTCCTACGCAGATTTATGTAGTTCCAAGATCAATGCCAATAGCCTTACCTTTACCTTTGGCCGCCATCTCCTTTATCAGCTGCTATACCGGGATAAGTTTCCAATTAGTACGAAATAGAAAAACTCAGAACTTAAACCGTCCTTATCGACGTTTCTGTTTGCGCAAAATTGGCTGCAAAAATTCATGCAACAGAGATTATTTTATCAATTACAATTTGAACTTCACATATTTTACTATTCTAGAAAGGTCAGTTTAATTACTACAAAGAAAAAAAAACGCCAAAAATAAAAGACCAGTTATGCTGCAGTAGAATGGAGTAACATGGACTCACGAGAACTGAATTTAATTGTGATGAGAAATTAAAAAAAAACTAAATTTAAAAATGAAAAATATGTGCTAACTTGGCACTTACTTCACCATTAAGAATATATTCTGAAATATATATTGTACGTAAGTATATATATTCCAACATAGAATATGTGTAAAGCTAGTGCACCATCTTGCGTCGTTGATTAGCATGTCTCATACCTCACGTTTGATACCTTGTGAATTCAGTTTCATGGTATATTATGCTTCGCTTATTCAACATGAAGGATATATACATATATATTCTTCATTACAAAGTTATAAAAGTATTTTGTTTTCTTTCCAATGGATAAAAGCGTTTTGTTTAGGATCCCTCCAAAGTGAAAAAAGCATTTTGTTTCTGCTCATATAATGAAAATATAAAAATGGGTTTCTATTCGAAGGTCCCTTCCATTAAAAGTTTAGAAAAAAAGCATTTCGATATTTTCAATAGAACGCAAAAGGTATTCCATTTTAAAGCATTTTTATGTAGTGAGCCCCTCTGCATAAAAGGTATTCCATTGCAAGCGATAAAAGCATTCTCTTTAAAATCTCTATTTAATATTCTGTGATCTCTTTCATCACAAGTTATAAAAAGCATAATGCTTACGTTCCTCTCAATGAAAATGGTTTTATTCCATTCACTGAAAATGGAAAACGGTTTTCTTACTTAACACAAACGTATGCAAAATTTCTATTGTGAAACATTGGAGTAATTTTCTTCTCACATTGATTTATTATAAACAATTTTGATGATAATGATAGTGGTGATTAACCGTTACTTAGATTAGACTTTGGTTCATCAAATTTTAAGAAAATTACTTTGATTGCTGTAAAAGTTTTATTTTGATGCTCAAAAGGCTTCAAAAGAAGTGTTTGTAAGTAGCCATAGTTTTGACATGTTAGAAGATTATAGAGGTTTGTATTATAAGAAATATTATAAAACTGTGATGTAATGTGGGTGTATACATGGCATTTTTAGATAAAGTGTTTTTCATTTTCAAAGCTGGCATTCTCATAGAAATGGCAAGTCCTTTCTACCCATAGTGTTTTAGGAATTGTTTAGGGTCCATGTCTTGTCAACATATTAATTTTCTTCTTTGAACTAGTTAACAAAGCTAGATATTATTTATCTTCATAGGATTAATGACCATCTTATAGTATCTTAATTTTCTTTTAACCTCTAATTCTTTTGTAAGCCCGCATTTTCTCTTTCAACTTAGATGTGATAATTTTTTAATGTTATTGATATCTTGAAAGTGACATTTTAGTCAATCCCTCATTGGTTTAACCAAGCCATGATGTCTTTATACAAACCTCTCTAGAGCTTCAAAAAGAATCTTCTTTGTATCCCACATCACAAAGTTTGTTGATTTATAATTGTTTTGAAGAACAAAATAAGTTTTCCACCCTCTATCATTAGTTCAAGTATAACTTGTGATGAATACCAACATAGATCCATCTATAAGGGGTTCTACAAAGCACCCAGAGGGATCAAATTAGTGCAAATGTTGAGGACATGTGTAATCTAATGTTTACGGTTTCGGTTTATCTAATATATATATATGAGATTCTAAATAATTTAAATTTAATTTAAGTAGATATGTTATTTTTAATAATATTTTATTATTTTTTATAAAGCACACTGTTCAACTTTAAGATGAGCATGGAAGGAGTTACACATCTCTTCCCTACTGGGTTGTAGAATGCAATTCTCATATATTTATAAGAAGGCACTTTTCAAAGTTAATTTTGATATAGCCATGCTCTTAATCAATACTAAACTTAGTTTATTAATATTCAATATATTATAATTTTAAAATTAAATAAAAATTATTGAATATATTATTTTTGTTGAAGTTAAATATAATTTCATGAAAAAATAATAACTTAAATTTCTAGTTAAACGATGCATCATTGAATTGATTGCTTATAGTATAAACATTAATCATCACATGATTATGATGATGATGACGATGATGATTAGCGTCCACTAAGACCAACTTTGGTCTATTGGACCTTAAGAAGGATAATACTTGATTTACCTTAAAATCTTGTTCCCGTGTTCAAAAAGCTTTCCAAGCTCATTATATTTTTGGCAAGTTAGGAGGTTATACAGGTTTGTATTGTAGCAAATATTATGAAACTCAGATCAAATGTGGGTGTAAGTAAGATGCTCTAAGAGAAAGTGATTTTCATCCTCAACGCTAATAGACTCACACAAATGGCAAATCCTTTCAGCCCATGGAGTTTTAGGAATAGACCAACGCCTTGTTTCGCTATGGAGTTCATGAGAGGTCATTCTAATCTTGGCTATATTAATTTTCTTCTGTGAGCTAGTTATTACCGAGAGATACTTCTGATCTTCCAAGTTAGGATTAATAGTCTCCTTATAATAATATCTTAATTTTCTCTTAACCGCTAAATTTTCCTCACACCATAATTTCTCTTTAAAATTATAAGTAATAATATTTTTAACATTATCAATGTTCTGCAAGATGTCGTTTTCATCAATGCCCCAATGGTTTAACCAAGCAATTGTATCTTTACACCAACACTGCTTGAGGCATAGTTGGTTTTGACTTGAGTTTAAAGAAATGTTAGGAAGTTTCTCGTTTCCCATGTTATTTATCTTATGCTTGTACATTTAAAGAAATGTTAGGAAGTTTCTCGTTTCCCATGTTATTTATCTTATGCTTGTACATCAAGTACCTAGTCATAGCCATGCTCTCGATGGGGGAAAGACCTGCTTTTATGAGGAGAATAGGATAAGGCGTATCAATCTTCCTCTAAGATTCTCTAGAAATGTTACACCCCATACTTCACAACCATACAAGATAACGAGGATGACAAGAGTTTCAAAAAGGAATTTCTTTTTATCCTATATAACCAAATTCATTTATGAAAATATGTTCTTTTATCTAAATGGTATTAAGTTTTCTTTAAAATAAGAAATATATTAAATTATATTAATTTTTTTTAATTTAATAAAGTATAAAATTAAGATAAAAATGGAGAATAAAAAATCAAAACATTCAAATGTTATAAATTTTAAATTATTTTACCAACCTTTAGACTTAAAGATCATAGGTCAGCAATATGAAATTATATTAAATTTTTTAATATAATAAGATATAAAATTAAGATAAAAATAAAGAATAATAAATCAAAATATTCAAATGTTATTAATTTTAAATTAGTTTACCAACATTAAGACTATAACATCATAATCAATCTGTGAGCAATAACAAAAAAATTGCAATGTAAAATATAGGAGCTAAAATTTAGTTTAACCACAAAATTCATATAGTACCGGGGAATACTTTATTCAATATNTTAACTACAAAATTCATATAGTACCGGGGAATACTTTATTCAATACTTTTTTGAACCTTATGGATAGCTAAAAATCATATAGTACTGGGCAATACTTTAGTCAATACTTTTTTGAACCTTATGGATAGCTAAAAATCATATAGTATTGGGCAATACTTTATTCAATACTTTTTTGAGCCTTATCGGTAGCTAAAAGTTATGTTTAAATATTAATATTATAAAGAATATTAAGTTTTAATTTAAATATATAATTGATGTTATCTTGTTAGGTTTATATTAACAATTTAATAAATTTAGGGTTTTATTTTATTTGTTTTAGTTTTGGAAGCATAATTGCTATCAACACTTATCTATTCAACACTTTTACACTTGTCAACACTTTTACACTTGTTTTTAGGGGGACAATTGCCTTATAAAAATTAGTAGCTTCTTTCATATGAGAAGAGAATTAATAAGCTTTTAAACTTGTTTTTAGGGGGACAATAGCCTTATAAAAATGAAAGAGCTTTTAAAGTAAAGTGTGGAGTGTTCTCAATCATACTTTTTAAAAGTTAAAACATACAC
>LPNX010148075.1:710358-771334 GCA_001517045.1 Pseudotsuga menziesii | reverse complement strand
TTATCATATATTTTTATAGCAAAATTATCCTATTGCTATATATTTTCAATCTCTTCTTAGGAGGCAGGTACTAAGCAACTTTGTTGCTTATTCCACTTGTAATTAATTTGTTATAATTTTTTTTTTTGTTAAATTTAAGTTTTTTAGTATGGGTCTTATTGTTAAAGTAATAAATATATATGAATTAATCTTAGTATTATCCATTATTGTAATGTTAAAATGTTATTATTTCAAATGTAATATTAGTAATAAAGTTTTAATGTTTTTTTTAATTGTTTAAAAGTTAATGTTTCATATCAAAGGTTCAATTATTTATTAAACTAAGTTTGGGAGTTTGTTGTGTAAAGCAACTTAGGTTAAAGTTTTATGTAAGGTTATTATGATGTTTTAGTTTTAAATTTGATGTGTTTTAATACCTAATAAGGTTTTTAATGATGGGTTTACAAGCGTATTTTAGTTTTAAGGCATCATCTCAATTGAAGTTTTTCACGCATTTCTCAATTTCTATGGCTTCCCGAATTTTTGTTTTGTAGTAATTTGGGACAATCACTGAAACTTTTGAGTTTTCTAGGCACATGTGATGTTTAGTGCTATGGGAATGTTCTAATATGGCTAAGTTTTTTATTCTTTCATACTATATATCTGCACTGTGCTCTTTCAACATGGTTTCAATTGATCTCCTAGACTCGCCTATGTAGGCCTCACCACAGGAACATGGTATTTTGTAGACACCTTTATGGTACTTCGGATCAATATGATCTTTGGATTTGTCAAGCATGGTTCTTACTGAGTTTGGAGCAAATGCCACCCTTATGTTTTTCTTCCTTAGGATGTTAGCGATCATTTTTGTAGTACCATGGATATAAGGAAGGGTGATTCTTGGAAGAGTTATCTCTCTGGTTTTGTTTCTTTTCCTTTTTACGCTATGGAAAACCTTATCAATTTATTTTCCATTATATCCATTGTTCATGAGTGAATTTCTAAGGTTCTCTAGCTCTCCTTTTATGTGACCCGTATCCAAGACTCTCCATGTGTGTGTTGCTAAGGTGTTTATTATTCCAATATTCTGGTACGGATGATGGTGTGAGTCAGCATGAAGGTATATGTATGTATGTGTTTTATTTTTGTATACTTGGTGAGATAGAGAGCCATCAAGTTTCTTTGTGATAAGTACATCTAAGAACGGAAGGGATTTTTCCTCCATCTACACATTCGACACAGTATATAACGTTGAAACCCATCTGGGAAAAACCACAAAGGCACTCCTCATTTGGAATGAGAAATATACGGCACCTTTTTGTATGTGCACAAAGCTACAGACTATGTTCTACATATTCTTCTCCTTTCTATAAGGACTTATCTCTCCTCTCATGGTCTCTGGTGTTCTCTCATTGCTTCTTCTCTACTTGACTCTACTGTCGATCTGCATACAGCCTAGATCGACTTGATCTTCTCTACACTTATGCGCACTCAGCTGCAGAGTCTTCGACTCTTCTTACTTACATAAAACAACTAACTGACTCTCTATTGTACTAACTATATAGCAATACAGCAGAACCAACCCAAAGTAACAGAATTAAACTGAAGTAACCCACACACAACCTGATTTCTTCCTTCGTATAGACTCTTACATGTCGTTATCAAGTGAATTCATTCAGTTATCCAACAGGCTATCATTCCTATTCTAATGAAACTTGTCAGTAGAAACTGACAACCCAAATTACAAACATGTTTTCATTCCTTGACACACGTGTTACTCCCATCGACTCTATCCGACCTCATACCCAAAATCATCCTTGAACTATCATTTTCAACCATTGCATGCCTTCTGACATAGCTTTTTTCGTCGGATTTGATCTTGTCACATATTTTCCTTCTGACATGGCTTCTCTTCTGTTGCTAACTCTTCCTTTGTGAACTATCTTCCCTTCGCGAACTCTTCTTCTGTCACTTCTTATTCTATGACTATTGCTTTCCTTCTCTCTTTATTCCTTTTCTAATTCTATTCTTCCTTCATCTACTTTCTATTCTTCCTTCTCTACTTTATGTCATGGCTCCTTTTCCTTTATTCAACCAAATTCTGCACATTCTTGGGAAGAATTCTAACTGAATTCTTTCTATCTTTTCCTAGGGCCAACAATTAGTCTGTAAACCCCTAGTATGTTGGTGGCATCAACCCTAGTCATAGGATCAATTCCCTAATAACATAAATGGCGATTCTGATGTGGATGCCTTGTCTGATTTGGGGTCTCCTTGCTTAATTTTTCTAGTGTGTTGCTACTGCAACTGCTCCCCAAAATTTACATTTTAGGGCCTCTCCTTCCATTTTTTTATTTTAAAATCACGCTTACACTTGTTCCCAACTCAGATAAGCCCCCATGCATACCTAGTCTTTCCTAGAATATTGAGCGGGAGGATTTTCCTAAGTTTGAAGTGTCATTTTGGTAAAAAAATCCTTAGGCGCGACCTTGGAAACATGCCTTACATAAAAGGTTCGCTTTCAATTTTAGATCAACGAATGAGAATTGCTTCAACATAGGTCAATGGCCAAGAAAGAAGCGGAAGCGGGAAGATCAAGGTTTGGTCATGAAAAAGTTAGAATCCCAACTTCCGATTTCTGGAGTTCGAGATCCCATAGTCATGGAGGATTCTACACAAATAAACGGCCCAAAAATAGCGGAAGAGGAAAAGTGGAAATATCAAAGTTTAACTCTGTGAAAAGTTGGTAACTCAAGTTTCGTTTTCTGCAATATCGATGGCTAGGGATGAATCCGAAAAGATCAATGGCCCAAAAGAGAAAGGAAAAGGAAGAAGTGGAAATACATAAATATGGTTGTGAAAAGTTATAGTTCCTGCTTTCCTCTTTCCGCAGAAGTCAAATCAACGGCTCGAAAACCTTCCAAACAGATCAACGGTCTAGAAAGATCCCGCAGCAAAAGGAAGAATCAGAAGGGCAGAAAGCAGAAAAGGAAAATTTCCGGACATGAAAAGTTGGAAAATCTGCTTTTTGATTTCTGCGTTCCGGAAGGGCAGAAGCAGAAATGTGGAAGCAGGAAGTTAACGTTTAATCTTGAAAAAATTGGTGAACTTGTTTTCCGCTTTCTGGAAGGGCAGAAGTGGAAAGGAGTTGTTGGGGCCACATGATCTAAGGGATCAAATCAAACCCGATCCATTCTTTGATATGATCTAAGCCCGTCAATCTCTGTTTTGGTTTTTTTATGGTGAATCATTGGGGAAACCGAGAAATTATTAGAGGAAATTTGGGGTCTAAAATGGGCCTTATAAGAAAACGAGCCAACAATAAATTCTTGTGAGTTGGAATTCAAGAACCAATAGAATTTCAATAAAATGAGTCAACCATAATGGTTGACTTGACATATTTGTCATTAAAAAACTATTTTTTTGTTCATATTTTCAACATATCTCCCTGTGGTTTTACTCAAATTTCGAGCGGGGGGGCTCGTTGGATGCAGAATCAACAAGCCCTCCTGCTCGAAATTTGAATAAAACCACAGGGAGATATGTTGAAAATACGAACAAAAATAGTACTTTTTTCTTTCTTCCTCCAAAATTAATAAATATTATTTTATTATTTTAACTATTATTTTATTATTTTCCTTAGGAGGCCCATTTTAGACCCCAAATTTCCTCTAATGTTCCTCTTGAAGCTTAAATTAGATAAAATTGCTTGCGTAACAAGGCGTTGGTCATTATCTTTTTTAATCAATGCATATCATTAAATTGAAGATAGTGTGAATTATTATTGTTTCGAGATCAAATAGATATCTCATTATGTTTTCTTTATATGTCATAGGTATTATTGATCACCAAGTCATGCTGGGAGATTGCGAAATTAGTAAAGGTTGCATCTTTGGATGGTTGAGATTCATGGCAGATCAAGATCTACGGTCCTAAAGAATTTTGTTGTTTTAACATGCGACAAGAAATAGATTTCCCAATCGGTGGAAAGTGGTAGGACCTACAATTTTCAATGGCCAAGATCAAAAGTGGAATCAAATATACGGTGGAGGTGAATTCTACTGATTCAACATGCTCGTGGAAAATAACTTTTGAAATCTGTGAACTTGGTTAAAGGCCTACATTTTTCAATGGAGGAGGTCTAATCAGAATTAGATCTATGGCAGAGAAAAATTCCGTTGATTCAACATGCATGGATAAATGAACTTATGAAATCTACGGAATATGGTAGACGATTAAAGTTTGAACGACAGATATTAAAGGAGATTGATCAACAAAACATATCAACAGCTATGAGCTATTTTGTTGGGAGAACTAGCGCGGTCGAATAAAATCCTTATGGGAGCGATACTTTATTAAATTCACCCTATGACAAGTGAAGTCCGTTGAAGATCTAGATCTAACGGTCCTTCAACCATTTCGCCATTGAACTAGAAAGGGAGTTAATTATGGGAGACGAGAGCGAAATCCCTTATGAAATTGGGATGACCACAGATTTGAAATGTGCTCTTCATTAAGCGCTGAAGGGACGTTTGGCTGCGATTTTTTCCAACTGGGAAAGGCTCATATAATTGTTTATTTGTTTTATGAAACCGTTGGTATTCAGCCAGGTGTGCAAATAAGAAGCTTTGGAATCTCTAGGGTGACAAACTCAGATTTTAATAAATAGGGGTGTAGAGCACATTAGAAGGACTTTTGGCTGGTGAAAAGAATGTTGGACTATTTTATAAAATAGATAACTCTTTGCTGATAAGTTTGATCATTTTACTGGAACAAAGGCATGTGCAGAGATTTAATTGGAATGTGTGGAATGCATACTGTAGAACTATTTCTTCTTGCTCATGTACATCATACAGTGAGATTGTTCTTACCTCCTGGAACTATTTCCTTGGTCATGAATGGTATATTGTTTGTATAAATGTCTGTGTTGACAGGGTAATAAATGGTTTAATTATATCATACCTTTCTTTGGTATTCTTTCTGCTATGAGTGGGATTATTGTATTGGTACAGCTATCTATTAGACTTATACGAACATCTGCAGTATATTACTATAAACTCTAAATTTGCTCCCTGCAGGGATAGAATATATTAGTTTTATATTAGATTAGATCTGCATTTATCTTAGGCATCTACATTTCATCTTTTAAACAAGAAAATTATATAATCGGTGGACCGGGCCGCAACCCTTCAAATATTTAAACAACTTAATCTACGATAGTCAGACCGTAAACCAAATGGATTCCCCACACCAAATGGTGGACAATATAATTGGGATTGTTTACTGGGGAGATTCCCTACTATCGATACCTAGGATTTTTCCAGGCATCAACAGATTTGGCCGTAGAAGGAGGGAGGCCAGTGCATGGTTGGTAGAGGAAATCCAATTTTCAGAGAAGATTACACTAGAACAACATCAAAAAATACTTTCCCTAAAGATTGTACTCCTGAATTTAAATAACAAGAACAGATAGGTTCTGGGGAAGAAGAATCAGAACATGTTTGTACCATTTGAGGAAGTAGATCACTTTAGGAGACATACAAGATCCTACATCAAGAAACTTAGGGGGTTAAAAGTTATTCCCACGTTACCTAGAAGACAATATTCCAATAAAGTAGCCTCATACACTAAGGATTCAAATCTTGTGGAAATTTTGGAAGAACTGGTGGATCTATCCATCCAAGAAATTGTTCAGCCTCTTGATCAATTGGGTCCAAAATCCCCTGCAGCTTCAGTATTCAGTCAGTCTCCACCACAGTATCCACCTCAAATCATGGTTGTTTTTAATCAACCCGCATGGAGAGCAAGAATGCCACTCATCCTGGTTGCTCCATTGCATGATTTACCTAAACACCCATAAAAGGTATTACCAAAATTTGATCCCGAAAAGGGTGTTTCTGTTGAAGATCACTTAAAAAGTTTTTATTTGGATTTGAATATTTTAAATGTTGAATATGAATATGTTGTTTGAATACTTTTTCAATATACTTTTGAACCTAAATCATCTACATGGCAATTCAGTTTGCAAGCTAATTCAATAGTAAATTGGGACGGTTTTGAAAAGGCGTTCTTAGGTAAATTCAAAAACCGGAAAACTGTAGCCACTCTCATGAAATAATTATTGTCTATGAGGATGGAAAAGAAATAAAAGGTCCAAGACTTAAATCATAGATTCGCCACTTTATTGAATAAATTTAGTGCTGCAACAAAACCAGCTAAGGAATCTCTAGTAGAATATTATACTACAACACTTTATCTACCAATAGCAATGTTTGTAAAAAGGGCTGGTAAAGTTACATTGGTAGAAAACTATCAAGAAGCCAAGAAAGTAGAGGCAGATGTTGATCCTATATTTGTTATCATTTTTTGCAGTTAAATTATTCATTTAAACACATATTTTATTATCTTTTATATATTTTATGACACACATATCATTATTTAGTCTCAGGTATGAGTGTATTTAAGGTTTATATGAAATCTTTTTATTTATCATTTTTTATGGTTTTATTAATTAAAAATAACATTATTAAAGTGCATTTGATATATTAACTGATTTATATATTTGTTTGCAGACTTTATAATCTTTTTGTGATAAATTAATAAACAGAACGCATTCAGCCTGCCTTTCGCATAGCATGTCCAGCTTGTCATCCAGCCCATTGCGTGAAACTCGATGGTGGTTCGCCAGATGTTGAGACGTGTTGTTGTAGATTGCAGCCCTGAAGCGCACCAGCAGACAGACACTCTGTTCACCCTAGATCGACACCCAGCATATCCAACTCACAGCCCATCCTCCCATTCAGCTCTCCAACCAGATCGCCCATTACACTGTGCGCTACTGAGAATTAATTTTGGGCATTTAAAATGTGAAACAGCTACAAACGAACTGTTATCCACATGTCTGGGTGATGAAGATATGTTCTAGATGTTTTCCATCCTGCATTATCCTTTGCTCACCACCACATCAACCATCCACACGCTGGATTGATGCATTCAACCCAAGCTCTAGAATATTCGTCACTACGCTCTCCTTTGTTCGCCATCAGTCACCTGTTGCGCTCAGGAAGGAACCTATACGCCACCTCTGCAGATCATTCAAGCTGAAGAGTAGCCTGTGTGCCACCTCTGAATACCGTTTGTGCTGAAGAAGGGAGATTCCTACATGTTTTCCTGTGATTAGTTAAACGCCTTTAAGATCAACTAAATTTAGAGAGCAGGCGACCACTAAAGGGTCGACTTGCTCATCCCTATAAATCATTATATATAGCAGCCTCTGTGAGAGAGTTGGAGCTAGCTAGAAAAATCAGCCAGTTAGCAGAGTTAGGAGAAGAGTTCTTGCTATGATTTACTCTTGAACATTGTATTTTCATTCCAGCATCTAAATAAAGAGTTGTATGTGTTGCTGTTGAAGATTGCATTTAAGTAGAAGTTAGCCATGCATCACCCCTAATTGCTGAGAGGGCCCCTCATCAACCAGAGGTTTCTTTTCTTGTTTATTTCTTTCATTTTTGTTGTAGCTAGTTTAATTCACAGTCTGTTGTGATCCTGCAATGCAATTTGATTTCTAAATTAGATAGTTAACTGCGCGCATAGTTTGTTTTCATCTTTGCTTTCAGTCATTTCATTTTCAATCTATTGTTCAGTTTATTTGCAAGTTAGATAAAATAGATTGATGTTCATCAAATTAAGTAGATTTAATTCTATCTATTTCATTTCTGTTAATTATCAGTTTATGCAATTTACATTTTAGTTTATTAATATGCAATGGTTTCTTTATGCTTATGTTTATGAATTTGCTTAAGTTTATTTTACGGTTAGATTTGCCTAGTAAGTAGGTTTGTTTATTGCTTTATGCATTAGAATTACATATGCATGGCTTCAGCTAAACATTAGTTCATTTAGGTTAGTTTTTACCATTTTAACTGTGCAGCCTGTCATTCAAACAACCTGTTCAGTCTGTTATTCAGCCACCCCTTTCAGACCCACAATTCAGTCTGCCCTTCAGCCCTTAGTTCTATTTTT
The DNA here is from genome assembly GCA_001517045.1 of Pseudotsuga menziesii. Lineage (NCBI taxonomy): Eukaryota > Viridiplantae > Streptophyta > Pinopsida > Pinales > Pinaceae > Pseudotsuga > Pseudotsuga menziesii. The sequence continues at coordinate 763,333 of LPNX010148075.1, read as the reverse complement.
AGTGTTTTTATGTATTTTGAGATTGTTTTTAGTTTTGTTTTGTTAATGTCTGAATTATGTTTTAAATGTCATATTTAGATGTTAGTTTTGTTTAATATTAAAGTTAAAGTTTAATTGTTTTAGGTTATTTATTAAAGTTTTATTATTTTCCTTATTTCTTTTTGCTTGAATGTGTGTCAAGTTGTTTTTGTTTCTTGAATGTTATTGCTAATTTTGTTTTAATACTGTATTATTTTGTGTTATGCTTTTTAGATTGATTTATTCATTTGCATGTGAGATTTAGTGTTATATGTGTTTTCTTTAGTATGTTTTTAGGTTGTCTCTTTTATGTTGTGTTATTGTTGAAAGAACTTGTTGGACAGAACTTAAAGATATTTATTTTATTAAGTTTTCTACTTGTTTCTTTTATCAAGTTTTCTTTTTGAAGTTTTCTACTTGCTTATTTTATTAAGTTTTCTTTATTCAGTTTTCTACTTGCTTCTCTTACTAAGTTTTCTAGTTGCTTATGAGTTAAGTTCTCCTTGCACCCTAGTTTTCCATTTGAATAGTTAATTGTTGATTGTATTTTTGTTTAAAGTTTATTATCAATTATTTACTTTATTATTCTGTCTTAGTTTAATTACTTTAATAATTGCATTTTTAGGAGTTTGACTCGGTTTTTCATTTTGAAAGATCTTTCGATCTTTTGTTTGTTAAAATATTTACACGACACCCTCTACCTTCGCATATATTTTGTGTCAACTCTAAGATTACTAACCCCGGTTGATAAGTAAAGAATAGGTGGATTAATTTAGACATTATAATACACCCAACACTTTTGGCGTCATTGTCGGGGAATTGTTCTGTAAGGTAGAGTAGACTTCTTTATGAATTTTGGTAATAGGTTGGTAGCAAGGGAGCGGTAAGACGAGAGGTAAGAACATGCACATATGTTATAACAAGCGCCCCCAAATCCAGCAATAGTAGTAGCATATGTTTTATTTAGTTTAAACATTTTTTTCATGAGTAGAATTAGGGATCCTCAGGGTAGATTTGTTAAGACTAGAAAACTTATCGAAATCCCTACTAACTACTGTAGGGGACGTAATTCCCCAACTACTAACTCACCAGAAAGGTATCGAAAGATGCCTATAGGAAGTAGTTCTACCCTGAAACCTAAAGAAACTCCCTTAGAATATCTTATTGGAGAAGCCATAGAACGAGAAGGAATCTTGGCAGAAGGTCCTAAGGACCCCATTCCTGAGAAATTTCAAGAGGATCAGCAATTAGAAACCCCTAGCCCTCCACTAGTTTCAAATCCAATTAACACAACTTTCTCACTAGTAGGAGATCCAAATTTCGTTGAATTTGTTGATCCTACTCAAGTAAAATCCCTCTTTGGAACCTCAATAAATACAGTTATTTCGTAAATTGAAACTTCTACAGTAGAACCTACTATCCCTCTAGGATTCCATAAAAACACAGTTGATCAGAGGAAGATCTCTCCCGAAAAATAACGTTGGGACGCTCCATTATCACCTCGAAAGGAGCCTCTTAGGTATATCTACATTAAGAATCCAGCTTATATGGAGAGATGGGGAGAAAATGAAGACCATGATGAAGTTAGAAATGAAGAAGGAGAAGGGGAAAATCAAACTGAGGCTACCTTTGGGTTCCCTATCTTAGATACAATTCAGGATGTAACTATGAAAAACATCCCTCCTTCCTCCTTACCTACTTTCTATGGAAAAAGCAATGAGGACCCAGAAACATTCTTGTTTGAGTTCAATATCCTTTGTAGGAGTTACAATTATCTACAAGACGCTCACAAACTAAAACTATTTCCCACTACACTAAAGGATTCCTCCTTGAGATGGTTCATGGGATTAGGAGAATCTACTATCAGGACTTGGGATGAAATGAAAACCTCATTCTTGTGAAAATATCAAGAATACTGCAAACCTAAGGACCCTCAACATGATATATTCAAGATACAACAACTTGAAGACAAGAGCTTGGAGGACTATCTCGAGAGGTTCATTTATACATTACATAAGTCTAAATATAATGACCTCTAAGAAGATGCAGTACGTACACTTTTCATTAAGGGGATATCCAAGGACTTGTTAGAAAGTTTAATCTCATGGCAGCTAGAAATATTCCTCATAAGACTTTTGCACAGATCGGTGAGATGTGTAAAAATTATTCTAGGAGTAGGGGGAAAGTTACGAAAAAATTTCGAGAGCCTTTTAGTAGAAATATAAGCGGAAATGTTCCTAGTTTAGGAGGAATTACAAGAGTAGAAATAGGAAACCTATTGGATAATTTTAAGAATGATATCTTAGGAGCAATGGGTTCTCAACTAGATTCTTTACAAGAAAAGAAGAGGCAGGATGAAGAACAAGCAGCAATGAGTATCTTTTGTCCAATATGTAGAACTAAACATTCCCAAAGGGAATTTCCATTAAACAACATCTCTGTATGTCACATCTGTACAAAAGAGCATCCAATAGATAATTTCCCATCCTTTCCTAGATTACAATCCATCTGTAAGAGTGGAGATGTAGCTGAAACATCTAGGAGGCCTCCTTGGAAACCTAGAGACCAACCAGCATATCCAAACTTTCCACCACAACCTCCACTCTATTATCCTCTATATCAACCACCTCAACATTGGAACAATTATAGCTGGAAGAATTGGCCACCTCAATATCCTCTTCCTCAATTTCAACAACAGTAATATTGGTCACAAGGATGGAGAGGATAACCATAACCTCAGCCACAACCTGTCCCTACACCTAATCATCCTTATCCTCATAATCAAACAATTTTTCAGCAAATGTCGCCTAGATTTGTACCTCCGGTTCCTTTTATCACACAACAGCCTCATCACTTTTAGAATGTAAATCCTCCTCGACCAACATTATTACCTGCACAGCTGATACCTAACCCTAATAATAAACCAACTCAAGCTCTTAACAGCATTGAGTTGCAAACTCCTCTGTCGTGCCTTATTTCGACTGTACCTGTACATGAAATTCAATTACGACAGGAGAGTTGTGAATAATAAACCCAAGTCATCAGTCATCATTCAGGAACCAAATGAAGAAGAAGAAGATTCAAGTGAACCCGTGAATGATGCTATTTTGGAGAATGTGAACATTCCAAAGGTTCCAGTACACACCCATCCTCCACAAGAAACTATTTAGGAGCAAAGAATTCCTCCATTTCTAGAGAGACTCGTAATAAAAAAAACCTGTAGTTCATCTGGAGTATAACATTTTGAATGAATTAAAGAACATCTGTATTAAAATCCCTCTATTACAATCTATTAAAGATATACCCATCTATAGTAAGGTAAAATGAGCAATGTATTAAACGCCCAGGAAAGAATCAAAAGGACCCTCTTACAATTCATGTTATAGGAGAAAAGTCTGAATGTATGACAAGTCAGCCCTGGATTGCAAAATATACAAATCCAGGAGCCTCGATAGTGATTGTAATTATAAACAACACCGCCATAGAAAATACATTAATTGATTTAGGATCCGCTATCAACATGATGACCACCGCATTTTTAGAATTTTTATAGTTAGGACAATTTCTTTGACCCACTCCTTCCATCCTAGAACTAGCAAATCGCACTATGGTAAAACCCGTTGGAGTCCTGGATGACATTGTTGTATCAGTAGCTTCATGGGAATACCCTGTTGACTTTATGGTCATAGAATCAAATGATCCTTCTAAAGGACATCCTATTATCTTGGGAAGACCATGGTTAGCTATCGCAAATTTTTTTGTTGCCGCCTTTCACACACCTGGGGGGGAAACGTGGCAGACATATTCAAGCCACTCGGTGTGTCCTTGGGGAAAAGTCTCGAGTCAAGGTTGTCACCTTGTTCTTGACTCCTCTATTTAGGCTCAACTCCTAACGAAGCCAAGGGGGGTAGACCCTATTAAGTTACTAAGGAAAATTACTTTAGTATGAAGGTATTAAATTGAATAAGTTGCTTAGGAGTTTGAATTTAACCATTAATAACCATAGATGACAAGATGAAAAATGAGCACAAGTAAGCACAATGCTAACACACAATATATATATCAAAAGAATTAAACAAATAACCAGTTCCTTAAAATGGAGTCATAAAATAATCAAATGTACTTGCATGTGCTTGGAGTGAATGTTTTGCAAATGTCTCTTGGTACGTTTTAAGTTAATATGAAAAATGAGTGGATTAAATTAGGCGAAAGGGGACTCGAGATATACCCGAGGGGTACTTGGAGTATGTCCAAAAAATAAAACCTTCATGGCTACCCACAAGGAATGTGTGGGCTGAATGGAATCTCTGAGACTGTGTTCATAATACACCTGCTAGGGTGTAATAGATATTGGCACCTCGAGGTCACTGTCTAGGAGTTCCCATTTCCTTTGGGTATTTTTCCACCATTTACGGTTTGATCGAGGCGATGGATTTCCGCCTGATGGTTGTTAATTGGGGAAGGTGAAACCTAATTAATCGAGTCACTCATGTTGATTTTGATGCAGCTTGACTGATCGGATGAACCGTAGCCAAAACGCAGAGCATACACACCGGAGTCTTTGTAATTTTTAGTAAATTTTAAACAATGTGTTTTGATTAGAAAGAAAACCCTCCAGGAACCTCTTTCGGTCCAAGTGGACCTCAATCGGGGAATCAAGGAGGGGGTTGATTTTAGAAATATTGCCTGCAGAAGTTAATGATGAAGCAGCAAAAAAGAAACAAACTACAGGTTTTCTAATTAGTCCTACCATGCATCTCTTTCCCCTTTCGGGTTAATCGGAAAGTCGTGGGGTAAGTAATAAAGTTACTTTGACTTTGTAATATGGAAGATATGATAAAATTAATCAAAGTATGTTATTATACATAAATGAAACTAATCTAGAGAGAGAAAATAAGAAAATGAAAAAACAGATAAAAGGATGTGAATCCCCCTAGGGGGGATGGGGAATGGGCTCGAAAGAGCCTATTCAGAAATATTTTTTATTATCAACGGTTACAATACTAGAAAAATAATATGATTCATATTTTTTCTTATACAGAATGAAACCAAGACCTTACAAAGTGCAAAAATTAAAGATTACAGTAAAAAAGGGAGACCCCTGGGGGATTCGGATGGCCCAAAAGCCACTTTCGAACAGCAGCTCCTCCTATTTTCTGTTATACCTGCTAAAACCAGAAATCTTATTAAACTGAAATGTTCCCAAAAGCACTTTGAAAGTACCTTTGGTTCAGCCTACTTTTAACCCAAAAAAAATCTAAGTTAAAACTAGTTGATAAAACGGTGAAAAAGGAACCAAGGAAAGCAAGCTTTCCTTGGGATCTTGGCTTGCCTTTAGGGCAGAAAATATGATGTGCACTGATTGCTGGATTTATATTTTATAATAGAAAACAGAAATCTAATGCATGCAAACTACAAATTTTCTTTTAAATGTAATACAAAAAGGACGATTTCTTTATGTAAGATCTATGATGCTTATGGAAAACTTTTGGAAAACAGAGATCTAGATTTTTAAATGCTTATGTATGAGATCTAATGAGATATTTTGCGTATGATAAATTAGAAGCTCATGCATAAACAAGGTAACCAGGAAGATTTAATTTTTTTAAAGAAAAGAGAAGAAGAGGAGAGAAGGTCGGCTCGTTGCTTGAATGGAACAAGTTGAAAGGAGGCCCTTTTGTGGAGCGCTGAGGGACACAGTCTTGAGCTTATTGGATAAGGAATGGTGTCAATCTTGATCCACACCTTCATCCAATCAGGAACCTAGAGCAATAGTATCTGGTCGGTCCGTTATTAGTCGAATTCGACTATCATTTTGAATAATGTATTAGATGATGAATATTACAATGTTGTCTTGGCCTTAAATATGGATTGGACATTCATAATGAGGAGACACCTCCTTTCATACTAAACTAACTATAAATTATTTAATTATTTAATTATAATCTTATTTTATGTTCATTACATTGCCACTCCCTTTAAGGGAGCTTTGTCCTCAAAGCTTAGATTATTGTCTTTTCATTCTTGTTTTGTGTTGAAACAATGTCATTACTTCATTTATGTATTTTTTAGAACTTGTATTAGGTATGTGCTTGGTCTTTATGCAATAGTTTGTCATTTTCCTTTCATTTGTAACTTGAATTTGTACCCCATTATGTTTATTATTGTTGTCCCATTTTCCATGTACATGAATACGAGGAATATTTTTGTGACTGACCATATCAAGCGTTGTTTTAGAGATCGCTTGTCCCACAATACTCATGATGTCATCACGTAATGTTTCCATTTTATTATCCTTACGATTTATCTCGAGAAGTGGTGTTTTGTGAGGCTTCTCACACTCAAAGTCACCTGATAGTGTTACATTTAGGTTTCTCCAGGGTGATAGAAGAGTTAAGGTAGAATATGAATCTACGATATATGATTCCTTTAACTTGGATTCCTTTGCATATTGTAGGATCCATCTTTTGTCATTGTATGGATTGTCCTTATTGTCAATGATACTAGCTTGACTCTCATTATGATCTTGGTTGAGCTTATCTTTATCAAATATATTATTGGTATTTTGGTCATCCCTACGATATTTAGTCTCCTTGTCTTGTTTATGGTCTTGATCAATTTCATTACTCTCATTTTTGTTGACATAGTGATCCAACATATCTAAGTTACTGATATGGTTTGTATTAGACCTTAGTTTTTGTAACATTTCCATTATCATGGTATTCTGGTTTTGTGTCATGATGCTCAAGTTGTGTGCCATGGTGCTTATGTTCTGTTTCATCACACACATCTCATCATCTAACTCTTTTCGTTTCTCATGCATGATGTCTACTTTGTCATCAAGTTTTCTTCCTAGTACTATAACAACATCTTCTTTGATTTCTTTCTTAAGTGCCTTGTTATTTTTCATTTTTTCTCTGAATTTTTCTTGGTTGGAAACGAGGGCCTTGATGTCCTTCTCCAATTTCTCAAGTTTGTCTTTTAATTTTGTCATAGCCTCGGTCCTTTTATGCAAATGTGTGTATTTGGAAGTTTATTTTGACTTATGGAGGAATAAAAGATAACTAATGTCTTTGAAATAATTAATGAATTAATAATCATTATTATAATTAATTTATGTGTTGAAATAAAATAATAAATATAAAAATATTGTATTTAAATATTTTATTAAAAGGTGGATTAATAAGTTTTAAAATATTATATAATAATATTAATATTATTATAATAATATTAATATTATTATAATAATATTTGTTTTATTAATATTGTTTTTGTTTGTAGGGCTACGTGGAATGAGGGAGGGTGCAACCTAGGTTGAAGTTGGAAAGCAAACCCATGTGTTGGTCTTACTTTATGTTTTTTTTTGCTTTCTTTTGTCCTTTCTTTTGTTTTTTTACTTTTTTTTTCTTTTATCTTTTCTTTTTAACTTTCTTCTTTCTTTTCAATTTTTCTTTTTTTTTACTTTTTTTTTACTTTTTTTTTTCTTTTTTTTTACGTTTTTTTGTTTTTGGACAATGTTCTATATTCTAGGGAAACCCTAAAAACTAAATTTACACAAAGTGTAAATAATGGCAAGGGGGATTCGAGAAGGTGGAGCAGAGGGAGGAGCGTGAAGTGATATGGAGTGTGGGAGTGGAGGGAAGCTGAGTGGAGAGAGATATGGGTGAAATGATGTAGTGAAAGAAATAAGGAATTGATAAGTTGAATCCAAGATCAGAGTGCAAGAGCAAATCCGCTCTGATACCAAATGGAGCAATAGTATCCGGTTGGTCCGTTATTAGTCGAATCCGACTATCATTTTGAATAATGAAATATGAATAATGTATTAGATGATGAATATTACATTGTTGTCTTGGCCTTAAATATGGCTTGGACATTCATTATGAGGAGACACCTCCTTTCATACTAACCTAACTTTAAATTATTTAATTATTTAATTATAATCTTATTTTATGTTCATTACAGAACCTGCAACTAAATAACACAAGCCTGCACAACACCTCGTGAGATCTGGATATAGATGTATAAAACGACAAAAATGAAAGATCATGCAAAAATAATCGTATTTAAGCATATAACTGAAATTCTTGAGCATACATAATATGGATAAACAAGAGAAAGTAATCTTACTTGCCTAGTTTACACCCTTACTTGATTCAACCTAATCCTTGAAGCCAGAAAACAAAAGCAGCACAGAAATTGGAAAGAAATTGCAGCTACCACATTAGTAGCATGACGCTGGAAATCCACACAAACACATGCACTACACGGTATAGCCTCAAAATCTTCTTTATTCAAAATAAAAATATAACAGTATTACAATGGCAACAGCTCCTCAATCCAACTCTAACTAGCTTGGAAGAGGAAAACTGTGCTTTATTTATAACAAAGACTGTAACCCTATCCTAGAGGGGGTGCAATTCCTGAGGAGAGAGAGACTGCAGCTACATGTGGAGTCAAGCCGAACTTGATCTGAGTCTATCTGAGTCTGATCTGAGTCTGACTGAGTGTAATTGGCAATCAGAGAGCTGATTGGACTGGCACATCAACCAAATCACATCCAAATGGGCCCACACGTGTGGAGGAGAGATAGAGGGTGCAATTCCCAAGATTGCATGCTATGGTGCACTCCCTGTTCAGCCCAGATCAACTCCTTTTGTTAAGGAATGGTCAGCTCTATTCAATCTGAAGCCAATGAGACTGACTTTAGTCAAATCGAAGCAAAATCCACTGATTTAGGAATTTGGATTTGCTCCATTATTTAATTAGTTTATCAATTAAAATAATCAATATTTGATTTTTCGGGTTTTCTGACCTGAGTGATGGGAAAATCACTCAAAACTTAGAAAAAGTGGGTTCATGGGTTTACATGGTGCTCTGAGTTAGAAAATGAGCACCCCCATGACTGAAACTGATTTCTAAGCCCACTTTTATTACAAAACCATTTTTTCCAATTAAACTATTAAAAAATAGCCTAAGTTTTGTGGAAAAATTAAAATTTAAAAAAAAAAAAAAACCTAGGGGAACTTAGACATGTTCATATGACTCGACCATAATGCCTAGAATGTTTATACATTGACACATAGACTCTAATAACCTCAATAGGCCTAAATTCCAAGTCGACCACCCCAATTTTGGATGTATTGAGTGAAAAACTCAGAAATTATCAGTCGTTTATTCAACAACCAATAATAACCAAGGGAAAAAACACTCTAGGCTGATCGGATTGACAAATAAAGTCCAAGAGGCCGAGTCTATTACAAACATTATCATGTTAGAACATTTATTACAACTCCCCCAAGGGGGTATGAACATGTGATATAGTACAACAAGCACTTCCCAAAAGTAATTCTTAAGGTCTTCTGAAATCATAACAAATCATCTTTGTCCGGTTCACCAGGCTCACTTGATAAAAAACCACTAAGTACAACTTAGGTGGTAACACTTTTACAAGGTGTAGGGATGGAGAGATGACTATTTCCAATGGGTTGTCCACACAAAGATTTATTTTATACCCCCCAGCACAACCAATAACTGAAAATTCATGGTGGTTAAATTGTTCTTTTGGGGATGAAGACTTTGATGAACTCTCCCTTCCTAGTGATTTTTCTTTAGCACTTCAGGAGAATACCACTGAGAATGTATTAAGCCAATTTGTTTCTTTGACAACCTGTACAGATTTCCCTCAGTCCTTTGCTCAATTCGATCATATTTTTGGAGATGAGTTTCAAGATAATATGGCTCTCTCAATGTTTACAAAAACATCCTTGTATCTTCACAATTGAAGAGCATACAGGACCATATACCATACCTTGTGAGGTTGGCCCTAAAAAAATCTTACATATAAACGCAGGATTAAGTGAAAACCAACAAGCACAACTACTTAAAGTTCTTAAGAAAAAAGCTAGAGCATTTCCATGGGAATACACCGATATGAAGGGTATACACCCTGATACCTATATTCACCGTATTTATATGGATCTAAGCATGTCACCTGTAAGGAAGCCACAGAGGAGGATGAATCCTGCTGTAAAGGATATAGTAAAAGAATAATTACAAAAACTCCTCACTGCTTGTTTCATCTATCCTATTTCCAATAGTAAATGGGTATCTCCTTTAGTAGTAGTTCCAAAGAAAGTCACAGGGAAATGACGTATTTGTGTTGATTTTAGAGAGCTAAACAAAGCTACACTTAAATACTACTTTCCTTTACCTTTTATCGATCAAGTATTAGATACTCTGTTAGGTAAATAGTATTTTTCCTTTCTTGACGGGTATAGTGGTTACAACCAAATTTTAATAGCATCGGAAGATCAAGACAAAACCACTTTTACATTCCCTTGGGGAACATATGCTTATCAAGTTTTTCCATTTGGCTTATGTAAGCACCTACCACTTTCCATCGAGCAGTCTTAGGAATATTTTCTGATCTTATACATGACTGTGTGGAGGTATACATGGATGACTTTATGGCCTATGGTAATACTTTTCAACAATCCCTTGACAACCTCGATAAGGTCTTGATCCAATGTCAAGAAACGAATCTATCTCTCAGTCACAAAAAATGTAGAATGTTACTGACATAAGGTATAGTTTTGGGACACCATGTTTCTTCCCAAGGAATTAAGGTAGACCCTACAAAGATCGAAGTAATTGTTTCCCTCCCCTCTCCCAAAACTTAGAAAGAGGTAAGAAGCTTCCTTGGTCATGCAGACTATTACCGTCGTTTTATTGAAAATTTCACTAAAATAGTTGCACCAATGTTTAAGTTGCTTACAAAGGACTCAGAATTCCAGTGGACAGAATCTTGTCAAAATGCTTTTGAAATCCTAAAAGCTAAACTATCGGTGGCACCAATACTTAGGGGTCCTGATTGGTCCCTCCCTTTTCACATATCTACTGATTCCTCTGATACGGCCATAGGAGGAGTCCTCGGCCAAAAAGAAGGACAAGCACCTTATGCCATTTATTTTATTAGCAAAAATTTGACCCCTGCCGAATTAAATTATACCATTACTGAAAAATATTTTTTGACGGTAGTTTATTCTATTAATAAATTTCATCATTATATCACAGGTTATGAAGTTTTTGTATATACCGATCACTCTGCCATTAGATTTCTAATCAATAAACCAATTACCAACGATAGAGTGACCCGGTGGCTTCTTTTATTGCAAGAATTTAACATTGTTGTCATTGGCCGACCTGGTAAAGAAAATATCATAGCAGATTTCCTTTCCCGTATTCAACATGAAGACGGTACTAAACCAATTGACGACACTTTTCCTGATGAACATATATTTGTTGTATCTGTTCAAACACCTTGGTTCGTAGATATTGCCAATTATTTAGCAACTAGGAAAATACCAAACCATTTGTCTCCACATGAGAAGCGTCGTATTATAGTTCAGATTCTAATTATTCTTGGTTTGATAACGATCTCTTCCACACTGGTCTAGATCTTATTATTCGACGATGTGTGTGGGAGGATGAAATGACAGTCATCCTCCATGCATGCCATGATGGACCATGTGGAGGACATTTTTCTGATAAGAGGACGGCATATAAAGTCTTACATTCTGGTTATTATTGGCCAACCATTTTTAAGGATGCTGCCAAATATGTTGAAGGATGCGATAGTTTCCAAAGAATGGGTAGACCTACGTCACCTGATCAAATGCCTTTACAACCCCAAGTTATGATTAAACCTTTCAAGAAATGGGATCTTGATTTTGTAGGACCAATTTCTCCCATGTTATGTAAAAAGAAATATATCTTAGTTTGTACGAACTATGTCACCAAGTGGGTAGAAGCTAAAGCTTTATTTGGAGCCACAGAGAAATCGGTGGTAGAATTTATATATGAAGAAATATTCACCCAGTTTGGTGTACCTAGAGAAATTGTCACAAATCAAGGTACTCAATTTAAATCTAAATTAATGAAAGAACTTACTACGAAATATGGCATCCAACATTGCAAATCTTCACCTTATCACCCTCGAGATAATGGTCAGGTAGAATCAACTAATAAAGTATTAGAAACCATTTTAACTAAGACCATTCACTTACATCATAAGGATTGGGCAGATAGACTCCGAGAGGCTTTATGGGCCTATAGGATAACATGGAGAAACACTACCGGACATACCCCCTATGAGTTAGTGTATGGAAAACAAGTCCTTTTACCTACTGAATTTCAAGTTAAAACTTTTCGTATGGCAGCACAATTAGGTATGAATTTGGATGAAGCAAAGAAACAACGAATATTACAGATTAATGAGTTAGATGAAATTAGACAAGATGCACTACAAAGAATGATGTTAATACAGAATCAATGAAAAACATGGCATGATAAATTTATTAAGCAAAAGAAGTTTAATACTGGAGATTGGACACTACTGTTCGATTCACGGATTAAAAATTTTAAAGGGAAATTAACTACCCGTTGGATGGTTCCATATGAAGTAGTTATATCTTTTGACAATGGATCAGTAAAAATTAAAACAATTGATGGCTCAGAAATTTCCTTTGTAGTAAATGTACATAGAATTAGGCTCTATCACCAACCGAAATCTAAACAGGATTTTATACAAAATGTTTTGCAGCAAAATGAAATGGAATTAGTTGAAGGGGAAGCTATTCCTCCTCCTCTTGATCCTTGAAAAATATTTTGGGTTACTATCACTTGTATATATGTAAATATGTGTTTGTTGCTTTGAATAAATAAGAGTCATTTCTAATAGATTGTTTATACAAGACTCTTTCGCTTTTATGTCTTTATGAATAAATTGAATCATCTAACGAGTGGTTTTGCAGTTTGATTACAAGTATATTATCTCTATGAGCAACTAACGGAATATTACTTGGACAAGGAAAGTATGCTAAATACTCATCAGGTATTTTAGTCTTTTTGGGGTACTTTCGAAATTTGCAACTTATACGGATAAATTTTTTATATCAACCCTTTGCATATCATACTTAACCAATTATGTTATGATTCATATAGTTTTTGGTATTTTGATTCTGACATGTATATTTCTGATTTATTCTTTTAAACAATTGCTCGATAAGACCCACTTTCATTATCATATTTTTTCACATCCTTATTTTTTACCTATGGATTACTAGTTCATCCTATACTTGTTATCAAAACTTGTCTCTTGAGTATTTTGGTGATAACTCGAAAGTAAGTGGAATGTTTATATGTTGGGAACATTACTTCTTTATAAAGAAGAAGGATTGTTAGGTTAAAGAACAACTTTCAGTTATTCTCTTTTGACGTGTTTTATGAGTCTGGCCATTATGAAATTACTTATAAATTTATTTTGAAAACAATTGAATTATGTGTTTAGCAGGATTTAACACACTCTAGTACCAATCAGCTTCCATATATTTGATATCATTATACAAGTCAAACCCGTCGGGGTACTGAACAGGCCCGCTGGCAGTGGTTCAATACTAAGTAAAAACCTTACAATAGGTAGCTAAATAAATGCAAGTAAACCCGTCGGGGTACTTAACATGATTGCTGGCAGCGGGGATATGCTTGCATGGTACCAAGATAAACCCATCGGGGTACTGAACAGTCCTGCTGGCAGCGGGGCAATATCTGGTAAATGAGATCCGGTTAATACACCACTATGCACATATTTCGTAAAATAGTGATAATATATGAAAAATTATTCAAAAAATTATGTCATGGCCAATTGTTTATAATGTCATTCGAGAAAGGCTCTAAGTTGACTTTTCCCCGACCGTCTTATTCCGCATATATCTAAGATATCATTATCTTAGAAATGGTACCCATAGCTGTAAATCTCACACACTCTGGGGTACACTTAAAATACTTGAAGATGACAGGATATCTTTATAATGAGGCATGGATGGCTAGTTTTTCCTATGGTATTCTTTTAATTATATTATTCTCATTTACATGGTCTTTCTAAGCACTGATTTATTTATCATGAATATACATTTCTGAACCATTTCCATTTGCTAGTTAGTTTTTTTTTTAAATAATAATTAACAGCATGCTCGCACTCTTTCTATTTTTCTGGAACAATCAATTCTTCTCTATGTATGGCTTGAGGACACGCCATCTCTTTGGTTTAGGGGAAGATGGATTTGACTTGTAAAAAATTAGATTATTTTTATTTTATGACAAATCTATTTGATAAGTATTTTCAAGAATGTAAACAGTGTAATTTGGTTATAGCTTGAAGCATATTTTACAGCAAAATTCTGTTATATTTTTAACATTTAAGCTAGCATTATCTTAGGATATTTAACTGAGAGAATAACAAACAAAGCAATCGAACACAAGATACAATAGGCACAAATATTTTCCTCGAGGAAACCATAAAGGAGAAAACCCCACAACTTCCTCAGAGATAGAATCAGCACCAAAAGTAAAACCCAAAAACAGTAAGATGATCTCTCGATAGCAGTAGTCTCTCTCTCTCTTGTCCCAGCTTCTTCTTCTCTCTCAGTTATGCACTACAACTGAGTGTGAGTGAATGTGTGATAAATATAGAGGCTCACTCTCTATTTATACTAATTCCTGACTTGACAATAACTCACTAGGGCCGACTTCTCTAGGAGAGTCTAATAACCCTAGGGCCCCACAACTGTGGGTACTTTAGCCCTTGATCAATAAGGAGGGTTACCCTCTATGACTTTACATGACTTGTTTACATTATTGAATCTCCCAATAGGAACATCAGGGCATGACATGACTCAATTACATTACAGATACTTCCCGGAATAAACATCGGGTACAATATAAAATATACAAGTGAATACATTCTGAAGTTACAAATACATCAACACTCCCTCTTAACTAGGAAGGTATTCTCTCGACACAATTTATTAGCACAAGTCTTCTTCTCTGTATCATCTAGATCATCATCAAGTTATCTTCATCTTCAAGTCATCTTCATATTCAAGTCATCTTCATCTTCAAGTCATCTTCATCTGGATATGGATCATCACTGGATCTGGATCATCACTACTAGATCATCATCACTGGTGTTATCTCTCGATTCTTCTCGTCATGGGAAGTTCTGCAGAGCCATCCCTTTTTCATGCTAGTTGTAGTCCTAGCCTCCATGTAGGTCTTTTTCTACGCTTATATCTAACTCTTAGTCAGAATGGCCCAGCTAGCACATACATCTGACCATGGGAGGAACACATCCAACAACCATGTTAGAAAGGCATGCCTAGCACTCACATCTGACCATGGGAGGAACACATCCACCACCATGTTAGAAATTCCTAGCACTCACATCCACTAGCATGATAGGACATGCCATATATCATCCAAGGAAAGGCTCAGCACTTACATCTACTGGCATAGCAGGACACACCATATACTATCCAAAGAAAGGCACAACACTTATCTCCTCTAGCATAGTAGGACACACCATCTACTATCCAAGGAAGGGCTCAACACTTATATCTACTGGCATGGTAGGACACACCATCTACCATCCAGAGAAAGGCTCTACACTTACATCCGTCGGCATGATAGGACACACCATCTATCATCCGGGGAAAGGCTCTACACTTATATCCGTCAGCATGATAGGACACACCATCTATCATCTAGGGAAAGGCTCTTCACTTATATCTGATCATGTGGGAGCCAATCCCACAGTCATATCAGAATGGCTCTGCACTTATATCTGATCATGTGGGATCCAATCCCAAAGTCATATCAGAATGGCTCTGCACTTACATCTGATCATGTGGGAGCCAATCCCATAGTCATATCAGAACGGCTCTGCACTTATATATGACTATGGAAGGAACCAATCATATCACCATGTCAGAAGGGATATGCACTTACATCTGACCATGGAACGAACCAATCCTATCACCATGTCAAAAGGGCTCGCTGACTCATCACTTCCCCTTGGAAGGAACCTCGATCTGGAGAACACCAAGCTTCTCCCTGAAGTACTCAAACTTCATTCTAGCTAATGGCCTTGTCAACACATCATCTATCTGCTCGTTCGTCTCAACATATTGGAGCTTCACTGCTCCTCTCTACACCATATCCCTGATATAGTGATATTTTATCTCGATATGCTTCAACTTTTCATGGAACACCGGATTCTCAGACAACTTCACACAACTCTAGTTGTCACAATATAGATAAGTAGCATCCAACTGGAGATCAAACAAATTAGATAGTATATTTCTAAGCCACACTACCCCACAGCTAGTTGAACAAGCTGCAACATACTCTACTTCGGTTGTACTCAGTGCCACACATGACTGCTTCCTACTAAACCAAGAGATCACACCTGATCCCATACTAAAGCAGCACCCTGAAGTGCTCTTCCTATCGATGGCACTACATGCCCAATATGAATCAACATAACCTTCCAGTTTAATCTTCTGATCAGCCTTATACTTGAGCCCATAATCAACTATACCCTTCAAGTCCTCAGAATATGCTTTGCAGCAATCAGGTGAACATGTCTAGGATCTGTCAGGAACTGGCTCAATGTGTTCACAGCAAAGCAAATATCTGGCCTCGTATTCATCAAGTACATCAAGGATCCAATCATATGACGATACATCTTAGCATCAATCACTTCTGATGAAGCATCACTCAATAGCTTTAGGTTCGATGCTATAGGTGTGGTCATGGCCTTGTAGTCCATCATCCCAAACCTCTTCAGGTTTGATGCTACAGGTGTGGTCATGGCCTTGCAGTCCATCATCCTGAACCTCTTCAAGATCTCTACTGCATACTTCCCTTGTCCCAAGGAAATTCCATCTGCATTCTGCCACACCTCCATGGCTAGAAAATAGTGCATCATACCCAAGTCCTTCATTTTGAACTCAGCAGCAAGCTTCCTCTTTGTATCAACAATCAACCCATCCATACATGTTACAAACATATCATCTACATACAGTAGGAGTATCATTGGGTTCCCTTATTCAACCTTGTAGTAAAGGTTGGAATCTGCTTTACTCTTGGTAAATCCAAAACTAGATAGGAAGCTGTCAATTTTGTCTTACCATGTCCTAGGTTCCTATTTCAAACCGTCCAGGGATTTCTTCAATTTACACACATGATTCTCCCTGTCATGTGTCTCAAAACCGAGTGGCCGCTCCACATACACTTCCTCTTCCACTACACCATTCAAGAAGGCAGTCTTGACATCCATCTGTTGTATCTTCCATTTCATCACTACAGCCAGAGCAAGTATTGATCTGATGGAAGTGTATCTGGCTACAGGTGCAAAAGTTTCTTCATAATCTATTCCTTCTTTCTGGGAGAATCCATGAGCCACAAATGTTTCTTTATATTTCTCTATGTTGCCATCTGTAGCATGCTTGAACTTGTAGATCCACTTGGAAGTCACAATAGACTTCCCCTCTGGTCTAGGGACAACATCCCAAACATCATTATTCATGATCGACTAGTACTCCTCGGTCATAGCATCCTTCCATTCTTTCTTATCTGACTCTTCTTCATAGTTGTAAGGTTATTTATCAATGATGTCACATAATAGGGCTACATATCCAGAGCAGGACCTAGTTCTCTTTCTTTCTCTGTGTGTTTCTTCTAGAGCCCCATATCTTTCTGCACCTTGGATAGCCTCTCGTACCCATGCAAGTTTCCTCTTTTGAGGATTCTTTTCCTGAGGTGGATCTACAGGTTCTTGAGGTTCTTCCACTTCTCGATCTTCATCCTGATTTGCATCGTTCATAGTGGTATCTTGAATTATAGGTACTTCTGTTTCTTCGGAGTCTTCAACTGGTCTCTTTCTAGATTTGTTGTAGGATGAATCTTTGTTGAATGTTACGTCTCTGCTTATGTCGATCTTCTTGAATCCTGGGAAGTATATTCTGTAAGCTTTCAATCTTTCACTGTATCCCACAAATATACCCTTCTTTCCAAAAGGCTCTAACTTTGTCCTCTTTTCTTTTGGAATTTGTATGTATACAGGACAGCTGAATATTCTAAGATGCCTGACTTTTGGTTTCTTGCTGCAAAATACTTCTTCAGGTGTCTTGTTCTCGAGTACTCTATGTGGAGTATGGTTCTGTACATACACCATTGTTCTGGAAGCTTCTTCCCATAGATGAATGGGAAGATCTTGATCATGAAGCATGGCCCTTACAGCTTCCATGATCATTCTATTCTTCCTTTCTGCAACCCCATTCTGCTGTGGATTATATGGAGTGGTTAACTCCCTCTTAATCCCTGAATCTTTGCATAAATATTTGATTTCATTTTATGTGAATTATCCACCATTATCTGATCGAAAGGTCTTGATCTTCTTTTTCGTGTGGTTCTCGATCAAGGCTTTTAATTCCTTGAACTTTTTGAATACTTCATCTTTGTTCTTTAAGAATTATATCTGTTTCTTCCTAGAAAAATCATCAATGAAAGAAACATAGTATACATACCCGCTTAATAAACTGGATGACAACAGACCACATACATCGGAGTGGATGATTTCCAAGATTACTTTTGCCTTGCTCTCGCTACTTGGAAATGTCTTCTTTGTGTTCTTTCCTTTCACACATCCTTTGCAGACACCATCATGCTTTGTCTGTATTTCTGGAAGACCTTCAACATCTTTGCTTGCAAGTAGTAGTTCTCTATAATGCACATGTGCAAGCCTTCTATGCCAAATTTCATTTGGCTCTACCGATTTATGAACCAAAGCTTGTTCTAGTTGGCCCTTCAACTTGTATAGACCTCCTTCTTATTCTCCAATCACTACTGCATCATCAATAGTCTTTCCCTTTGGCCACATGATGACTTGACCATCTATAAATGCAACTCTTATACCTTTTGCATCCAACGCAGATATAGAGAGGAGATTCTTCTTTAGCCCTGGTACAATCAATACATCCTTCATCTTCATATACTTTCCAGAGTCTAGCTTATAGGAGGATTCACCACTACCTTTTATTGGATACTGATAGTCATCCCCAAGTTTCACCTTGTGAGGTGACTCATGTTCGGATAGTTTCACAAAGGATTCTTTGAATCCCGTTATATGTTTGGAAGCCCCACTGTCTATAAGTCAATTATTACTTCCATGTGTGATAGTTCCCGTGAGAATGAAAATCAAAACATATTCTTCATCACTTGAAGAATCACAACTTTCTTGTCTGATTCTCTTTGTGGAAGGTTCATCATCCTCTACAGCATGAGCACGATGCCTTCTCTTGTTTCCCTTCTTCTTGTGAGAGCCATTTTTGTTTCTAGGACAATCTCTGGCAAAGTGTCCTCTTTCATCACATGTATAGCATCTAAGTTTAGATAAATCTCTGTTCGATATTCTAGTGTTATCTTTCTGGTGGAAGTGCTTACCATTACGGTGATGAAAGTCTCTTCTACTTTTCTTGGAGTGTACTGTGAGAGATTGATATTCATTTCCCATATTTTCTTCTCAGGCTATTATTCGAGCTTCTTCTTGTGAGCATTCTTCCCATAGCCTCCTGAACTTGACTAGCTTCTTTCTTGCACAAATCCCTTGAATGAAGGAGTCACATGATCTAGGTAGACCATTCAAGGTGTTCATCACAATTTCTACATTCTCTACTTCTTCATCTACCGCTTCCAGTTGTTCCTTGATCTGAGAGACCCTTGTAAAGTAAGAATGTATGGTCTCCGCATTCTGGATCTTTACATTCTTCAATTGGTTTCTCAAAGTCATATTCCGATTTATGTTCTTTCCTTCAAACAGTTTGGTCAGGGCATCAAACATAGCTTTAGGTGTCTTTAGGGAGGACACCTGTGGTATAAGGTAATCCTTAATTGAATCAGCAATAATACTCTTAGCCATGAGCAATTTATTTTTGTGTAAGTCCTTAGCCTCATCTCCCTCTGGAACTGGAACCTCTTCATTGATGTAAGAGTCCAACTCATTTTCTTCCAGGACCAGGGAGATCCTATACTTCCAAGCTTGGAAGTTATCAGCTCCCTCAAGATTGTCATCAAGCTTAGTATCATGAGACATCTTAACTGAGAACCTCAAATGGAAATACAAAAGATTTAGATATTACCAGGTTAAGATGTCGTAACTGGATCTTGAGTTGAGTCTCTGCAGAGCTGGTTCAAGAGCAGATTAGGGTTTGACTTTTTCAAAGTTCTTCCCAACCAAAAACTTTGTTCTTGATCTCTAAACTTTGATTTTGGGGAGGAGATCAATCCAGGCCTGGGCTCAGTCAAAAATTCAACTTCTTTGGAAATCCCTAATTTTCGGTAGCAGTGTCGATTCAAAAACTGAAAATGCTCAGAATCATATTCTATTTTGACAAAAAGATGTGCCCTACAGAGGAGAGTCGGCCCAGCCTTCTTTTGCTGAAAATATGTGGAGAGAGATCCAAAAAATAGGAAGCCCTAGTTTCCGCAGCTGCACACTATCTTCTTCTCAGGTTATCTCTGATACCATGTTATATTTTTAACATTTAAGATAGCATTATCTTAGGATCTTTAACTGAGAGAATAACAAGCACAGCAATCAAACACAAGAGACAATAGACAAAAATATTTTCCTCGGGGAAACCATAAAGGAGAAAACCCGCAACTTCCTCAGAGATAGAATCAGCATCAAAAGTAAAACCCAAAAACAATAAGATGATCTCTCGACAGCAATAGTCTCTCTCTCTCTTGTCCCAACTTCTTCTTCTCTCTCATTTATGCGCTACAACTGAGTGTGAGTGAATGTGTGATAAATAGAGAGGCTCACTCTCTATTTATACTAATTCCCAACTTGACAATAACTCACTAGGGATGACTTCTCTAGAAGAGTCTAATAACCCTAGGTCCCCACAACTGTGGGGAATTTAACCCTTGATCAATAAGGAGGGTTACCCTCTATGACTTTACATGACTTGTTTACATTATTGAATCTCCCAATATGAACATCGGGTCATGACATGACTCAATTACATTACAGATACTTCCTGGAATAAACATTGGGGTACAATATAAAATATACAAGTGAATAAATTCTGAAGTTACAAATACATCAACAAATTCAATATGGTCTTACCAATGAAGAATCGAATGAAGGCAAATGAAATATCAAATAGCGATCTAGTAAAAATGGTGATATTATAGCACTTATGATTAAATTTGCTAACTAAATTTTGTTTTTGGGAAAATAGTTTTTCCTTCCATTTCACTATTAATAATTCTATTCTCTTAGCCAGTCATGCATAAAAATGATCAATCTTTTCAATGCAATCTATGTTTTTGTGTTATATGTTCAACCTACCCAAAGTTTTACTTCGGACATGGTTGAATTAATTTTAAACCTTATAAATTATTAAATTATTTTGAACCTGAGAACTGTTGAAAACCCAATAAAGTCATTTTTTATTTTTCATACAATGTGTGACATGAAAGATATGTTATTTTACAGGTTAGAAGAGTGAAGTTTAAATTACCTTCTTTAACTGCCAAGTTGAAGGGAGCTGCTAGTTCACCTTCTTCCTAAATTGTTTTTCTTTCTTTTTGCCCAATGGGACCTGGCATTTCTCCAGTTTGGGGGAATGTTGATCCTTGATTTGTTATCATTTTTGGCAGTTAAATTATTAATGTAAACACATCTTTTATTATCTTTTGTATATTTTATGACATGCAGATCATTGTTCAGCCTCAGGTATGAGTGTATTTAAGGTTTATATGAAATATTTTTATTTATCATCTTTTATGGTTTTATTAATTAAAAATAACATTATTAAAGTGCATTTTATATATTAACTTATTTATATATTTATTTGCATACTTTATAATCTTTTTGGGCTAAATTAATAAATAGAACGCATTCAGCCTGCCTTTCGCACAGCATGTCCAGCTTCGATGTCTAGCTCGTCATCCAGCCCATTGTGTGAAACTCGATGGTGGTTTGTCAGATGTTGAGACGTGTTGTTGTAGATTGCAGCCCTAAAGCGCACCAGCAGATAGACACTTTGTTCGCCCTAGATCGATGCCCAGCGTATCCAACTCACAGCCGAGCCTCTCGTTCAGCACTCCGTCTAGATCGCCCATCATACTGCGGGCTGCTAAGAATTAATTTTGGGCATTTAAAACATGAAACAATTACGAACGAATTGTTATCCATTCGTCTAGGTGATGAAGCTATGTTCTAGATGTTTTCCATCCTGCATTCTCCTTTGCTCGCCACCACATCAACCATCCATGTGTTGGATTGATTTATTCAACCCATGCTCTAGAAGATTTGTCACTACGCTCTCCTCTATTCGCCATCAGTCACCTGTTGCACTCAGGAAGGAACCTGTGTGCCACCTCTGCAGATCGTTCATGCTAAAGAGTAGCATGTGTGCCACCTCTGAAGACCATTCGCGCTGAAGAAGGGATATGCCTACGCGTTGTCCTGTGATCAGTTTAATGCCTTCAAGATCAACTAAATTTAGAGAGCAGTCGACCACTAAAGGGTCGACTTGCTCATCCCTGTAAATCATTATATATAGCAGCCTCTATGAGAGAGCTGGAGTTAGCTAGAAAAATCAGTCAGTTAGCAGAGTTAGGAGAAGAGTTCTTGTTGTGATTTACTCTTGAACATTGTATTTCTATTCCACCATCTGAATAAAGAATTGTATCTGTTGCTATTGAAGATTGCGTTTAAGTAAAAGTTAGCCAGGCATCACCCCTTATTGCTGAGAGGGCCCCTCATCAACCAGAGGTTTCTTTTCTTGTTTATTTCTTTCATTTTTGTTGTAGCTAGTTTAATTCACAGTCTGTTTTATTTTTGTAATGCAATTTGATTTCTGAATTAGATAGTTAACTGCGTGCATAGTTTGTTTCCAACTTTGCTTTCAGTCATTTCATTTTCAGTCTATTCTTCAGTTTATTTGCAAGTTAGATAAAATAAATTGTTGTTCATCAAATTAAGTAGATTTAATTCTGTCTATTTCATTTCTGTTAATTATCAGTTTATGCAATTTACATTTTAGTTTATTAACATGAAATGGTTTCTTTATGCTTATGTTTATGAATTTGCTTAAGTTTATTTCACTGTTAGATTTGCTTAGTAAGTAGGTTTGTTTATTGTTTTATGCATTAGAATTACATCTGCATGGCTTTAGCTCAAGATTAGTTCATTTAGGTTAGTTTTTACCATTTTAACTGTGCAGCCTATCATTCGGACAACCTGTTTAGTCTGTTATTCAGCCACCTCTTTCAGACCCACAGTTCAGTCTATCATTTAGTCCTTAATTCTGTTTTTAGTGTTTTTATGTATTTTGAGATTGTTTTTAGTTTTGTTTTGTTAATGTTTGAATTGTGTTTTGACTGCCATATTTAGATGTTAGTTTTGTTTAACATTAAACTTAAAGTTTAATTTTTTTAGGTTATTTATTAAAGTTTTATTATTTTCCTTATTTCTTTTTGCTTGAATGTGTGTCAATTTGTTTTTGTTTCTTGAATGTTATTGTTGATTTTGTTTTAATACTGTATTATTTTGTGTTATGCTTTTTAGATTGATTTATTCGTTTGTATGTGAGATTTAGTGTTATGTTTGTTTTCTTTAGTATGTTTTTAGGTTGTCTCTTTTATGTTGTGTTACTATTGAAAGAACTTGTAGGATAGAACTTAAAGATATTTCTTTTATTAAGTTTTCTACTTGCTTCTTTTATCAAATTATCTTTATTAAGTTTTCTACTTGCTTCTTTTATTAAGTTTTCTTTATTCAGTTTTCTACTTGCTTCTCTTATTAAGTTTTCTAGTTGCTTATGAGTTAAGTTCTGCTTGTACCCTAGTTTTCCATTTGAATAGTTAATTGTTGATTGTATTTCAATTTAAAGTTTATTATCAATTATTTAGTTTATTATTCTGTCCGAGTTTAATTACTTTAATAATTGCATTTTTAGGAGTTTGACTCATTTTTTCATTTTGAAATATCTTTCGAGCTTTTGTTTGTTAAAATATTTAGATGGCACCCTCTACCTTTGCATATATTTTGTGTCAAATCTAAGCTTACCAACCCCGGTTGATAATTAAAGAATAGGTGGATTAATTTAGACATTATAATACACCCAACACTTTAGGCGTCGTTGTCGGGGAGTTGTTCTGTAAGGTAAAGTAGAATTCTTTATGGAGTTTAGTAATAGGTTGGTAGCAAGGGAGCGAGCGGTAAGAGGAGAGGTAAGAACCTGTGCATCTGTTATAATAGGTTCCCCCAAATCCAACAATAGTAGTAGCATAAATTTTATTTAGTTTAAACCTTTTTTTAATGAGTAGAATTAGATATCCTCAAGGAAGATTTTTTAAGACCGGAAAAATTATCGAAATCCCTACTAAATACTGTAGGGGACATAATTCTCCAACTACTAACTCACCAGAAAGGTATCAAAAGACGCCTATATGAAGTAGTTCTACCCCGAAACCTAAAGAAACTCCCTTAGAATATCTTACTGGAGAAACCATAGAAGGAGAAGGAACCTTGGTGGAAGGTCCTAAGGACCCTGTTCCTAAGGAAGTTCAAGAGGATCAGCCATTAGAAACCCCTAGCCCTCCACTAGTTTCAAATCCAATTAACACAACTTTCTCACTTGTAGGAGATCCAAATTTCGTTGACTTTGTTTATCCTGCTCAAGTAAAATCCCTCTTTGGAACCTCAATAGATCCAGTTATTTTGCAAATTGAAACTTATACAGTAGAACCTACTATCCCTCTAGGATTCCATAAAAACACAATTGTTCAGAGGAAGATCTCTCCCGAAAAATAACGTTGTGACGCTTCATTATCACCTCGAAAGGAGCCTCTTAGGCATATCTACGTTAAGAATCCAGATTATATGGAGAGACGGGGAGAAAATGAATACCATGATGAAGTTAGAAATGAAGAAGGAGAAGGGGAAAATCGAACTGAGGCTACCTTTGGGTTCCCTATCTTAGATACAATGCAGGATGTAACTATGAAAAACATCCCTCCTTCCTCCTTACCTACTTTCTATGGAAAAAGAAATGAGGACCCAGACATATTCCTATTCGAATGTGATATCCTTTGTAGGAGTTATAATTATCTACAAGACGCTCACAAACTAAAACTCTTTCCCGGTACACTAAAGGATTATGCCTTGAGATGTTTCATGGGATTAGGAGAATCTGCTATCAAGACTTGGGATGATATGAAACCTCATTCTTGCGAAAATATAAAGAATACTGCAAACCTAAGGACTCTCAACATGATATATTCAAAATACAACAACTTGAAGATGAGAGCCTGGAGGACTATCTCGAGAGTTTCATTTATACATTACATAAGTCTAAATATAATGACCTCCAAGAAGATGCAGTACGTACACTTTTCATTAAGGGGATCTCAGAGGACTTGTTAGAAAGTCTTAATCTCATGGCAGTTGTCAATATTCCTCATAACACTTTTGCACAGATCAGTGAGATGTGTAAAAAATATTCTAGTAGTAGGGGGGAAGTTACGAAAATTTTTCGAGAGCCTTTTAGAAGAAATATAAGAGGAAATGTTCCTAGTTCGGGAGGAATTACAAGAGTAGAAATAGGAAACCTGTTGGAGAATTTTAAGACTGGTATCTTAGGAGAAATGGGTTCTCAACTAGATGCTTTACAAGCCAAGAAGAGACAGGATGAAGAACAAGCAACAATGAGTGTCGTTTGTCCAAGATGTATAACTAAACATCCCCAAAGGGAAATTCCATTAAACAACATCTCTGTATGTCACATCTGTACAGAAGAGCATCCAACAGATAATTTCCCATCCTTGCCTGGACTACAAGCCATCTATAAGTGTGCGGATGTAGCTGAAACATCTAGGAGGCCTCCTTGGAAACCTAGAGACCAACTGGCATATCCAAACTTTCCACCACAACCTTCACTCTATTATCCTTCGTATCAACCACCTCAAAACAGGAACAATTATAGCTGGCAGAATTGGCCACCTTAGTATCCTCCTCCTCAAATTCCACAACAGCAATGTTGGTCACAAGGATGGAAAGTACAACCATATCCTCAGACACAACCTGTCCCTGTACCTAATCATCCTTATCCTCAGAATCAAACAAATTCTCAGCAAATGCCGCCTGGATTTGTACCTCTAGTTCCTTTTATCACACAACAGCCTCATCACTTTCAGAATGCAAATCCTCCTCGACCGACATTATTACCTGCACAGCCAATACCTAACCCTAATAATAAACCAACTCAAGCTCTTAACAACATTGAGTTGCAAACTCTTCCATCATGCCTTATTTCAACTGTACCTGTACATCAAATTCAATTACGATCAGGAAGAGTTGTGAATAATAAACCCAAGTCATCAGTCATCATTCAGGAACCAAATGAAGAAGAAGAAGATTCAAGTGAACCCATGAATGATGTTATTTTGTAGGATGTGAACATTCTAAAGGTTCCAGTACACACCCAGCCTCCACAAGAAAATATTCAGGAGCAAATAATTCCTCCATTTCCAGAGAGACTCGTAATATAAAAACCTGTAGTTCATCTGGAGTATAACATTTTGAATGAATTAAAGAACATATCTATTAAAATATCTCAATTACAAGCTATTAAGGATATACCCATCTATAGTAAGGTAATAAAGGAGCTATGTATTAAACACCTAGGAAAGAAGCAAAAGTACCCTCTTACAATTCATGTTATAGGAGAAAAGTCTCAATGTATGACAGGTCAGCCCCAGATTGCAAAATATACAAATCCAGGAGCCCCGGTAGTGACTGTAATTATAAACAATACCGCAAAACAAAATACATTAATCGATTTAGGATCCGCTATCAACATGACGAACACCACAGTTTTAGAAGTTTTATAGTTAGGACAATTTCTTCGACCTACTCCTTCCATCGTAAAACTAGCAGATCGCACTATAGTAAAACCCATTGGAGTCCTGGATGACATTGTTGTATCAGTAGCTTCATGGGAATACCCTGTTGAGTTTATGGTCATAGAATCAAAGGATACTTCTAAAAGACATCCTATTATCTTGGGAAGACTATGGTTAGCTATCGCAAATGATTTTATAGGGTGTAGGGATGGAGAGATGACTATTTCCAATGGGTTGTCCACACAAAGACTTATTTTATACCCCCCAGCACAACCAATAACTGAAAATTCATGGTAGTTAAATTGTCTTTTGGGGATGAAGAATTTGATGATCTCTCCTTTCCTAGTGATTTTTCTTTAGCACTTCGGGATCAGACCACTGAGAATGTATTAAACCAGTTTGTTTCTTCGATAACCTGTACAAATTTCCCTTAGTCCTTTGCTCAATTCGATCAGATTTTTGGAGATTAGTTTCAAGAGAATATGGCTCTCTCAATGTTTATAGAAACACCTTGTGTCTTCACAATTGAAGAGCATACAGGACCATATACCATACCTTGTGAGGTTGGCCCTGAAAAATTCTTACATATAAATGCAGTATTAAGTGAAAACCAACAAGCACAGCTACTTAAAGTTCTTAAGAAACAAGCTGAAACATTTGCATGGGAATACACTGATATGAAGGGTATACACCCTGATACCTATATTCACCATATTTATATGGATCCAAGCATGTCACTTGTAAGGCAGCCACAGAGGAGGATGAATCCTACTCTAAAGGATATAGTAAAAGAAGAATTACAAGAACTCCTCACTGTTGGTTTCATCTATCCTATTTTTGATAGTAAATGGGTATCTCCTTTAGTAGTAGTTCCAAAGAAAGTCATAGGGAAATGGTGGATTTGTGTTTATTTTAGAGAGCTAAACAAATCTACACTTAAAGACTACTTTCCTTTACCTTTTATCGATCAAGTATTAGATACTCTGTCAGGTAAACAGTATTTTCCCTTTCTTGATGGGTATATTGGTTACAACTAGATTTTAATAGCACTGAAAGATCAAGACAAAACCACTTTTCATGCCCTTGGGGAACATATGCTTTTCGAGTTTTTCCATTTGTCTTATGTAATGCACCTGCCACTTTCTAGCGAGAAGCCTTGGGAATCTTTTCCGATCTTATACATGACTGTGTGGAGGTATACATGGATGACTTTATGGCCTATGGTAATACTTTTCAAGAAGCCCTTGACAACCTTGAGAAGGTATTGATCTGATGTCAAGAAATGAATCTATCTCTCAGTCATGAAAAATGTAGAATGTTACTGACAGAAGGTATAGTTTTGGGACACCATGTTTCTTCCCAAGGAATTAAGGTAGACCCTGCAAAGATCGAAGTAATTGTTGGCCTTCCCTCTCCCAAAACTCAGAAAGAGGTAAGAAGCTTCCTTGTTCATGTAGTCTATTAGCATCGTTTTATTAAAAATTTCACTAAAAAAGTTGCACCAATGTTTAAGTTGCTTACAAAGGACTCAGAATTCCAGTGGACAAAATCTTGTCAAAATGCTTTTGAAATCCCAAAAGCTAAACTATCGGTGGCACCAATACTTAGGGGTCCTGATTGGTCCCTCCCTTTTCACATATCTATCGATGCCTCTGATATGGCCATAGGAGGAGTCCTCAGCCAAAAAGAAGGACAAGCACCTTATGGCATTTATTTTATTAGAAAAACTTTGACCCCTGCCGAATTAAATTATATCGTTACTGAAAAACAATTTTTGGTAGTAGTTTATTCTATTAATAAATTTCATCATTATATCACAGGTTATGATTTTTTTTTGCATACCGATCACTCCGCCATTAGATTTCTAATGAATAAACCAATTACCAACGGTAGAGTGACCCAGTGGCTTCTTTTATTGCAAGAATTTAACATTACCGTCATTGACCGACTTGGTAAAGAAAATCTCATAGCAGATTTCCTTTCCTGTATTCAACATGAAGACGGTACTAAACCAGTTGACGACACTTTTCCTAATGAACATATATTTGGTGTATCTCTTCAAACCACTTGTTTCGCAAATATTTCCAATTATTTAGAAACTGGGAAAATACCAAACCATTTGTCTCCACATGAGAAGTGTCGTATTATAGTTCGGAGTTCTAATTATTCTTGGATTGATAACGATCTCTTCTGCACTAGTCTAGATCTTATTATTCGACGATGTCTGCAGGAGGATGAAACGATAGACATCCTCCATGCATGCCATGATTGACCATGTGGAGGACATTTTTCTGATAAGAGGATGGCATATAAAGTCTTACATTCTAGTTATTATTGGCCAAGCATTTTTAAGGATGTTGTCAAATATGTTAAAGGATGTGATAGTTGCCAAAGAATGGGTAGACCTACTTCATCTGATCAAATGCCTTTACAACCCTAAGTTATGGTTGAACCTTTCAAGAAATGGGCTCTTGATTTTGTAGGACCAATTTCTCCCATGTCTCATAAAAAGAAATATATCTTAGTTTGTACGTACTATGTCACCAAGTGGGTAGAATCTAAAGCTTTATTTGGAGCCACAAAGAAATCGGTGGTAGAATTTATATATGAAGAAATACTCATTGGTTTTGTGTACCTAGAGAAATTGTCACAGATCAAGGTACTCAATCTACTTCTAAATTAAGGAAAGAACTTACTACGAAATATGGCATCTGACATTGCAAATCTTCACCTTATCACCCTTAAGTTAATGGTTAGGTAGAATCAACTAATAAAGTATTAGAATCCATTTTAACTAATACCATTCACTTACATCATAAGGATTGGGCAGATAGACTCCCAGAGGCTTTATGTGCCTATAGGATAACATGGAGAAACACTATCGGACATACCCCCTATGAGTTAGTGTATGGCAAACAAGTCCTTTTACCTGTTGAATTTCAAGTTAAAACTTTTCGTATGGCAGCAAAATTAGTTATGAATTTGGATGAAGCACAAAAACAACGAATATTACAGACTAATGAGTTAGACGAAATTAGACAAGATGCACTACAAAGAACGATGTTAATACAGAATCAACGAAAAACATGGCATGATAAATTTATTAAGCAAAAGCAATTTAATACTCGAGATTGGGAACTACTGTTCGATTCACAGTTTAAATTTTTTAAAGGGAAATTAACTACCCATTGGATGGGTCCATACGAAGTAGTTACAGCTTTTGACAATGGATCAGTAAAAATTAAAACAATTGATGGCTCAGAAATTTCCTTTCTAGTAAATATACATAGACTTAGGCTCTATCACCAACCGACATCTAAACAGGATTTTATACAAAATGTTTTGCAGAAAAATGAAATAGAATTAGTTGAAGGGGAAGCTATTCCTCCTCCTCCTGATCCTTGAAAAATATTTTGGGTTATTATCACTTGTATATATGTAAATATGTGCTTGTTGCTTTGAATAAATAAGAGTCATTTCTAATAGATTGTTTATACAAGACTCTTTCGCTTTATGTCTTTATGAATAAATTGAATCATCTAACAAGTGGTTTTGCAGTTTGATTACAAGTATATTATCTCTATGAGCAGCTAACGAAATGTTACTTGGACAAGGAAAGTATGCTAAATACTCATCAGGTATTTTAATCTTTTTGGGGTCCTTTCGAAATTTGTAGCTTATACACATAAAAAATTTATATCAACACTTTGTATATCATACTTAACCAATTGCATTATGATTCATATAGTTTTTGGTATTTTGATTCAAACATGTATATTTCTTATTTATTCTTTTAAACAGTTGCTCGATAAGACCCACTTTCATTATCATATGTTTTCACATCCTTGTTTTTTACCTATGGATTACTAGTTCATCCTATACTTGTTATCAAAACTTGTCTCTTGAGTATTTTGGTGATAACTCGAAAGTAAGTGGAATTTTTATCTGTGGGGAACATTACTTTACTTTATAAAGAAGAAGGACTGTTAGTTTAAAGAACAACTTTCAGTTATTCTCTTTTGACATGTATTATGAGTCTTGCCATTATGAAATTACTTATAACTTTATTTTGCAAACAATTGAATTATGTGTTTAGTAGGATTTAACACACTCTAGTACCAATCGACTTCCATATATTTGATATCATTATACAACGCAGACCCGCTGGGGTACTAAACAGGCCTGCTGGCAGCGGGTCAATGCTAAGTAAAAACCCTACAACAGGAATCTCAATAAATGTAAGTAAACCCGTCGAGGTACTGAATAGGCTCGCTTGCAGTGGGGCTATGCTTGCATGGTACCAAGATAAACTCGCCACGGTACTGAACAGGCCTGCTGGTAGCGGGGAAATATCTAGTAAATGAGATCTGGTTAATATACCACTATGCACATAGTTCATAAAATAGTGATAATATATGAAAAATTCTTCAAAAAAATATGTCATGGCCAATTTTTTATAATGTCATTTGAGAATGGTTCTAAGTTGAATTTGCCTTGACCGTCTCATTCCACACATATCTAAGATGTCATTATCTTAGAAATGGGACCCATAGCTGTAAATCTCACACACTCCAGGGTACACTTCAAATACTTGACGACGACGGGATATCTTTACAATGAGGCATGGATGGCTAGTTTTTCCTATGGTGTTCTTTTAATTATACTATTCTCATTTACATGGTCTTTCTAAGAACTGGTTTATGTATCATGAATATACATTTCTGAACCATTTCCATTTACTAGTTAGTTTTTTTTTAAATAATAATTAACAGCATGCTCGCACTCTTTCTATTTTTCTAGAACAATCAGTTCTTCTCTCTGTATGGCTTGAGGACACGCCATCTCTTTGGTTTGGGGGAAGATGGATTTGACTTGTAAAAAAATAGATTATTTTTATTTTATGACAAATCTATTTGATAAGTATTTTCAAGAATGTAAATAGTGGAATTTGGTTATAGCTTGAAGCATATTTTACATCAAAATTCAATATGGTCTTACCATATGAAGAATCGAATGAAGGCAAATGAAATATCAAATAGCAATCTGGTAAAAATGGTGATATTATAGCACTTATGATTAAATTTGCTAACTAAATTTTGTTTTTGGGCAAATACTTTTTCCTTCCATTTCACTGTTAATAATTCTATTCTCTTACCCAGTCATGCATAAAAATGATCAATATTTTCAATGCAATCTATGTTTTTGTGTTATATGTTCAACCTGGCCAAAGTTTTACTTTGGACATGGTTGAATTAATTTTAAACCTTATAAATGATTAAATTATTTTGAACCTGAGAACTGTTGAAAACCCAATAAAGTCATTTTTTATTTTTCATACAATGTGTGACATGAAAGATATGTTATTTTACACATTAGAAGAGTGAAGTTTAAATTACCTTCTTTATCTGCCAAGTTGAAGACGGTTGCTAGTTCGCCTTCTTCCTAAATTGTTTTTCTTTCTTTTTGCCCAATGGGACCTGGCATTTCTCTGGTTTGGGGGAATGTTGATCCTTGATTTGTTATCATTTTTTGCAGTTAAATTATTCATTTAAACACATATTTTATTATCTTTTGTATATTTTATGACACGCAGATCATTATTCAGCCTCAGGTATGAGTGTATTTATGGTTTATATGAAAACTTTTTATTGTTTTATTAATTAAAAATAACATTATTAAAGTGCATTTGATATATTAATTGATTTATATATTTTTTTGCAAACTTTATAATCTTTTTGGGATAAATTAATAAACAAAACGCATTCATCCTGTCTTTCACACAGCATGTCCAGCTCGACGTCCAGCTCGTCATCCAGCCCATTGCGTGAAACTCGCTAGTGGTTTATTAAATGTTGAGACATGTTGTTTTAGATTGCAGCCCTGAAGCGCACTAGTAGACAGACACTCTGTTTGCCCTAGATCGACGCCCAGTGTATCAAGCTCATGGCCAAGCCTCTTGTTTAGCTCTCCGTCCAGATCGCCCATCAGACTATGCGCTGCTGAGAATTAATTTTGGGCATTTAAAACATGAAACAGCTGCAAACGAACTATTATCCACGCATCTGGGTGATGAAGCTGTGTTCTAGATGTTTGTCAGCCTACATTCTCCTTTGCTCACCACCACATCAACCATCCACGCTTTGGATTGATGCATTCAACCCACGCTCTAGAAGATTCATCACTACGCTCTCCTCTGTTCGCCATCAATCACCTATTGCACTCAGGAAGGAACCTATGCACCACCTCTGCAGATCATTCACGTTTAAGAGTAGCCTGTGTGCCACCTCTGAAAATCGTTCACGCTAAAGAAGGGAGATCCCTGTGCATTGGCCTATGATCAGTTAAACGCCTTTAAGATCGACTAAATTTAGAGAGCAGTCAGCCACTAAAGGGTCAACTTGCTCATCCCTGTAAACCATTATATATAGCAGCCTCTGTGAGAGAGTTGGAGTTAGCTAGAAAAATCAGCCAGTTAGTAGAGTTAGGAGAAGAGTTCATGTTGTGATTTACTCTTGAACATTGTATTTCTATTCCACCATCTGAATAAAGAGTTGTATGTGTTGATGTTGAAGATTGCGTTTAAGTAGAAGTTAGCTAGGCATCACCCCTGATTGCTGAGACGGCCCCTCATCAACCAGAGGTTTCTTTTCTTGTTTATTTCTTTCATTTTTGTTGTAGCTAGTTTAATTCACAGTCTGTTTTATTTCTGTAATGCAATTTGATTTCTGAATTAGATAGTTAACTGTGCGCATAGTTTGTTTCCAGCTTTGCTTTCAGTCATTTCATTTTTAGTATATTGTTCAATTTATTTGCAAGTTAGATAAAATAGATTGTTGTTCATCAAATTAAGTAGATTTAATTATGTCTATTTCATTTCTGTTAATTATCAGTTTATGCAATTTACATTTTAGTTTATTAATATGCAATGGTTCTTTATGCTTATGTTTGTGAATTTGCTTAAGTTTATTTTACTGTTAGATTTGCTTAGTAAGTAGGTTTGTTTATTGCTTTATGTATTGGAATTACATATGCATGGCTTCAACTAAAGATTAGTTCATTTAGGTTAGTTTTTACCATTTTAACTATGCAGCCTGTCATTCGAACACCCTGTTCAATCTGTTATTCAGCCGCCCCTTTCAGACCCACAGTTCAGTCTGTCATTCAGCCCTTAGTTCTGTTTTTAGTGTTTTTATGTATTTTGAGATTGTTTTTAGTTTTGTTTTTTTAATGTCTGAATTATGTTTTGACTGTCATATTTACATGTTAGTTGTGTTTAACATTAAAGTTAAAGTTTAATTGTTTTAGGTTATTTATTAAAGTTTTATTATTTTCCTTATTTATTTTTGCTTGAATGTGTGTCAAAATGTTTTTGTTTCTTGAATGTTATTGATGATTTAGTTTTAATATTCTATTATTTTGTGTTATGCTTTTTAGATTGATTTATTCGTTTGCATGTGAGATTTAGTGTTATATGTGTCTTCTTTAGTATGTTTTTAGCTTGTCTCTTTTATGTTGTGTTATTGTTGAAAGAACTTGTAGGACAGAACTTAAAAGTATTTCTTTTATTAAGTTTTCTACTTGTTTCTTTTATCAAGTTTTCTTTATTAAGTTCTCTACTTGCTTCTTTTATTAAGTTTTATTTATTCAGTTTTCTACTTGCTTCTCTTATTAAGTTTTCTAGTTGCTTATGAGTTAAGTTATCCTTGTACCCTAGTTTTCCATTTGAATATTTAATTGTTGATTGTATTTCAGTTAAAAGTTTATTATCAGTTATTTAGTTTATTATTCTGTCTCAGTTTAATTACTTTAATAATTTCATTTTTAGGATTTTGACTCAGTTTTTCATTTTGAAAGATCTTTCCATCTTTTGTTTGTTAAAACATTTACACGACACCCTCTACCTTCGCATATATTTTGTGTCAACTCTAAGTTTACCAAACCCTATTGATAATTAAAGAATAGGTGGATTAATTTAGACATTATAATACACCCAACAACAGATATGGATAGTATCGCAAAGAATACTCTAGAACTTGAGTTGAAACATACCACAAGCAAAATGCCTTTGTTGTTAACTAATCCCAAACAAGAACACTCTGGTGAGCTAGAAAATGTGGTGAAAATGGTGCTAAAATTGTCAAACAAGGTAGTAGACTTGGAAAATGATAAGGGAGCTAGTTCTTTTAGAAATCCATTCAACCCTTATTACAAAAAAAAGGAAGAGAGTGAACAGCCCCAACCACCTATGCATAATTCCACTGTTTTAAATTTTAATGAAGTAGGCATGGATCATTTCTGTACTTTTCATGAAGAACATCATTCTGAAAAAAGTTGTCCACAGTAGATAAATTCAATGACTCTGGTTATGAATCAATTGTTAGATACCCAACTGGAAGATCTTGAAGGAGAAGAATCCCAAACTAATGAGCTAGAACAAACGAACAAAGAAACCACTATGGTATTATGGGATTGGGCACCTAATTTGGGGCTAAGTGAAGATGAACCTACTGAGGAAATTCAAGTGTCACTGGTTAATGTTACGACTAGAAGTAATGGGTCAGTAGTGGATGAAAGTATAGTACTGCCTAAAATAAGGAAGATAAAAGAAACCTTTAAGAAAATTCTCGGTTTTACTCAACCGACACTTGAGTCTAATCCGTTAAACATAAAAGAGACAATCCCAGTAGTCACTAAATCTGTGAAGACGGTGATAAATAAATCAGAAGGTACTAGAAAAGGTTTGTTAGAACATGATATGGGGTATGATATTGTAGAGGATATTAAGAAAACAAAAGCAAATATTTCTCTATTTGAACTATGTAATTTTCCTCAGCAAAATAGGAAACTTTTAGAAGCATTTGATCCACAACCTATTAGTATCCCAGAAGCCATTGAATCTCATGATGAAGTAAATGAAGCAAGCATTGGAGGAAAATATAAATCTCAGACTTTACCTTTTCTGCTATCATTTGAAATTTTTAATCATAATGTACATAACTGTTTGGTAGACTCTGGGGCCTCATCAAATTCCATGCCACTTTCAATATGTAAAATTATTAATGGCCAACCCACACCATCCCCCTCTCAGATCATTCAACTGGATAGATATGTTGTTAAAATCATAGGGGAAATGAAAGATGTGTTGATTTGATTATCTGCATACCCTAGAGTTTGTCAATTCATTAATATCATGGTGGTTGATATACCGGAAGCTTATGGATTAATTTTAAGTAGGGACTGGTCAACGAAACTAAATGGTTACTTTGCAACCGACTGGTCTCACATGTGGATTCCATACAATAATAGTCAAAACCAAATTAAAATACTAAGGGAACCACATATGAAGTATAATGTAACTCAGTTAGAAGGGAAAAATGAATCTGTGAACTTCTCGTCTTCAGTTTTAAGAAATTACTTTTTGGAGCCTGAACCACGAAATTGTCAAGCCAAACAAGTCAATGAAGAATCAGATAGGAATTCTGATCTCCTTCAATTTTCATAGACTGATGATATTGATTATAATATGGAAGACTTAGTTACTAATGTAGGAGATGCTACTAACTCTGTATATTTAGAAGATATGTTTTGGATTTTATATTTTGATGTAGAATGCAAGAATAACACTACTGGGTATG
The DNA here is from genome assembly GCA_001517045.1 of Pseudotsuga menziesii. Lineage (NCBI taxonomy): Eukaryota > Viridiplantae > Streptophyta > Pinopsida > Pinales > Pinaceae > Pseudotsuga > Pseudotsuga menziesii. Next base: position 726,860 of record LPNX010148075.1, on the reverse strand, counting down.
AAGCTCTAGGTCTGGAAACGACTATGGAATTAAATGTAAAATATCTGTAATTTTTTGGTAATTATGGAGAATTGTCTTTTCAGCAACAACTCGGAGAAACACACCTTAAAATGGAGCCTTTGATCCAAAAGGATCTAAGGAAGCTTGGTTATGTTATCAAGTAGTACTTTACCTAGGACCTAGAAACCCTTTGTACATAAATAAACTTGCTTTTATTGATTTTGTTTTCTATTTTGTTTATTTTTCTGTTTGTTTCACCTTATTTCATAGCCTTAGTTTGTTTCCTTTTAATAAAATAGCTCATTTTTTTGTGCTTGGAAGTATAGGCATCTAATTAAACTCAAAATATTTGGATGTCAGGAATTGCTTATGGGAAAGAGAAAATGGTAAAGTTCGATCATAATGAGATTCCTTAATTGTTGACAGACGATGGAAAGGGAAGTTAGTATTCTATCTCACATTTGAATCATTATAACCCCTGTGAAATAACCAAAACTCATGAGTTCTGGAGTACTATCTTGGGGTTTCATCCATTCTCACATTAATACCTGTCTTAGGAAGCAAATCATGATGGACCCATGGAAAGGAAGCAGGTATGACAGATGTATGGTATTCAAAAGGTCCCATTGCTAAAAATCAAAGATGCCAAAAGGCTTAGGTTGAAAAGTCATTTTTTCTGAAATATTCAGTATTCAATTAAAGAAATGATGTTGAAGAAATAAATCATCAGACCAAAAGGGTTGTCAAAACAAAAAATATCAACAAGGTTCTTCTTCGTCTGTGAGCATGATGGGCAAACAAATTTTTTACTCACACAAAAGGACATTGTGGATGGAAGAACTTGTACCAAATTCTCAAAGTAAAAGAAGCAATCAAGGAAGACTCATAAGACATTTTCATTCATAAAGAAAGCATCAAAAGAATGCTAATAGCATGGGAATGAGGAACAAACGAATACATCTGTCTTACTCTATTAAGATCATGTGGAGTCTTATCTGGTGGCAACTTAAAGACAGGGGGTAAAATGAACTTCATACTCTGGGCCCAGGAGAGTTATCAAGACACTGAACTCTTGGTTACCTTACTCCCAAATAAATGGTATCAAATGTGATGCTTGAAAGTTGCATGCCTGAATAAATCTGGTTTAAAGAAGTCTCGGGAAATACATTTTAAGTAATCATTGAACATTCACAGTACAATACCATATGGAAATATTGTTGTTCAAAGAAGGTTTTTCATAGATCTATGTTCATCATCTAGTGACCAATTATTGTTGTTGCAACTACTTCCCCAAAAAAATTTACATTTTAGGGCCCCTTCTTCCATTTTTTTTATTTTAAAAGCATGCTTGCACTTGTTTCCTAACTCAGATAATTCCCCCTGCATGCCTAGTCTTTCCTAGAAGCTTGAGCATTAGGATTTTCCTAAGCCTAAAGTGTCATTTTGGTAAAAAATCCTTAGGTGCGACCTTGGAAACATTCCTTACATAAAAGGTCCACTTTCGATTTCAAATCAGCGGCTGAGAATCGCTCTGACATAGGTCAACGGCCCAGAAAGAAGCGGAAGTGGAAAAGCAAAAGCAGAAAGATCAAGGTTTGGTCATGAAAAATTTAGAATCCTAATTTTCACTTTCTGCAATTCGAGATCTGACAGTCATGAAGGATTCCGCACAAATCAACAACCCATCAATAGTAGAAGAGGAAAAGCGGAAGCAGAAAGATCAAATTTTAACTTTGTGAAAAGTTGGAATCTCACGTTATGTTTTCTGCAATATTGACAGCTAGGGATGAATCTGAAAATATCAACGGCCCAAAAGGGAAAGGAGAAGGCAAAAGCGGAAATACAGAAATATGGTTGCAAAAATTTAGAGTTCCCGCTTTTCGCTTTCCTCAGAATTCAGATCAACGGCTCAGAAAGCTTCCACATATATCAATGGTCCAGAAATATCCTATAGAAAAAGGAAGAATTGAAAGGGCAGGAAGTGAAAAGGAAAATTTTTGGTCATGAAAAGTTGGAAAATATGCTTTTCAATTTTCGTGTTCTGGAAGGGCGGAAGCAGAAATTTCATGTTTAACCTTGATAAAATTGGTGAACCCTCTTTCTGCTTTTCGAAAGGGCAAAAGTGGAAAGGAGTTCTCGAGGCCACATGATCTAATAGATCCAATCAAACCCGATCCATCCTTTGAGATTATCTGAGCCGTTCAATCTATGTTTCGTTTTTTTTACTGTGAACCGTTGGGGAAACCGAGAAATTTTCTCTCGAAGCTTAAATTAGAAAAAATTGCTTGCATGACAGGGCGCTGGTCATTACTTTTTTAATCGATGCATATCATTAAATTGAAGATATTGTGAATTATTGTTGTTTCTGGATCATATATATCTCTCATTATGTTTTATTTATATATCACAGGTATTATTGATCACCAAGTCATAATGGGCGATTGTGAAATCGATAAAGGTTGCATCTTTGGATGGCTGAGATTCATGGAAGATAAAGATCTATGGTCCTGAAGAATTATGTTGTTTTAAGATGCAAGGAGAAATAGATTTCCCAATCGGTGAAAAGTGGTAGGACCTACAATTTCCAATGGCTAAGATCAAAGGTGGAATCAGATCTACGATGGAGGTGAATTACGCTAATTCAACATGCTCGTGGAAAATAACTTTTGAAATCTATGAAATTGGTTAAAGGACTACATTTTTCAATGGAGGATATCTAATCAGAATTATATCTATGGCAGTGTTGCAGCTGCAACTGTTTCCCCAAATTTTTCAAATTTTGGACCCCCCTCATGATTTTAATACTGCTTTGAATCGTTTGGATCCATGAACTTTTCGGTCATGCTTTAATTTCGGATTATTTTGAAGGTTAACTCTCGTCCTGTTTTCAGAAATTGCTTATGTTTGTAATGGTTGTGGGTCACGGATTTTGGAGTTTGTTTTGTTTTCCTTTTGCTAGTTAAAGATGAATCGGACCAGTGGTTCTTTGGAAAGCCGTTGTTTCGGAGGTAAAACAGGTTTTTTGACCATTGCTAAATTTTAAGAGTTGCTCCAAACACTTAGCATTTTTATTGATCGGGCGTCAAAGTATGTTGATCGGAGGTTGTTGTATGTTTATCTTTCATCGTTGCGGCTCCCAAGCAGCTAAGTACCCGAAATGTAAGTGCCCCGCCCACCGATGCATGTCGGTTTTCAGTCGCGTGTCTGTATCCCTTTTTCTTCTGCCGTTGCAGCTGTGCAAAGCACTTGACTTTGGATGTCGATGTCTTTCCGATTTCCAGCTAGAAGCTTTCCCGCCCACATTTTAGATCATAACTCTTCCGACTCCGATAGGCTTAAGTGGTTTCGCGGTGCCCGTCGCCTGTTAAGACCTTCTTAGGCAGCTTCAAATGAGTCTATCCGGTCGATGTGTAGTGTTTTAAGCCGCCGATGAGTTTCCTTTTTCCTTCGTTGGTGATTTTTTCGAAGCCATGTGTGGACGAGATAGTGGTGCCGGTACTTGTTCGGGTTCTCATAACAGTAATGTAGTACATGGCCTCTCTTGATGCTTAGCCATTTTGGGTTGATATAATTTGACGTTCTTTGAGAATGCAATCCTAATGAATGATGCACGTCGTTTAATTGCAGGTGAACTCAAGAGACTGTTTAGACTACCACGGCGCAAAGGCATAGCTGCGAGATAAGTGGCAGAAGGGAGTTGGGCAGTTTTGGCAAAGGTCGAACCAAAACTGGCAGGATCACAAGGAGGGCAAGTGAAGTAGAAGGAAAAATCAATAGCGACAAAGGCGCAAACCTGAAAGATCTGTCAGTTACTAAGCGGATCATGAGTGCGCACAGAAAAGATAAAAAATAGGGATATTAAACGTTTGGGGGACCGAAAGGTCAGACGTTTTGGGGGCAGCCCAAGTGGTTGACTGTTTGATTTTAAATATTTGAAAGTTAGAACTCACAGGGGATTTTTCCCCTAGAAAAAANTACAACCAGAAATTGCAAATTTTACCTGTTGGAGAAAGTGCTATGTGGAATGTCTCAATGTGATTAAATGAACGATGTTGAATGGGAACTATTTCGTTTTTCTACTTTGTTTCATTAACTGTGAGGGTGTTCTAACTTTCTGAACCTATGTTCTTGTCTGAATGTTCTCCGGTACATTCTGTGATGTTTTTCCACTATGAGTAATGGGATTTTTTAAATATTGATGAGCTATCTTATCATGTATACTTTTATTCGTGTTTATATGTTTTGGTTATAAGAACAGCTATCTGTGATTTACCATTACACGTGGACAGTGTTACATTACTCATGAATTAATACCTAGCTCTCTAGATATAGTTTAGTTAGTAATTTATTTTCTAAAAATGTATGTGATTTAGATGCTTGTGAGTTCTAATACGAGAGGTAAGAACCTGCGCATCATTTTGTGAATACTCCTGGCATTCTTTATCAAATCTACATATAGGTAGGCACTTCCATATCATATTTTAAGTAAAAAATACAAAAATACATATGGTGGACCAGGCCGCAACTGGTAAAACCTTTATTTTGTTACTTGACCTACGGTAGCCAGACCGCAAACCGGACGGATTCCCTACACTAAACAGTCACAGGCTAATTGGGAACGTTGACTGGGGAGAATCCCTTGTTGTTGTCTCCTTCTAATTTCTAGGCCTCAACAGTTTTTGGCGCTAGAAGGAGGGCCGCCAGTGCATGGGTGGCCGAGGAAACCCGTTTTCCCAAGATTATTCCACTGGTAACAATTCAGAAAGCAATGCTTTTCACAATCCAATTCTATAAGAAGGGGGTAGAGAACATTTGTATTTTGTCGATAACGAAGTTGTTAATAATCTAAGAAGACACACTATGGAATATGTGAAGAATATTGGAGGATTGCTGATCATCCCTGAATTTCCCAGAAGAGAATATAAAAAGAAAGATCTTCCCATATTGGAAGACTCAGTGCTGGTTGGGGATTGGGAAGAACTTGTAGAAACAACCTTACAGGAAGTTGTACAGCTCTTGAATCAAGTAGGCCCCGATACTCCTCACAATTCTCCTGTTCACACTCCTATTTGCTCACCTCCTCACTCTCCACCCAGACTCATGGTAGGCATAAACGCAAATCAACTGCCCAACCCACCGAATCCACCACCTGCCTGGAGAGCCAGATCACCGTTAAACCTACCACCTCCGCTGCATGATTTACCTCAATCTTTTGAAAAGATGCTGCCCAAATTCGACCCAAGCGAGAAGATACTAGTAGACGATCACCTGCAAAGTTTCTATTTGGAAATAGAGGGGTTAAGGGCTGGAGAATACGAGGATGTTGTCTGTAGGTTGTTCCCACATACCCTTAAGGGAACAGCAACATCCTGGTACTTTGGTTTGCCTGCAAACTCCATCCCTAATTGGGATACCTTTGAGAGGATTTTTAGAAGTAAGTATGCGACCCAAAAGACCCATGCAGCCCTCATGAAAGGACTATGCACCTTAAAGAAAGAGAGAAAGGAGAAGGTGCACAGCTTCACCCAAAGATTCGCAGCATATCTCAAGAATTTTTCTGAGGCTGACAGACCTTCGGATAAAGTCCTGATTGAATATTATACCTCAGCTTTAGGACCCAAATTGGCCATGTTCACCAAAATGAAGGCCAAGCCCACTTTGGCAAAGACCTATGAGGAGGTGGAAAAGGTAGAGGCTGAAAGGGAAAGTATCGAATATTATCCCGAACGATCAGGATAGAAAAATGTGGGAAGGAAAGCCTTGATGTTTACTAAGCCTAAGGAAGAGCAATCACCAGATTTTGAAAGTATGGAAAAAATGATGCAGAAAATTTCTAACAGAATCATAGACTTGGAGAAAGAAAAGGAGGCCCAAAAGTTCTACAAGTTCTATTACAAGAAACAGGAGGACAACAATCAATCCCAACCCCTTTCGCACAATTCGGCATATATGAATTTAACAGAGGTAGGAATGGACAATTTTTTCACTTTCCACCAACAACCTCACTCTGAAAAGAATTGTCCTCAATGGATAAACTCGATGATGCTAGTGATGAATCAGCTGTTGGATTCTAAATTAACAGAAGATGGAGATGAAGAAAGAAAAGACATTAATACGTCAACGAAAGAACAAGAAGATGAGACCATGGTTCTATGGGACTCTGTTTTGTTATTTGAGGCTAAGGAAGAAAGGAATTGGGGATACGAGGACGTCATGGAAATGAATGTAACAACAAGAAGCCAAGGGTTGGCTAAAGAAAATAGTCTCATGCTCCCAAAGATCAAAAGGCTTCAAAAAAATGTTAAAAAATTTCAGAATAATTCTTCAGCTGATAGAATTCCTGAATTCACCATCACCAGTCAAGACCCTAAACAAAATGATATGTTGGCCCAGCCTAACAAAGGAAAGATGAATGTTGATAAACCGCATCCCGCCGAATCTCAGATGGATTATGACATAGTGGAAGATAAAAAAAAAGTAAGGGCGAATATCTCATTATTTGAAATGTGTAAGGTGCAGCAGCAGAAAGAAAAACTTTTGAAAGTGCTTGAAACATCAGAGGAGAGGCTTCCCATTGAAAATCAACCCAAGGAAGAAGAAGAAATCGGGGAAGCAAGCATTGGGGGTAAGTCTAAAAACAAGAATCCACCTTTCCTCCTCACTTTTGAAATTTTTAATCACAGCGTACATAATTGCCTGGTAGACTCAGGGGCGTCGGTTAATGTCATGCCAATATCAGTCTGCAAAAGGATAAATGGGAAGCCTAGGCCATCCACTTGGAGGGTTGTTCAGTTGGATAGGATGAATGTGAAGGTGATCGGGGAAATGGAGGACGTCCTAGTCCACTTGTCTTCAAATGATAAAGTGTGCCAAGTTATTGATATCATGGTGGCCGACATACCAGACGCTTATGGGCTTGTCCTGAGCAGAGACTGGTCGGCGAAGCTAAACGGATATTTTGCCTTGGATTGGTATCATCTGTGGTTGCCGTATAAAGGAAGCCAGAATCAAATCAAAATTTTGAGGGAGCCCCATATGAAATACAACGTTACTCAGCTTGAGGAAAAAAACGAACCAGTGGATTCTGTGTTGGGAAATTACTTTATTGAGTTAGAACTGGGAAATTACCAAGCAGAAGAAGCCAGCGATACATCAAACGCTCAGCCTGATCTCCTTTGGTTTTCATAGGCTGATGAAATCGATTGTAAAATAGTAGACTTAGCAGTAGAAGTAGATGTAAATCCCCGCACAGTAGTTAGCGATTTCTGGACACTTTTTTTTTATGGTTCTAAAACGTTAGAAGGCTCAGGGGCCGGCTGCGTCCTAATTGACCCCAAGAAGAATAAACATTTTCTTTCATCTAGGTTAGAGTTTGAATGTACAAATAACACAGCGGAATATGAAGCTTTGGTGCAAGGTTTAAAGAAAGCAATTGAATTAAAGGTAAACAATCTGAAAGTTTTTGGAGATTCTGAAATAATTGTAAAACAGATTCGGAATCAAATACATTGTATTTCTCCTCACTTAAAAGCTTATCAAAATGAGGTATGGGATTTACTCAAATGTTTTAATGCATTTAATATTATATAAATTCCAAGACTTAAGAATGCAGCAGCTGACTTGTTGGCCACATCAGCTGCTAGGATTGTACCTACTAATAATCGGTGCTCTGTTGAATTGGTTTTCAGGCCCTCGGTTCCAGACATGATTACCAACTTACGAGTGTTCGACGACGATCAGCAGGTTATAGAATGCTTAACAAATGACGAGGTATTTAAAGGGGCTATTATCGATGATGAAGAACATCAGGCCGAGCTGAAATTTGATAATTTCATCCCTAAAGGAGTCAAAACCTTAGAACGGATGTTTGATTTAAATGAAAAATTTAGAAGACCAGCAAATGTGAAGACTCACAGCTCATCTCTACAGTTCGAATTGATAAATTTAGGGACTGAGACAAAGCCCAAATATGTGAATCTTGGGAAATGTTGTTCACGAGTAGAAAGAGATAAGTTCATCAATATTTTTAATCAATATAAAGATGTTTTCGCTTAGACATACGAAGATCTGAAGACATATGACACCAGTATCATTCAGCATGTTATCCCCATCAAATCTGGAGTCAAACCTTATCAGTAACCTTTAAGGAAAATGCACCCAAAATTGGAGCCTCTAATCCAGAGTGAAGTTAAGAAATTATTGGATGCTAGAATCATTTTTAAGGTTAGGCACTCTGAATGGGTCTCAAATCTGGTACCAGTGAGGAAAAAATATGGAGAAATCAGGCTATGTGTGGATTTTAGGAATTTAAACCGCGCTTCTGATAAAGACAATTATCCTGTTCCACCCATGGAGCAACTACTACAAATGGTCTCAGGTTCTGAACTATTTTCTTTATTAGATGGATTCTCAGGCTACAATCAAGTATTAGTAGCCGAAGAAGACAGATTGAAGACAACATTCAGGACCAGATGGGGAACTTTCACTTATTAAAGAATGCCCTTTGGGCTTATAAACGTTGGAGCTACGTTCCAGAGGGCTATGGACATAGCTTTCCGCGGTTTGATTGGTCGTAGTGCTGTAGTGTACCTCGATGATATTACGATATTCTCAAAGAGGAGAGAAGAACACGCGTTTCATCTAAAGCAGATTTTTGAACGCGGTCTGAAATATGGTATCTCACTCAATCCCAAGAAGTGTGTGTTCGTTGTTACGGAGGGTAAGTTGCTGGGCCACGTGGTTTCAAAGAAGGGAATATCCATAGACCCGGAAAGGGTCAAGGCCATTGAACAGATTCCCTTGCCTCATAACAAAAAGGGGATGCAATCATTTATGGGAATGATAAACTTCGTGCGAATATTTGTGCCGGACTTCGCTCAAATTGTCAAACCTCTACAAAAAATGGTGAAGCAAAGTGTGCAATTCAAGTGGACTGAGGTTGAGAAGAACGCATTCAGCAAGATTAAAACTACTGTTGCGCATGCACCCTCCCTAAAAATCCGAGATTTCGATAAAGATTTTATTCTGTACACTTTTGCATCTGATGATTCGCTAGCAGCTGTGCTTACTCAAAAGCAAGATGGGGGAGATGAGTTCCCCATATCATTCATGAGCACTGGTCTACAAGGGGCCGAATTGAATTACCCAACTATAGATAAACAAGCTTACGCAGTGTTCAAAGTGGTGAAACAATTCAGGCCCTATATATTAAAAAACCGGACTAAGGCAATCGTCCCACACCCAGCTGTAAGGTCTCTTTTTGTACAGAAGGAGTTGGGAGAAAGAAGGGGTAATTGGGTAACAGCTCTTCAAGAGTATGACCTCGAGTTCAAGCCGGTTGCTATAGTTAAAGGGTAAGGATTGTGCAAGTTAATGACTGAAAATGGAAATAATGAAGAGCAGGCCTGGGAAGACGAGGTTGAATTACATCTGATGGATGTATGCCCTCTGTTCACAGCCCCTGAATCTTGGTATTGAGATCTTGTGCATTACCTTCAGACAGGATCGTTGCCAGAACACTGGAATTCTAAGCAAAGAAGAGCGTTGAGTCTTAAATCAGCCTCCTATCAAATTATTGAAGGAATATTATTCAGAAAAAATTACGATGGAGTTCTTCTTAGATGCTTAGAAAAAGAAGATGCGAAGAAGGTAATGACAAATTTGCATGATGGGCCTGCTGGGGGACATTTTTCAGGAGATACTACAGCTCACAAAATTCTCAGAGCCGGATACTATTGGCCCACACTTTTCAAAGATGCACACACCCATGTCAAGAAGTGCGACATTTGTCAAAGGTGTAGCGGAAGACAGCCCAAAGCAGCTGAACCACTGAAGCTTGTGATGATCACGGAGCCATTCGAGCAATGGGGCTTTTATATTATTGGGGAGATAAGGCTGAATTATTCCCTACAACACAAGTATATTCTGACTGCAACCGATTACTTCACTCGCTGGGTCGAATCCATCCCGCTGCGCAAAATAAATGAGGACGCAGTCATAAACTTCTTACAATACCATATTATGACCAGGTTTGGAGTTCTAGTTTCTTTAGTTTTTTATAATGCTACTTATTTTTCCTCAATGAAATTAACTGCTTTTTCTCATGAGAAAGGGATTAAGTTGCATTACTCTGCTAATTATTATCCACAAGGAAATGGCTTAGCTGAATCTACCAACAAAAACCTAATTAGGATTTTAAAGAAGATTGTGATAGAAAACCAGAGGAGTTGGCACTTAGCGCTACCAAACGCCCTTTGGGATGATAGAGTCACCCCCAAGTCTTAGATAGGAGTGTCTCCGTATACCCTTTTGTATGGAAAAGAAACCATTCTTCCCCCCAATATCATGCTACCCTCTTCCATAATAGCTCAAGAATCTAGGGGATCGGATAATGAAGTCTTACAAATGAGGATATATAATCTCTTGAAGGCAGAAGAGTCTCGATCTAAAGTCAGAGAGCGCTTTAAGCAACAACAGGAGGTAAAAAAAAGATGGTTTGATAAACACAAGGCAGGAACAAAAGACTTTGAAGTAGGAGATTTGGTTCCCAAGTAGGACCACCCCCATTATGAGAAAGGTAAACACACGAAATTCCAGCAGTTGTGGGTAGGTCCTTTCTAGATTGCGGCTAAGCTTGGCCCTTCAACTTATAGGTTGCAAGATTTACAAGGGTGGAAAGAAAATTTTCCAGTAAATGGCTTAGTTCTCAAACCTTATTTTTCTTGATTTTTGTTTGTGTTCTTCTATCTTGTATATAAATAATCTAGCCTGACCTTCATCTTTGAGTCATGATTTTCAGTTTTGTTTTAGTTTTAATTTCTACCGATTTTAATAAAACCCGCGATTGCATGGGGAACATCAAAATTTTGGAATGATTAAAGTTCTTGGGTATAAGACTGTGGATTGTTGTTTATGTATAAGAACTTCTTCCATTTTAGTAGTTTTCCCAAATAGCTATGTACGCATTGAAGTCCTGCTTAACCCTTGTGAAATAAACCAGAATCAAAGGGTCTGGAATACTATTTTGAGGCTCCATCCATGTCACATTTAAAATGTCCTAGGAAGTGACAGCAAAGGGCCCATGGAAAGAAGCAAGGTAAACAGTATATTAGATGCAAATGATCCCATGCCAAGAAATGAATGCCAAAAGGCAGATAAGAGTCAAAAACTCCTATGAAAGCATTATATATCAAAACAAATGCAGAATCATATAAGTACTAAATCGTCGAAAGTTCCTCTCCGTCCGTGAGATGAAATGTGAATACACCTCTCACACAAAAGGACACTTGGGATAGAGGAGCCTGAATTAAAATTCAGAAAGAAAGGCATGCAGGAGGACTCATATGAAAAGGACAAAATTCCAAAAGCATGAAAAGTGCTAGCATGGCATGGGAATGAGGAACAAATGAATATTTCTGTTTACCATATGCTACAATCCTGTGGTGTCCAAGCTGGCAGCTACCTGAAGACAAAGGTAACAATGAAATTCATCTTTCGGCCTCAAAAGAGTTGTCTTGACTTGGAAATCCTAGTTTCCACTCTCCCAAATCGGACTATCCTCAATGATTAAAGGTACATATCTTTGCTATTTGAGAAATACAGATAGCTGGAATAATTCAATAAGTACGTTTATTGTCAAACAGTTGGTCACTCAGGGAAGAATCGTCCATAGATCTAGGTTCACCAGGTAATCGCCAATTATTGCAGCTGCAACTGTTTCCCCAAATTTTTCAAATTTTGGACCCCCCTCATGATTTTAATACTGCTTTGAATCGTTTGGATCTGTGAACTTTTCGGTCATGCTTTAATTTTGGATTATTTTGAAGGTTAACTCTCGTCCTGTTTTCAAAAATTGCTTATGTTTGTAATGGCTGTGGGTCGTAAATTTTGGAGTTTGTTTTGTTTTCCTTTTGCTAGTCAAAGATGAATCAAACCAGTGGTTCTTTGGAAAGCCGTTGTTTCGGAGGTAAAACAGGTTTTTTGACCATTGATAAATTTTAAGAGTTGCTCCAAACACTTAGCATTTTTATTGATCGGGCGTCAAAGTATGTTGATCGAAGGCTGTTGTATGTTTATCTTCCATTGTTGTGGCTCCCAAAGTAGCTAAGTACCCAAAATGTAAGTGCTCCGCCCACCGATGCGTGTCGGTTTTCAGTCGCGTGTCTGTAGCCCTTTTTCTTTCGCCATTGCGGTTGTGCAAAGCACTTGTCTTCCGATGTCGATGTCTTTCCGATTCCGACTGGAAGATTTCCCGCCCACATTTTAGATCATAAATCTTCCGACTCCGATAGGCTTAAGTGGTTTCGTGGTACCCGTCGACTCCGATAGGCACTTGCATATCATATTTTAAGTAAAAAATACAAAAATACATATGGTGGACCGAGCCGCAACCGGTAAAACATTTATTTTGTTACTTGACCTACGGTAGCTGGACCGCAAACCGGACGAAATCCCTACACCAAACAGTCATGGGCTAATTGGGAACGTTGACTGGGGAGAATCCCTTGCTGTTGCCACCTGCGAATTTCCAGGCCTCAACAGGCAGAGAGCAATTATGTTGATTCAACATGTGCGGATAAATGAACTTTTGAAATCTGTGGAATATGGTAGACACTTAAAGTTTAAACGACGGAGATTAAAGGAGATTGATCAACAAAATAGATCACGAATGTGAGCTATTTCGTTGGGTGAAATAGCGCAGTCAAAGAAAATCCTGACAAGTTCGATACTTTATGAAATTCTCCCTATGACAATTGAACTCCACCGTCGATCTAGATCTGATGGTCCTTTGGCCATTTCTCCATTGAACTAGCAAGGGAGTTAATTGTGGGAGAGAGGAGCGAAATCCCTTATGAAATTGGGTTGACCGCAAATTTGAAATACGCTCTTCATTGAGCACTAGAGGGACATTTGGCCATGTGTTTTTCCAGCTGGGCAAGGCTCGTATAATTGTTTATTTGTTTTATGAAACCGTTGGTATTCATCCAGCTCTATGAATAAGAAGCTTGGGAATCTCTAGGGTGACAACTCGGATTGTAATAAATAGGGGTGCAGAGGACCATAGAAGGACTTTTCGCTGGTGAAAAGAATGCTGGACTATTTTGTAAAAGAGATAACTCTTTGTTAATAAGAAGGATCATTTTCTTGGAACAAAATCCTACACAGATATTTAATCGGAATGTGTGGAATGTATATTGTAGAACTATTTCTTCTTGCTTCTGTACATCATACACTGAGATTGTTCTAACCTCCTGAAACGATTTCCTTAGTCATGAATGGTCTATTGTCTGTGTAAATGTTTGTGTTGACAGGGTAATAAATGGTTTAATTATATCATAGCTATCTTTGGTATTATTTCTTCTATGAGTGGGATTATTGTGTTGGTACAGCTATTTGTTAGAGTTATATGAAATCTGCAGTATATTACTCTAAAATATAAATTTTCTCCTTGCAGGGATAGAATAGATTAGATTTAGATTTAGATTAGATGTGCATTTAGCTTAGGCATCTGCATTTAATACTTTAAACAAGAAAATTTATAAATGATGGACTGGGTCGCGACTAGTGAAATATTTAAACAACTTAATCTACGATAGTCGGACCATAAAGTGGATGGATTCCCCACACCAAATGGTGGATGATCTAATTGGGATTGTTTACCAAGGAGAATCCCTACTGTCAGTACCTGGGATTTTTCCAAGAATCAACATGGTTTAATTGAAGGTCCGAGTCTTTCTTTCAGGTTAAGAACCATCCTTGAGCCTTTTTAAGCACCTTCCTTGTAGTTTTGAGGGTGTTTTTCACCTTTTTGAGGTATATGCGGGTGTGGAGTGCACATACCTATGTACCATATGCTACTTTCCCTATATTGCACCTATGTATGCCCCTTTTCAGTGTTTTTTCACTTTTTGGTCTTGTTTTAGGGTGGTTTGTTTGCAGGTTGTGGGGACCTCCTGTTTCCCTTGTCTATGTAATACCATTGGGAAGTGTTGTATTCCCTTAAGAGTGATCTTAAATTGATTTGTAAACCCTTTTTTAAGAATTTGGCCTTGTCTCTTGCTCTGTATCTCACCTCCTTGCTTCGCATGACCTTGTTATGTGATGTTGATCAGCCTATGTTAGCAGTTATAGATTGAACTTAGGATCCATCTCATCTCTATCTCCTTAAGTATTTTTGGTCAATTTATTCATTCCAAAGTGTTTGGTTTGTTCTCTTTTGTAAGTCTTCCTCCCAAGAGAGGTCTAGTCGTACTTTAGGGAAGCTTAGGGTATGTTTTGTGGACAAAGAGAAGAAGTATTTTTGCTTTGTTTTACATCATCTGCATGCACTTGTTTATTGGTTGTTTTTCTTTGTCATTCATAAAGAAATAGTAAAAAATAACAATTCTTTGCTTTATATGCATTTAAGATAGGGTTTAGGCTTAACTACATTACATATCTTTATTTTTTGAAAATACAAAAAGAGGTCTTTCTTTTGTGGGCTCCATTTTTAGTTTTGAAAAGAAAAGATAAGTAATTTTTTTGCATGTTGAACTTGTTTCATATGTAGTCATGTTGTTTATGATTTCAAGTCAAAACATCATTAGTTTCATCGACGCTACCTTTGAGTAATCAAAATCCCTTAAAAGGAACGTTAATATTTAGAACATATTAGTAATATTTTCTTTTCAGAGACTACACACGCTAGTCTGGGCTAGTGTTTTGGGTTAGGGTTATCTTTAAACTACCCAAAAATTTAAACTCAGATATAGAGACCTTTCATTTAGGAAATCCAATCTCACTAGGAAGTGAACCATAAATCTCCTCTCACACAGGATTCAAGCACGAGGTCTCAAGTCATGTGAGATTGAGTTGTGGAGATACCCCTCCAATACTCAGTCGAGCATACACCAGAGTTGATGTGAATCTAGGTATTCACTCAGTACCTCCTTTTGGATCTGTGTGGTTCCTGGTACTGTTTGAGTTTTGGGATTAGCTACCCTACCCATGCTTATCACCTGGACTAACGATTGTTTTGCCAGACCTTCTTTGTGATTTTGGTAGCCTAGGCATCTTGACCTCTAGGACTCAACACATGTGACGGTGGAAGGTTATTTCCACTATACCCAAGACATACATGGGAGTAAACCTCGTGCAACTATTTGGAAAAGTAGTTGGTGATTCAAATGCTTTCCCCAGATAAATTGTATTGGGAGCCCGAGTAACTGTCCTTCTCCCTTCACTGGTTAGTTATGGGCCCTCATCATCCCAGACTCTCCTTTGGAAGCTATCCATGTGTGCATGTTCTGGATACTTAGGATTTTCTTCTAGTGGTGTGATCTTTGTGTTGTTGGTTGTTAGTCGACCTCGGACTTTTCATTCTTATTGAGTTGAAAACTATGGCTAATACCCTATGGAGACCAACCAAGAAACCCCCATGCAAGTGGATTCTTATGCTTTTCCTTTTACTGGGAATGTTGGTGTTCTCTTGATGGCCACTCTAAATATTCCTAGATCCACCTGTGGTCTACCAGTTTGGTTTTTGTCCACTCTGACTGTCCTGAATTCTCTTGATGCTTCTTAAGGAAGCACCCTATATCAAGGGCATAAAAAAAATGCCTCCCCTTCACCATTAGTATCATTTACTCCTCCTTCTACCTCATGCGATGAAAGTTCTGATACTAGTAAAGTATAGTCTAAAAGAAATAAAGGAGGAAGAATAGGAAGAAGACATGAAATCAAGGGGGTAGTCACCCAGCCTCTGTAGGTCATGCAGGTGGCACCTATCCAACCTCTACAAGTCATGTTGGACCTAGTCACCCGACCTCTAGAGGTCATGCTGGGGAAACACACTCAACCTGTGCAAGTCATGTTGACCTTAACCACCCATCCTCTAGAAGTCATGCTGGGGGAATCCACCCAGCCTCTGGAAGTCATGCTAGAGGAAAATAAACAGCCTCTGCAAATCATGTTGGACCTAACCACCCAGCCTCTAGAGGTCATGCTGGGGGGAAGTAATCGACCAACGAAATTCATGTTGACATTGTTTATAAAGCCAACCATTTAGGATGAAAACCTAAGATCCCTTATAAGTTGTGTGAGGGAGATCACCTTACTCATCAATTCCCCACTATTGCGAAGGTACAAAGAATGTGGTCTGAGTATCAAGGATATCCTGATCCTGAACAACCTATGATTTCCCAACAACCTATTCAACTTTCGGTTGATCAAGTGGTTGAACCAATACAATCTTTAGTCAATCCCACTCTTCCTTCAGAGAGTGATATGCATCAGGTGGTTGAACCAATTCAATCTTTGGCCAATCCCACTCTTCATTTGGAGAGTGACCCCGATCAAGTGGTTGAATTGATACAATATTTGATCAATCCACTCTTCCTTTAGAGAGTGAGTTTTCAGCTAGTCATATTTTCTTCACTGGCAGTTCAGAACTTTCTGGACAAGGGGGCACTGACTTAGTTATGAATGAAGCCTCGTCAAGTATTCGGATCACTTCCTTTGATTTC